>JADLZK010011639.1:0-360958 GCA_015847255.1 Hyparrhenia diplandra
AATTGGGAACACTTCTTGATACTGAAGGTGACATCGCCAACTCCTGGTAGTGATGCACTTCTCTTATGAGAGTCTTTGCTAATTCAAAAGATGCTGCAGCGAGAGCAACGCTGGTCCTACGATCTCAATGGTGCTAGAAGAGCCTTGACCACAATGGTTGTAATTACTACTTGCATTGTTAATAAGCTTTTACTTGTCCTCCCTCGATCATGTGTATAGTTAGTTAATTGCTACTTGTCGGTTACAAACGAGCTCAAGACATTCCTGAAGAACCCTTCTATTTTGAAAAGAATCATAGTAACTAGCTTGTATTCAAACTATGCCTGAACACGTGTGATGGCAGTGAACTCGTGCATCTAGGGAAGTTGAGACAAATTGCACTGGTTGAAGTTAGCACACAACATTGGTTTTCCTTTCATCTCTGTTTGCTTCACCTGTAAGGTTTTGAGGATATGGATCTAAAATGATTTGGGATGAGATGGCAAGGAATTTAGCATGTGGCATGGTTTGCGTAATTTGCAGGTCTCAAACTTGAGTCGTGCACTTTTACTTATCGGTACTCAACTTTTGCGCATGTGGAATGAATCTTTCGAATATGGAAAATGACTTCAAAAGCTATTTCTTTTGGCTCCACGGTACAATTTAGTAACACGTCCTATATCCTAAGGATGTCTATTTGTGGCCGGTCCTCCATGTCAAGGAGAAGGTTAGAGGCCAACGTTGCTTTGGAGCATCATTTGCACCGGATAAACAAAAGTGGGAAACTCCTCCATACTGAAAGTATAGTAGCACGAGATGCACGGAGTCAAGAGATTTGAGTGCCATATATTACGGGAAGACTACAATTTCCATTGCCGACCAGGAATACTCGCATAAAGTTTATATATCGTATGTTATTCTACGGTATTATGTTTTCACTAGTTACCCAGCGCGCATGGGCCTACCTAGTAGAATGATAAATGCTGACTTGATGACAATGACTCATCCACACAAGCTAAACACAAATGGTGAGAATCGACCATGTGTTCGCAGTGGAAGCTGTTTTTACCCGCTTTGGTGGCCTTCGCATATACAAAGACATCGTGCTTTTCTCGCTACAGCCACATCTTTTAGGCCTGCCGTGCGCTATATAGACCTATAGCTGCGCTAGCTACGGCGACTTATACGCTTCGGTGCAGCTAGTAACTTTATATAGCTGACGATGATCTAACGCCGCTATAGCGGTTTATAGCAACCTTTTCTCGACGCTATAGATTGGCTCAGTGGTATAGTGTAGGGATCGCCAAAAGTGTCCATCTCAGTTGCATCCGTTAGAGTATCTATCTACACAACATGGTGGCATGATTACATCGCTCTCAAGCATCACTTACTAGCCTAGCTCTATTTGAGATGTGATGAATTGCTAAACTCATATGAGATGACATCCTGACACAAGAGTACCTGTTGTCGAGGCGACACTCATTTTGACAATTGCTATGGCCTACTGATCTCCCCGGTGAAAGATTTGGGGCTTTTCCCTTTGACTTTTGGGCTGCTTGAAGGTTCTGCACATTACGGTCGTACTTGCCCACGCCTCACTCAAGTGGCAGAGAGTGGAATTGTATTTACCATGGTCCCTTCCATTTCTCCTGCAAGGAGCAACCACATAATGTTGCGTGAAGAGCAGTCCATAAGCATTGAAAATATTGTCCTAACCAGCTAGCTAGAATATATTGTGGAGGTAGTCCATAAAGAAGTCTATAGCTAAGTTGTAACCATAGTGCTATGGGCTGCCCATATGCTGTAATATGTTATGTCTTCCTCTCCCTCTCTCCCTCCCTCCTCCCTCCAATCCCTCTACCTCCATCTTGGTTGTTTGTAGGGACTTTTCAGCAGGCTCCATCTTATATGGACTGCACGACGCCGTAGAAGAGGAAATAGTAGAGGACTACTGGCGGCTGGGTCCCTCTCTATGGACTGAGGATTTTGCCATATACACTGAGGCTTGCTCACTCTGTGGAGAGTTGTCTGCCTCTTTTTGCAAGCTGCCTGGAGAACCCCACTTCAGTCACTGGAGATTGTTTCATGTTGGCGCATAGAATCTCATTCCAGGCCCATGAATCTGACGCATCACTCAGGAATTTGTGTGGATTCAGAACTGTCCGGCACCTTTTATCTGTTGGTGGAACACAAACAACTGAAAACAAAAGAGCATGGTATACATTAGCGACTGCCCACTGGCGTGGAACTACATCAGCCCTGTTTGTCGCATGGCGGAAATTCTCTTCTGATGTAGAGAGAGTCAACTGATCAGCATTCGGTAGTTATTTCTCCATCTTCGCCAAAACTATTTTGTCAAGTCTTTTGACAGAGATTAATCCAAGTTCCCTACAAATTATTTAGTTCCTTGCACACAGAAACTTGGATTTGCACACCAGCAAAACAAAGGGAATTCTTTTTATTTTCAAGATACATTCAAGGAGAGGAAAATACTAGAAAGCATCAGTACACTAGTCAATGTGGGTATGCTGAAACACACACGGACAACTAATTCTGACGTTGAACACTCAAATAAGGCGATAAGACAATCACGAATGACTTTAACTGCGATTTGATTGGTTTGGAGTTGTGACCTCGAGGACTCCATCGTTCGCAGCCTTTAGCTGCTCCAGTATTGCGTGGCTTTCGAGTTCATGGTTGTCCTCATCGCCATCGACCGTCAACCTTTTAAGGTTGAGCAAGTGTTCAATGCCAACGATGCTCCCTCTCCGTCTGTGTGTCGGGACTTGATGTCAAAGTTCAGTTCGCCAAGCATCTCTAGCATGGCCATCGACGCTTCTTCTTCAAATCGAATAAATAACTTTGGGTAGATAACCTATAAGCATCAGGTCCATGAGCACTGGAAATTTATGGCTGGTGCGTGCAACCAGCTCATCAGGGTCCTTATTATAGCATTCCCAACCCACGCACAAAGACTTGAGGTTGCAGCAGGCATACAGTACACGCTCAAATATAGGTCAATCGTCGGTAAGTGGGTTGTATCCGCAACATTGTGCACTACTAAGATGATGCGAGTGACCCCCGATCCAGCAGGGCAATCCATTGGCAGGCGATGATGTCACCTCTGATCCGCAAGCGGCTTTGGAGGAGCCGGGGTGGTGTTGGTAGGTGATGGAGAAAGTTCAGTAGCTTGCCGCCATCATCACTAGCTCCTTTCGCAGGTCGCGCCAAAGAGCCACCGAAGGGAGTGCATCTTACTTATGGACAGGGCAATCTCAAGGACCTCCTCATCAATGATTTTGTTGTTGTCGATGGACAATGCTCCAACTCTTGCAGTTGCTCCTGCCCACCCACCTCTTGAGCACCTTGCAGTCATTACCAAGACATACCCTACACAACACACGTAGGAGCCTTCATTTCATGTTTATTCCTTGACTTAGTCCACACAGTACAAAAATTAGCCTTGTTGGAGAACCGCATGTTCCTCCAGAGTTTTCTCCAGCCCTTGTGACAGTTTCTGGTAGCTCAGTATGGGTGTGTAGTGAGGCTAGATTCAGCGCTGTCAGTCAAAATGCTCCTGAGATTTCCGACTGTCTTGGCACCTTGCTTACATTTGTACGCCTCGAAGCTTAGGAACCTAAGTAGGTATAAAGCGTATGCGTGTCTCACCGTAGCGTGTATGTGCTCCCTCACAGGCTTCTAGATCAAGCTATATCTCAAGAGGATGAAGTTGCCTAGATCTTTTCAGGGCTTGTGCCGACTCACGAAGTTGTAACATGCTTTAGTGATCGGACATGCTGCATGTTCAAATTAACGCTTGCCACGGCGGCCTTGAACATTTTCTCTCTTTCTACAGCTCCTACATTTTTCTAAGTCACCTTTGGATCGACAGGTCTGACGAATCTTGCTCATACAACATCCTCGTACTGCTCTCCATGAAAAACTAAGAAAATTAGCCTCCTCAAAGACTTGGACCTCAGCGACCTCAAGAAGTATGCGTCATGCACCTTGTATGTCTGCTCCTCCAGGCATGACCCTCATCCAAAGGCCCTACTTCTTCAATCATAGCGCGTCTACTCAAGAGTTCTTCCAAGTAAGATTCTGCAACCTCACATAGTCATAGGCGCTTCCTGATGAACCAATCCTTCAGCCATCCATCTGTTCAGTGAAAGTCGCACCTGTATGACCTCATAGTCCTCTCTGGAAAAATGCTAAAGTACATCATGCAAACTACTTGAGATGATGTGGGAGATGATTGTAGCTAGGAGTGTGACTATATATGCTTCATCCTCCCCTCAGGGGTAGGATGGCTCTCTATCTGAGAACCAATTGATTTGCAGACCTATCCCACTTGTCTTTTATTTCCAGATGATTTGTGTACCCTATTAAAAACACTAGTACTGCTGACAATGGCCAGCAATGGCTGGCCCACCACATTTCTTCAAGATATCGCCCATTATATCTTCAAACTCCTTGGGATAAGTTGCATCCATGGAGCCAAACACTCTGCTGACAAACAACTGCTTGGAATCTTCAGGTTTAAGCTGTACATTTATATGAATGCAATGGCCACTCAACACTTGCAGTACTACATGCATTGGCCATTGTTTTTCTATCCGAGTGGTCATATTGATTCTACTCTTTGTTGTTCTCTGGCAGCTTGGATTGGATTACTCCTCCCATGCTTGCACATACTCAAAACATCATCAATCACTATATGAGGTACCTGGTTTTAATCATGTGTAGTATAGTTTAGTTTAGTCATATATCAGGAAAATAATGATCCCACTTGGTATTATGAACAATATGCGAGAATGCTTTTGAGTAGGAGTCTCTTTTATCTCTAGATTACCACTCATTATTAAATATACGTAATTTACTATTATTTCTTATACTAGTCTATCAACTCATGTTCTGTGCGCCATTACAAGAGAGTGATAACTGTCAGACTTCATAGACAACAACAAATTTAGGCCCGCATCTAATAATCAAATTGCTTGCACTCTGTACTCTCTAATTGTTCGTGATTTCTGCATAGTGCATATATTCACACATAGTGCATATATAATCTTTTGCTCTCGTTGTTATAGATTTTTAATTACCAGTTACACTACGTGGAGCTGCAATATAGGCTCTAATTACCAGTTACTCACTGTTTAGGAGTAAAAAGCCACTCATTATAAGACTTAAGTATTAAAATTATCTTGAGTTTGAAAGTGCGGCTACCCATCCGAGAGCATCTCACTTCAAGCTCTATCACTTATCTAAAAGTGACATGATATAGGTTTCTTAAATGATTGCTATTTTAAAAGTATAAACAAGTATTACATATAAGTAACAATAAACTATAAGGGTCTTTCAACTTGAGCTTTGAAGACAGTTTTAGGCAGTTAAGTAAAGAACAAAATTTGGAAAAATCAAAATTTAGATTCATGAGTTCACTGAAAAGCTGTGCTTGGTGCGTGTTTCATTAAGAGGAAGTAGAGAGCAGGTTACATATGCGATATACGCGGAATGGGTAGCGGCCATCGACAACACACATGAGGCACACAAACAACAATCCCTCACCTGACTTTAGCGGCGTGAGCATTCTCGTCGTCGCACTAGGGTAAGTAAAACCGCTGTGCAACAGGGAGGAGGCGTTAGCGCTGTGGGCATCGAACAATGGCTCTTAGACTCTGAAAGCCTCACAAACAACTCAGAGTGATCTTCGCCTCTTCTCATGGGATCAGGTAGCAGCCGCTGGACCGACGTCTTGTTGATTTTGTCGAACGTGTGCCTGTTCAGCAGCCCCTTGTAGACTCCCCAAGAGACCAGCAGTACAAGCGCAGTCGAATTCCCGGCCTGAATGATTGTTCTGGGACGTTTGCTTGCTCCAGCCTGCTGCCACCAGTCCACCACTCTGGGCGGTAGCCGCTTGTTCGAGCACAGATGAAGAAAACCAACACGCGCGAGCAGCTGGTTGCCAAAATCTCCCACGAGAACACACACAGGAAGCCACTAGGTGATTTGTAGTCTTGTCCCTCTGGTCACATACAAGGCATAGTCGGCGCTCTGCCATCCACACGCAGGCATCCATGCACCGCAAGCCAGATTTTTAACCTTCGGCGGTGCTGATGCCCTCTAGACTTCTTTGGCGCCAAGCATGGCCGTCCTCCCAGTGAAGAAGGCCCGGTACGCTATGGAGCTGTTGTTGTACTCATGCGGCTGTAGCTGGATGCCATCAGAGTTTGTCCAGAGCTAGGCATATTATCTGGATTATTATAACCACAGCGGTTGCGCGCGCCAGTGATATCTCTCGCCCACCGCCGATTGGCCAGCGCCTCCTTGACTGGATCGGCGGTGCCTACGGCACCCAACAACTTTGAAACTGGGTTTTACGCCAAAGGTACATAGGCCTGAAACAGATTTTACGTGGGTCCGTCCTGGCAGCCAGGAGCTCGGTCACAGGAGTGCGTCACTGCTCCATCGCCGACCTGGACAATGCACCCGACGCTCTGGAACAAAATGGTCGACCATGTGCTGCTCTCAGCTTGGATGGCAGAAGGCGGCGCCCACACCATGCCTACGCTATTCGCCCGTAGCCACAAGCGCGAGGCAGAGTGCTGCGGCCAAGGACCTTAAGGTCAGGCAGGCAGACCCAGGACGTCAAGGTTCCTCGGCGAACAGACGATGACGGCCACGCGGCCCTACATTTACCTCCAGCGACAGGGGTCGGTGGCAGCCCAAAGGAAGGCGGTGATGCCGCCTCTTGTCAATTTCCCTCGATCACCCAAGTGGAAAAGAGCATAGTAGATTGAGACGTGGAGTCGTGGATCGGGATCGCTGAGAGGGGTTGTTTTGCACTCGCGTTGCCCTCCCGCATTGGTCGGAAGACCGGCCTTCCAGGTATGATGTGCACAACCACCTTGTCGACGAGGAGCGCATGTCCGTTGTCTATTGGCGTGGCTGAGCCTTGAAGTGACAGAGGGACCCCAAGGTATTTGGTAGGGAATTCCTAGAGCCTGCAGGGAAATACATGTCGTCGCAGCTTCGATGTCGTCCTCAAAGCTGCGGATGGGAGTGATAGTGTGTTGCCTCTTCTTCTCGCCGTGGCGATGATCACCTGGAGACGAGGAAGATGACTGATGACGCCACGCATGCAAGACTCACACGAACACACACACCTTTGTGAACACTGAAATCCTTTGCGCTGGAATGTCACAGCTTTTCTGTTTGCTTCTATTCGATGAATATATAGGAAACAATTACAAGACAAAGATCCTACAAATTTGCACATGCTATGGACGCGACTGGTCTCGTGCCATCCCACGGATGAGTTCCTACAGCAAGCACTACAGCCGCTACTTGCACTTCAAGTCTACTGAAACAAGGAACAAGCTACGCCTCTGCATAGTTCTTAATTTCTATATCTATAGCTAGAAAGATGAATGGAGCAAATTGAGCGTGGATTATCCTGGCGCAATCTCCCCTAATTCATGCTCAATTCTTCAACTTGACGATGCCGATCATGTCGCGGAGTTCGCAAAACCTCAGCGCGCCCCAGTGACTTCGTCAGACCATCAGCAAGTTGCTCCTCAGTGCTTCTGTGTAGTCCAAGCAATCGGAATTTTCCCTTCGCTGTCCACACACTCTTGAATAAAATGAAACTTTTGTGTCAATGTGTAGCACGCTGCGATCGTGCAGAACAGGGTTCTTGCTCAGGGCGATTGCAGATTGATTATCCATCTGTCAGAATTGGCTGCTGGACCTTCTTCCCTGTGATGTCGCCCAGCAGCTGAATGAGCCACATAGCTTGGCAAGCTCCCTGCAGCTCCAGCTATGTAATACTCAGCTTCACAGGTGGATTGAGCCACCGTCTTCTGCTTTGGGATTGCCATGTGACTGGCAACTCCTCCAGGAAATAGAGCACCCTTTGCAGTGCTTCTCCTATCATCAACAACGTCACCTCACCCCAATCACTGTATCACTGTAGCCCGTCAAGCGGTTGTCGCCGTTGCGCAGCTTGGGGTAAACAATGCCGTAGTCCACTGTGCCAGCGATGTAGCGCAGCAGATGCTTCACAGCCACAAGATGCTCCCAGCCGTGGCTTCCTCCATGAAACGCCCAACATAGCCTACGAAGCAAAAGGCAATGTGTCTGGACGAGTATGCACCAAGTACCTTAAGCCGCCCGCAGCTTCTGTTACATTGCTGCACGTCAGACCTCCGGTGTCGTGCTCTTGGTTGACAGCCCGGCTGCGCCTCCATGGGGCGATGGGACTGGGCTTGCAGCTTGTCAGCCTGCCTTCTCTACGAGCTTCTTTGCGCCGGCCGCCTGTCCCAATGAAGGATGGCATTCGACCTTTGCTTCACCTCTATACCCAGGTAGTACGAGAGAAGCCGAGGTCACTCATGCGGTACAGCCGAGCATCATCTCCTCCTTGAGCGCCTCGGAACACCTCCTCGCTTCTGGATTCGCCCCTGTGATGATCAGATGCGTCGCGCGTAGGCGCCCACCTACCACGCTGAAGTGCAGCCGCCAATGCTGCAGGTGGCGCCGGTGCGTCGCTGCGCGCGCGTGAGGCGCAGCTGGTGCGCGGCTCAGCTGTCGAAGCTTTGTGTTCCAAGCACGCGGGGTGCCTGTCGGAGCATATACAGCGCCTTCTGCCAGCTTCTGCCAGCACTTTGCCTTCGTGCCCTGCAGCTAACAAAACCGGGCGGATCTGCGGACATAAACCTCCTCCTTCAGCTGCGCCATTTAGGAGCGTCGAGCTTGACATCCATGTGATGAACAAGCCAACCCTCCTGTGTCGCAACAGCAAGCAGCATGCGGATCGATTCCATCCGCGCAGGTCTGTGCACAGACTTCATCAGAGAGTCGATGCGACGTACCAGCCAATGCACCGAAGCCAGCCCACACTTGCAGCGAGGTAGGCGCGGGCTTTGTGGTGCGAGCGAGATGGATCGCCTGCCTCGTCGCTGCTTTCGCTTAGCCCGCCCACTTCAAGCCCGATCGGCTGATGACCATGGGGTGAGATTCCACGAGCTCCCAAAGTGCCAGTGCACTGCTCCTCCGATCGAGCGCTGCTCCTCTCGCCATGGCCTCGCGCCCGGCACTCCTCACACCTAGCCTCTTCAACGCTCGTTGTACGGGCTACTCTACGAGCAGGGAGCAAGTCCTGCGTCGACTTCTGAACTCCGGTGCGGCCGAGGTCAGGGACTTTCACCAGCCCCGAGCGAAGGTCATCCAGCTGGGAAGCGAGGTGGTGTCGGTCCCGCCATGAAGGTGTCGTCGGAGGGTCCGGGGGACCAGATGGAGTGTGAGAGACGAACTCCACTGCTGATCCTGGATTGGGTGATGTAGCAGCGTTGCGGTGTATCTTCCTCGAAGTCTGCCTGTCGTCGGCTGAGCCCAGCGTCGTGACCCGTGCCCGGGATGGTGATCGCGGCGATGATCGTCGTTCACCCACCACCGGGCGAGTGTGTAGGAGTTGTGAGATTTCACCCGGCGCTCACCGGCCGAGGTGTGCGTGGCTGCAGCCGCATTCCACCCGGCCCTCCTCGGCTGAGTGTCTTTGGACTCCCCAAAAGAGTCGTCCGGAACCGCCATGTTCGGTTGCTCACCATGTTCGATTTGCTCACCATGTTCCGGTTGCTCTTCTTCCGGGAGCTCCACTCCGCGAGCAATCGACCGGGCCGTGTACTCGGCGTGAAAAGGCTCCTAGTCCTCCCCGCCATCTCCCGGTTCGGTTCAGCGCTCGCCCTTCATCTAACAGCGCATCGGCGTGAGATATGCACGCGCCTCGTGTTGGGGGTTGTAGAACACAGACGCCTTGGTTCCTTCCAGCGTGACAAAAAAATCCAGGTACTGATCATCAAGTTTGAAACGGGTGTCCGCGACGACCCTCCACATATTGCAACCAGCCGGCGTCGCGGAGAAATGCCGTGGTTTTCGATCCATACCGGGCTTCAAATGGAGGTCATCCCCTCCACACTTCTTGTTGGCGACGGTTGAAGATGAAGATGGCGTGAGGACAGCCTCCCCGACCCGGCCGAGGGACCGCACTGGCCTTCCGGCATGCTCCATGCCATGCCCGCGCGGTTTGATCCGCCTCGACTACACCGTTTTTCTAGCGGCGAATGCGGTGCAGTCCGGATCGGCGTTAATACTCCTTCCATGGCGCCCGATGTAGTACAGCGAAGGTGCGGCGGCGTGAACTCCCCGCAATCGGTGCGGCGAGGTGCGGCTTCCTTCCCGATGCTCGGCCCGGCCAGCGAGCTTGCAGCGCGGATGATGGCGTCGGCCGCTGGTCCTCTCGAGCTCGGGAGCACCAGCCACATATAGCGGCTCTTGTGCGTCGGCGGCGGCGAAACAGCTGCTTACCACCGCGTGTCTTGCGTGTCGGACCTCCACAGAGGTCAGCGTGCACCAGGTCGGCGGTGTCGTGGCGGTACTCCTTCGGCTAGCTGAGGGAACAAGTGAGCGGACGCGCTTGCACTCGCCAAACATTTGTCGCCGAGCTGTTCGACGTGGTCTATCTCCAGCGACCACGCACCATCTTCTTTCTTCTTTTGGACAACTCCTTCAATCATTGAAAGACAAGATGCCCAAACTGGCATGCCATTGCCGGGGCAGCCTCTGAGCTCAGTGGCGGCGAGGCAGCACCCGGTTTGTTGATGGCAGAGGATGAGTGTGTCTGGGCGATTCATAGAGCAGAACGGTACCTTCCGCCCAACAGATGCCTTTGTCACATGATCGGATCCTCGAGGACACCATGTTGATGAGCACCTTATAGCCTTGCTCACGTCGAGTTGGCCGAGACGATGTGGGTAACGTAAGCCTCGAAATAAGGTAGACGTCGGCCAGCTCTTGGTGTGTGCGCCATTCTTGAGCCCTGAAAGAGGATGGTCTTCGCGCCCTCAATGGCCTCAATACGGCCCGATTGGCCACCGAATCGGAGACATCCCCGCGCACGCCGCATCGAGCTTCGGAGAAGATAGACTTCGGCGCCATGTGGTTGCGTGGTCCCCGTGCGGTCGAGATCCGGTGAGTGCCGGCGCTCGCCCTTCTCTCCGAGCTGCACGAACAGCTATTGTTGAAGTCGATGTGCGGCGGAGACCGAGGCGCACCGGATGATATTGATGTCGACTTGGCGGTGATGGGCTCTGCAGGCCACGCAGCGGCGTGACATCCGCCTCCTCCTCGAGAACTCCACCGTGTATTTGGCACATCCGGGCATGGTGCCAGGTCCTGCTCCTCGAAGCACCCACCGAACGGTCGGATTTTCCTCCGACATGGCATCGGCGACACCACACAATCGTAGCTGAGTGCAGCTCGACGTCCCTCCGCCTCGAGCCATGTGCGCGCCCGCCGCGCTTCTTCTTCCAGAACCGCTTCCGCGAGCCCAATGGCCCGCCTTGCCACGCGGTAAAGGGCCATCTCATCTTTGGTGAGCTTGGGCTTCTCCTTCTTCTTCCCTTGCTCCCCACCATAGGAACCTTGAGCCTCCACTGCTTAGCGCCCTGCGGTCACCGCCACGATTGCGTCACGCAGGTTCCCAAAGAAGTTCTTGTTGCCGCCTCCGCCCGATGATCCTCACGAGACCGGAGACTCCCATCGCCATCACGCACGCCACCACTGCCTTTCTGAGGTTGAGTTGCGCCATGGATGCGCAATTCACCACCGCCGCCGAGACCATATCTCTTCGACGCGGCCCAGGCCTCCCGGCGAGGTCATCCAAATGATCGTTCATCCGAGATCCGCGAAGTTTCAATTGACATGACGATGCGAATACCTTGCGCGGCGTTGCGAAGAAACCGTCGAACGATCTCGCGGGTTCCCGGTGCAAACTGGGCGTCCCGAGAGCACCTCGAGCTGGTTGCGGTCGAGATGGGGCGGCGAAAATCATCCACCGACTCTCCCCTTGAACCGCGCCGACCCGATGGAGAGTGTTCGCCGCCCGGCCGCACGCAATCCACCACCCCGAGATGGATCTTCTTCTCGAGGGGACTCCCATGCCGCCTTTCGCTGCAGGCTTCGCGTGGTGCCGTGCATCCGGGCACGCGCCAAGAGCCGATGATCTCCGGCCTTGGCCGTGGTCGTCGGCGTAGTCCACGATCTCGTGGCGGCGGCCATTGGCCAAGCGCCCCGAAGCTTCGCCTTCATGAGGGCCGCCCGCCGAGTAGTAGCGTTCGGGATGGTTGGCAGGGGACCTCCAAAGGATCCCTCCCGATCTCTCGCACAACCTGATGAAGTCCACACGGTCGGCGGTCCGCTGCTCTCCATTCCGCCCCTTCTCGCCTCCGCCCCGCCCGTTTTCAGCTAGCGGCAGAAGGAACGGTTCTGCCATGATCCCGCGGACGCCGCTGCGATCGGCGGTCGCCGCGTCGCGGCGATGAACGGCTCCGATACCACTTGTTGCCTTCTTCTCGCCCGGGGCGGCGATCACCGAGAGACAAGGAAGATGATCGATGAACACTCCCACACACACGCGCCAAAGACTCACACGAACACACACACACCCTTTGTGAACACTTAAACCTCGCGCCCAACAAGTCACAGCTTTTCTGTTGCTTCTATTGATGAATATATAGGAAACAATTACAAGACAAGATCCTACAAATTTGCACATACGTTATGGACCCGGACTGGTCCGTGCCATCCCACGGACGAAAGTTCACAGCAAGCACTACAGCCACTACTTGCTAAGTCTACTGAAACAAGAAACAAGCTACGCCTCTGCATGTTCTTATTCTATCTATAGCTAGAAAGATGAATGGAGCAAATTGAGCGTGGATTATCTAAACATAGTGTACTTGTCAGGGTTGGTGGCGAGTCCTGAAGCTCCCGCAAAAGAGTTCAACGCTTTGACGTTTGCAGCTAAAGTCAAGGGCAGTAGGTGAGGAAGACGACGAGGCCTCATTGGGTACATGGAAGCACGATACTTTGATCACGTCCACCGGTAGAGCGGTCGCGCTGCGCCCGGCGACGACCTCCACGATCAGGGCATTAGAACCTCCATGATGATGACGAACAAGAAGGCGAGACAGCAGGTCGCCCTGCCTAAGCCCCCGAGCATGGCAGATGCGCTGTCCAGGTCGGCCGTTGACAAGCACCTTCGTGCTTGCTTTGTCCCCAGAATAGCCGATATCCAATTAATCGCCACTGCCTGGCGAAAGTCGCCCCCCCTCACTGAGATGGTATAGCTTTGGCAGTCCACTTCCCAGAGCGTGGAATACCCGCAGAAAATCCGGGCCAAGAATCTCCCCAGGCTACCTTGTAGAAGGCGCCGGTAGGCAGCCGTCGATCAGGACCAAGAGCGCGATCGAGCAGGGAGTTCATAAAATATGCGATGCCGCCGATGCGACAAGAGCCGTTATACGGCGAGATTTCGAACTTAATGCATATTTTAAAATAAATGCCGTATAAAATATAATAAATATTAATAAAAAATTTAGAGTTAGTAATTAATTTATAATAACTATAGAGTTAAATGCATCATTAGTCCATTAACTTGGGACTATATTTCACTTTAGATCCATCAACCGTGAAAAGTGGTTTTTTGGGTCTATAAACTTTTTTTTAAGTGATGCATATATGGTGCATTCCTCTCCTTTTATGTTTTTATTTTTAAGAAACATCCCCCATCAAGCTCCCTCCGCCGCATGCCCGCACGCTTCACGTGTCTGACCTCCGCGCGCATCGTGTCAACATGTCCTGCGCCCTTGCATCGTACCGGTGCCCCAGCGGCTCACCGCCCCACTCACTCTACGCGGTTGCCGATGCCGCCCAGGAGGCCGCATGCCGTGCTCCGTCGCCGCCGTGCTTGACCGTCGGCCGTCGCGGACAAGGACACCACGCTGCACTTGTGCGTTTTGGATGGACCATGAACTTGGTTTGGACTTCGTAGCTGTCAGTGCCACAGCGACACTGGGCTCTGACACCGTCGCACGCTATGGGATCGATGTCGCAGGGCTGCAGGCCTCCCACCGCTCACGCACTCGTCCAGCTGTCCCGCGTCCGCCGTGCTTGGCCGTCGGCCCGTCGCGGGGCAAGGACACCACGCTGCACTTGCGGCCAGGCTTTGGCTGCCCCTCCAGGCATGTATTTATTAATTGTTTCCCTTCCTTTTATTTAGCTTGTGTCAATCATGCGCGCATCTGAGCTATGCTGTGATGAAAACAGGGGGAACAACATGCTCGACAGGTGCGCCAGAGTGGGTGCGTGGCGGGGCGAACCGAGATCTCGACTTGCGGGCACCGTAGCCGGAGGTTGTTGTGCGAGGGACGGGGCGTGATAAGCCGTATGGCCACCATCACTGTGGGGTGTGGACTGCACAAGCTCGAGGTAGAGCTCGAGCTTGTTGGGCTCGATGTGCATGAGCCCGGTGAGCCAATGAGTCAAGAGCGACGGAGGAGAAGCTCATTGCGTACAACCTCGAGAGGTACACACACGTGAAAAAAAGAAATATAGGGATGTTTCTGTGAAACGAAAATATAAACGAAGGTGTATGGACTATAGATGCAGCACTCAAAAAAGTTTATGGACCCAAAAACCACTTTCACATATGATGGACCTAAGTGAAACATGACCAAAAGTTAATGGACTATTGATGCATTTAATTCATAACTATATATAGACTACAAATGATGTATTATAAAACCGTCTCCCTCATGAAATCTTCAGTTTCTAGTAGTGTATTATATTTTTGGTTTCAGGAAATAAACAAGAGCAAACATACAATTTAGTATAGATAATTTTTTATTAGTTAGATGTATTAAACAACAACTAATACTTATATCTCTCTTAATAAAATTTTAATCTGTGCGAGAGCACGGGTTGTATTGTAGACTAGTAGCTGGAATCAGGATGCATCATGCATGCTGACAGTTGCTAGACTGATGCTGGAAACCGTTCATGCCCTGATTTTTTTCCCCGTATTGTATTTCCTAAATCTTATATTCAAAAAATATATAAAGTCACCAGGAATTTGTAACTTATTATTAGAAGAAGAAGCTCCATATACCTCTTGTCTGCGAGAAGCTCCGCGAGTCTTTTGGCCAGCCCATTGTCATCCAAGCCGTCAATTGGACCCAGGGCAGCCTCTCTTCCTGATGCCTCTGCCGTCAGCATTTTCGGGCTTCACGACCTGCCGAAGAAGGTCCGTCAGCAACGCCTTGAGTCCCTTGCTCGGCTGGAACCCTTGAGAGACGGACACTATGGCCTGCCACGGAACTCCGCTTCTAGCAACCGGCAGACCTCCATGGCCAGCGTCGTCTTCCCAAGGCCTCCGAACCCCACGATGGAGAAAACTGCCTTGCGCTCGGCGGCCTCTTCGCTAACTGGCGCCTTGAGCCGCGCAGCCGGTTTAGCAGCCTGCTCCATGATGCCGACAAGCGGTGGCGCGGCGGTCGGCGTCGTTAGCTGAGTGGGCACTGGTGGCATGGGGCCGGGTAGCAGCAGAGGTGAGCGGGCAGCGCGTCTCGGTTGACGCCGAACCGCGCCTGGCGGTCGCTGATGGCTACAGCGCGGGCACGGAGGGCACCGATGTCGCCGGCGAGGCGGCGGCGAGTGCGGAGCGTCCCGAGCACGCGTCTCAGCCTGTCGCGCACGCCGTCGCTGGGCCGGGACACGATGCGGAGCGTGTAGAGGTCGATGCAGTCCTCCGCGTCGTAGGCGACCACGCGCAGATGCCTCATGCACACCTGGACGAAGCGGTCGACGGCCCCATCCTCTGCCTCGGACTGCGCCGATGAGGAGGGCGTTGATGGCCTCCAGCTCGTCCCGCAGCTCGATTACTTGGCCGCCGACACACCACGGAGCTGCTGGTACTCTAAACTCAGCAGGCGCCCGGCGTTGCTCAGCAAGGTATATGCGCCGCGCCCTCCATGTCCCGGCCTCTCTCGCTCACTTTCACCAGTCTCTCTCCGTGTCCGTGTGTAATGTAGGTATGTAACAAGAAGAGGGAAGAAGTGGCCAGCAGAGCTAGCCGCAGTGTGCTGTGTGCCGCACAATCGAACGAGAAGATGGGGAGAAATTTACGCTGCTGACCTGGACACTGGAGCTGAGCTGCTGAGGACTGGGGTGCGTGGACTCGCAAGTCAAGAGTCAAGACCGCGTGGGTGTGGCCGCGACTTACGTCGTCACTTGGTCCCACCGCCCACCCGCTCCTCTGTCCTGCGTCCAGTCCAGTCATACGTCCCCGCCTGGCGCCTGCTTTGAGTTTGAGTCCCGGCGCGGCTAGGGCAGGTGAGCTGCCAGTGCCAGCCTCCTCGAGCTCGCCTTCCTGAAAGCGGCGCCGCGTTGAGACTGTCACGTGAAACGAATATCTAGAGCATCTACCCAACAGATTGTGCTGTCCACACAGATTTTTCTGAAGCCTGACATCCACCCAAAAGCTCCCCGACAGTAAGATTCGTCCTTAAATCAGCTTTGATAGAAATCGTGGGAGGACATTTCTGTTTTTAAAGTAGAGAGACCAGTCTCCCAATTCTCTATTCATGTGGAAAGTTGAGACAAATATACTAAGTACTCCCTCCATCCCAAAAAGATAAGCGTTTTAGGTTTTAGTTGACTGGCATTGTTTTCGAATTCATCCGCCTTATTCAAATTATTTGTATAAATATTATTTATTTTGTTATAACTTATTTTATCACTAGAGATACTTTAATAATGATTTATTTATTTTATAATTTGCATAATTTTTTTAAATAAGACGAACGGTTAAACATGATATCTAAAAACCACAAAAACGACACTTTTTGTGACGAGGAGCATATAAATATTACTTTGTACCTTTCGTGAGAATCTCCTCGAGTCTTTTGTGCAGCAAGTTTACCTGCCTGTGCTCCGCGATGACGACCAGGCGGTGGTGGCGGTCGGCGCCGTTGCTGGAGCGACGTCCGGCACGGGGCAGCTTACTCGATAAGAAAGGAGGGTTGGCGCTGAACCGCGCCGCTGATGGCTACGGCGCTGGCACGGAGTGTGCCGATTTCGCAGGCGAGGGGCGGCGATTTCCCTCCCGAGCAAGCCGCCCCAGCGGCGCGCACAGTCGTCACTGGGGCGGGGCTCGATGCACTAAGCGATCCGCGGCCCCATCCTTTGCCTCGGAGGCTCGGACTGCATGATGAGGGAGGGCATTGGTGGCGTCCAGCTCGTCCCCGCAGCTCAGAGACCTCGCCACTGACGCCACGGAGCTGCTGGATGGTACTCCATGCTCAGCAGCTGCCCGGCGTTGCTCAGCAGGTTTGCGCCGCGCCCACCATGACCTCGTTCTCTCTCTCTCTCCGTGTCCGTGTAATGTAACAAGAAGAGAGAAGAAGCCCTCAGCAGAGACGCGGTGTGCCGCACAACTATCGGCTCAGTTGGGGTTTGGGAGAGATTTATGCTGCAGCTCGTCGCCTGGTCTGAATACCGGAGTAGTAGTGGAGGCCTCAGTCTCCGAGTTCACCGCCACAGGATTTGGATCCACGTCCATGGAGACAAAGTGACTATTTGATTTGTGTAATTTTAGCATGTGAATTCCTTTCATGCAGCTCGTCAAAGGATTTGGATCAAACATGTAACTGCAATAAAGACCTTGTCAGATGAAATTTTGTTTCTTTGTATTATCTTGACTAAAATTGTAGTTTCGGAAGATAAATGTAAAAAGAGTCATACATGAAAGGAATTCACATGCTAAAATTACAGAAATGAAATATCGTTTGCAGGTTTCAGACAAAGTTGCTTATAAGTTGCACCGGCTTCGTCTCGGCCGGCTCGGAGGCCCCTCGTGCCGCAACATGGATGCGTGCTGGGTCCATAGGAAACTGAAGCGGTCAGCGCCGCCGCAGCGTGCGAAGCCTGCGTTGCCCAAGCGTGGTGTTGCCATCGTCGAGGAGGAGAGTGATAAGTTACCTCCACATGAAGAGCTAAGCAGAGGGAGTTTTGTTACAATAAGAGGGGAAAACGGTAGTCAAACGACACGAACTCCCCGGACCAACCAAACACGTAGCTGATTACATGAAAAAGGCTTTGCGACAAGAACAGAGGTACAACTCACGCCATGCCATCACCCAGCCCGGCTATGTTGAGGTTGAGCGACGCCGGGTTGAATTCGCCATTGAGTAACACCCGGAGTACGCTCGCTTCCTCGAAAGGACATGTCACCCGAATTCCCGTATGAGATTGGCCTCGATGTCCTTATCAAGCGGGCCCTCATTCACTTGAATTCCCATCTTCTTTAGCAAAGACGATCCGGGCCGCCAGTAGCATTGGGCGCCCTTGGCTTGGTCGCAATCGCGACCACTCCTCCCGAGGGTGTGAATGGAGACAGGTGTACGCGCCGCCTCGGCTTTGGCCGGCTACGCAAGATCGGGGGTCCGGAAAGGAAGGCATACCTCCTCCTCGATCTGCCTCGAGGCGAGCCCCCACCATCGCCCCCGTCCGTGCGCATCATCATCAAGGATAGGTCCACGGGAGAGGCGACATCAACCGCGTCTGGTGCTAAGGCGTCCCATTGGGTCAGCGAAGACCCAGGGTGCCACATCGAGGCGGATACAAGCATCGGCTGGCGTCGCCAGCGGGGGCAGCCGGATGCCCAAATCCTGCTGAGGGAGGTCGCGGTCGGGCGCGGCGGGTAGCGAGCCGAGCTCCTCCCCGCGAGCGTCGCCACCGGGTCGGCCCGACTCTACACGCACACAAATCTGGGACCACCAATCGGTAGTCAAGGTGGGGTGGATTTCGAAGTCGGTCGGGGAGGAATGAATGCCGGCTCGGCGTCGACTCCCGACCACCCGGTCCCGCACGCGCCCATGGGCCGGTGAAGTGAGTTGCCGCGCCTCGATGCGCCGACGCCATCGTGGGAACGCGTCGCCCGAGCCAAGAGCAACCTCCGGCGTTCGGGGTGACAGGGTGGCGGCGGTCACGGCCGTGACCCGTGAGACGTCCCACGGTCGCCCCCACGACGCTGCCGCCATAGCACCCTCAAAGGCATGGCGCCGCTCCCACCAAGTGGGGCCAAGTCGAGGAGCCGAGCAAAGAATCCTTCCGACGAAGAAAGGAGGCACCGGGCGCCCGCCGCGCCCTAGCGCCCCGCGACCGCCACGGTGGTCGACGACAGCGGTGGACTCGACACAAGGTCGAGGCTCCACGGCGGCATCAAAGGCCCAATGCATGGCTCGGGGGTTGTGGCGGGGCGGCGAGGGTCGATGCCCGCAGTTCGCCCGGTGCCTGCGTCTTTGGCGAAAGAAGCGATGGGGCGGAGGAGCAACGGCCGCAACATGATCCCCGGCCAGCGCTTGAAGCAAAGCCCAACAAGGGAAAGCGGCGCGACAGCCGCCCGCCACGCAGGAGGTCTTGGCGAGGAATGCCGGTCGGCACACCTACGCCGCTGAGCGAGAGAGTGAAGCCGTCGTGCCGTCAATGGCGAAGGGCGTGGGCGCCGACGGCCAGCGAGGGGGCCGGTAGGACCGCGTCGGGTGGTAACGACCCGCGCTCGTAGGGCGCCCGAATCGTCCAGTTGTAGGCCCAGTCAAAGGTGTGCGGACACGCCTTGATTAGCCACGGCCGAGCCGCTTATGGGCGCTGGCACCTTGCCGGCGGCGACGCGCGGCCGCAGGAGCATCTGGCTGGGCCCAGGGCCGCGCCCCGACGGAAGGCGGCGCCGCTGCGCTTGTCGGTCGTAATGCCGGCACCGAGGAGCGGCGCCTCTCGCCTCCCCATAGCCGAGGGGCTCGACAACCCGCACGGCGGCGGCTGCGTGGATGCCCGTGACCGGGCCGTGGTCGGCCAAGGTCGGCCGCCCCATCGGCGCCGGAGCTCCCCGCCGGAGCCCGAGAACGCCCTCGCGAGGAGGGGATGGACAAGCGCGTCACAAGCAGCGGGGGGCCTCTGACTCGACAAACCCGCCCTCATGGTCCGAGCCTGGAGATGGAGCCCGTCCCGCCCCATCGCAGTCCCTTTGGGTCTTCCTACGCACGGAAGAAGGGGGCCGCAACCGGGGAGAGGACCTTGCCGCGGCGGTGGAGACCGCTCCACGGCTGGGAGGAGCGGGGTCAGACGCGCTCGCCTGTCGGCCCCCACCAACGGCGCGCGGCGAGGACGAGGAGGGCCCCCTGAATCCCCGGCAAGAAGGGCGGCGGAGGGGCGCGGTAGGGAAGGCCCTCAACCTCAAAGATCGACCCCAATTCCATGGGGACAACTACGGCGTGAGGTGAGTGGCGGCTTGCTCCCGGGCCACGAGCGCCAGGGCCGGCGGCGGAGCAGGCCCCCCTCCCTCCCCCCCGGCCCGGGCGACGGCGGCGGTCGCGGGCCCCCTCCCGCGGAGAGGGCGGAGAGGCCGGCCGGCGAGACCTAGGTCAGCGCGGCCCGGGGCCCGGATCGGGCTCTCACCGGGCCGGGCGCGCTCCACGGCGGATCGACGTCGAGCGCCACCACCCGACCATGGAGAAGCTCGGGTGGGGGCGACGGCACGGCCGCAGACCGAAGCGGCGAGGGGAGGCGAGATCTGGGAGGGGGCGGGAGGAGGGGGCTCACCCGAGGCGCGGAGTGGGGCCGGGTCGCCCTAGCCGTTGGGCACCTTCCCGAGAGCCACCGGGCGGCTCACCCTCTTTCTCGATGTAAATACGCCAGTAGCTTGGCTATGTTGAATCTTCCTTTTGAAATTCATACGAGCTACCAAATTGACTCTTATTGTTGAGGGTGCTTTTATCAAATTCTCTAGCCTAGTTTCCTATTAAATTATCACCCCCTCTTTTCTCGACTCCCCATTCCCCACCTATAACTCCCACTGCCTAGGAGTTCTGATAGCTCTCTCTCTCTCTCTCTCTCTTCTCCCTCCGATATTGCCCTATTTGCTTGAACTTGTCGGTTGTGGTACATTATTTTTCTCTCACAACAAAGCGGCGTTAGCCAACTCATTAGCCACTCTAAAACCATCAGATAGTGAATCAAGCCGCATAACGTGATGCATCCAAAGAGACAATGGTTGGGAGGTTGAGAGGGCTTGGTAGTGGCGGATCTCTAGTGGGCCTAGATAGCGGGCTCGCTCGACGAACCTAGCTAGGTAACGGGCTCTCCTTTTCTAAAAAAAAACCAAGAACAGGCTTGGTCGATGGATATAATACATTTTTTACTATTACAAGAGACGGTTGCCATGTTCGCTTGAACTTATCAACAACAACAACAACAACAACAACATAGTCTTTAGTCCCAAGCTAGTTAGGGTTATAAACCATAGTATAGAACTTTTCTCTCATAAGAAAAAACAATGGTCGCTTTATCAACCGCGGCAAAAACCATCACCGAACAACCCGTGTGCCTGCATGTGTAAGTGTGTTCTTCCCGGTTTACACATGCAATGCAACAAGAGGCGACAATTGTTCCCACCTTTGTTAAGTTGTTTAGCGACACATGAAAATCTCTTTGTAGTAGGGATTTTCATTAAGTAGGCGAAACAATTGCGTAAATACTAGATTAATCATATAGTTTAGTGGTCATCTAATACTAATTCTTGAAATACACTAGTAAAGAAGCTAGATGTAATCCTAGTTCTCAACTCCCTTTACTCCTAGTTTAAGGAAAGGGACTAAAGATCTCGATTTTTAGTCAGTTCCTCTTGATTGGGACTAAATGTGTTTATTGAGTAAGAAAAGGTGTGGCCATGGATCGATTCGAAATCAAACCAGGGACCTCTCACACTTCACCTATTCCGGTCTTCTAGGTTCATTTTATGAACCGGTACTAATTGAGGGACCGTGTCGTAGCTTCGTATCCCTTTATTTGCTAAAGTAATTCAAAAAATCATCTTTTCATTATCATAGATGAAAAATAGTATTTATTTCTATACAACTTTTGTCTTAATTATAAGAAAAGAAAAAAAATGAGCACATGAAGGCTCATATACATATATAAAACACAACATGTTCCTAGGACTAGTCCCTTTGGGTATTCTTGGTCGCTAACCATTGTAGGTTAAGATTTAAGAATAAAGGATGAACAATGTCTAAGCACATGGCGTTCTAGATGTTTCAACATTCACTTGACGTTAAGTGTCAAGTGACAACAAAGGCTCGAGCATCGGAGAGGAAGGATGAATCCTCTAAATATTATACGACAATGTTCTTCCTTCCGCTTCAGGCTCTCGTCACTCTAGCACACCGGGAGTGAGACTATGATGTAAGCAAGAAAGAAAGGACAATTCAACAAAGGAGATAAGTTGTTTTAGAAACAAGATACACAATAAACCGGATGAGGAAAAACTTCATGATGAAGGAAAGAACCGCCACAAGGTGTTATAGTGCCATCACGCTCTCCAATAATGAAGGTAACATCTTGAGGTAAGTTAACATTATTTATAAAGTGTTTCCTTGATTCTTGTATGCACATAATTGAAAGAGTCAAACATGTAAGAGTTACAACATCGTTGGATCCAACTTCATTAACTCAACATGTTTAGTTCTTTAATTATTCCTAGCACCACTCTCTTGATCACTCAACCCTTCTATCCAAATGTTTTTTAAATGCTATATCCATGATCATTTTCTAATCCTATCACCCTTACTATAAATTAACAAACTACATAAACATCAAACTTTATCTTGTTCAATGAGCCTAAGGTTAGAGAATAATGAACATAGTTTTGGTGTTGTTGGTGTTTTCCCACCAACAGAGCCTATACACTTGATCTCTACCTTGTCTTTGTAAAGCGGGACACACAAGCAAGATACAAAGGAGTTTTGTCAACTGTCGATACTACTTGCGAACATGCACACGAAACAAGATACTACCCGCCTTCCACTATCAAAACTTCACTTGAAATGTTGGACAAGCAAGGGACATGGGTGACGCCATCCTCGAGTCACTATCTCGGGAAACACGGCTATCAAGATCGGATGATGCACTCAAGGATTGAACATTGAACCAATGTTAATGCGTAATATTAGTTTATAGGCCCTACTCTATGGTTTTAAAGAGTATTTATCATGTTTTATATTAATATAGTTGGCGATAAAGTATGAGAAAAGGAGCGCCAACAACCACCTAAGGAAGGTAAGATCGATAGTTATCCATATTTAATTTTCAAGAATGCATAGCATATTTACTTCCATTCATTGCATTATCATTTAGCATATTTATTTTCTGCATTAACATTGCATTCAAAAAGAAGATAAAAAAAGTTTGCTTGTGTCACTACACTGAAAAACTCTAAGCCCCATGTCAATAATTTTGTGGAGTGTTACAACCTACAAGAATATTCACTATGGTGGCATAAAAATAAAAATAAAATATGCATTTATCTAGTTACATTTTCTCGGCATGCATATAAAAATCCAAAAATATTAATATAGAAATCCTACCGAGATTCTTCTTAGATAGAAAATCATACTAGAAAGCTCTAGGAAACTACGACCTAAGTGGCCAACCACTAATGCTTAATTTGTTCCACAAGCTCTAGGAATCTACGACCTAAGCTTAATCCGCCGCCTTTCTGATCTTGGTCTCGTGCACCCTCGACAAATCGCCATCGTGGGTCTCCCTCGTGGATTTGTCGAGCAAGTTTAGTCGACGGTTGGCACGCTAGGTAGGGGTGTGCTCTCGGGTTCTATATTGATCAAAATTGCCAACATCACCAACCTCAACCTCCGTCACGGCCTTGCCATCAAAGTTGGCATCATGATCTACTTTGTCGACACCAACGGGAGCGAGGAGGTCCCGATTCACACCGGCCGTGCTAATCCCATTGGGCACTAGCTTCGGCCGCCATCATTTGGCTCCAATGTCGGTCGCTACGGATCCACAGGTTCCAATATCGGGCGCCCATGATCTTGCCGAGTTCGGTGATGGCTACGCCACCGATCTCGTCGACCGAAGACCGACCTCTTCACCAACCGTCGCCCCAAAGACCTATGACTTGACCTCACCGGATCCGACACCCGTCCTCCCTAACCTCGGTGCTAGAAGACGACATCTTTGGGTCACGGCGGATCCTCACGTGGTCCTTCCATAATGCATTACGACACTCTCCGATGCCATAGGGCATAACGAAGAGCAATCCCTATGACGGTATGATCGACCTCTTGTGAGCAGCAAAACTAGGACCTCCTCCGTTGCATCGCCATCGCCAGGCCACCCCGGATCTACCCGACATGTGGGCGCCCTAGTGCGGTGAGATCCAGGCAGCGGTCAGCCGACGCCCTCAAGTCGGCGTCGCCACTACCTGCGATGACATACGTAGGCATCCTGGGCGGGGCCACCGCCAGCTCCAACACCACTCCACCGGGGCTTCTAGGTCGTCTTGGGCGGCAAAAGGCGCCGCTAACCGGCCTCGCCGCTCCTTTTGTCGGGGAATCCACTCGGGACAACATCATCACCTCTACTCCGTAGGACGTGCGATCCACAGGAGGTCCCTTCCCAATCCAATTTGATGGGGGACTACATCAACAATGCGGTGGCAACCCCAACCCCATCATCACCGTCGTTAGGAGCGGCGAGGGCAATGCCATCATCACCACGGCTTTGGGCACGCGTAGTCCATCGCCGACCTCCCTAGATCCAATGCGGGGATGCCGAACTAGGCGCGATCGACTCAAGCATAACTTCGGCTAGGCCTCTTCGGCGGCTTTGTCAACAATGCCAATGCCCGGCCGTGCAGTGGCATCCGTGACACCTTCGATGAGCAACTCGGCGGCAAGTAGGCCGAGGACTCCCCCAATGACTTCACCATCAACATGGTACACCTTGAGCTGCCCTCCACGACGATACCCGCGCCACCATCAGGAGGGGCATGAGAGCGTTGAGGTCCGGAGTTCCTCAATGAATGACATGCACGAAGGACAAAGGGAGCACCGGCTCCAAAGCCCCACCAATTCCCCTCTTTTCCACCAGATTCGAGGGACAAATCTTCATGGTGAGCTGCGATGAACGCTCCTTTGATGGAGAAACCGAGGAACAATGCGCCGATTGCTTGCGTGCCAATGCCAATCGGCAACACGCCATGATGTGGAGGCAGCCATCGCCCGTCCGAGGAAGATCGATGTCAAGCCGAATAGGAGCAACACCCGCACGACTGCGGGCACTATCTCGCCACAACCTACAAGCAGACTTCCTTTAGGCCAACGGGCGTAACATCTACCACACCCCGAGACTACCTCATCGCCGATGTTATTCTAGAGTGGACGGCGATGATCCCGAGATCAGAGGGCTACCGCCGATGATCAAGGTAGCCCATTGCCAAGTAAACAACATCCAAAAAGTTGGTGGCTCCATGGCTTTGGGTTCCAACAACCGCTTCCGCCGCAGACGTTAGCCGCAACACCTCTCAATGTCTCTTGGGCGTGGTGGCCAACGCGGGCGTAGAGGAAGAGCAAGTGGCAACATCAACCATGACCAAGAGGTTGATTAGGGCACACAAGGTGATGGCAACAACAACATCAACGTCCAAACATCGTCAACAACCGCCGCCCGGTGCAATAAAAGGGGACCAAGGCCACGCCGCCCGAAGAGGATATGGAGTCCACCGACGCCCGTGTGTACTCCAGGACGTCCCGCACCCTTGCATGGCCCCATGGCTTTAAGATCTCTCGGCTTGGACAAGCACGATGGCAAGGTCCACCCGACGCCAGGTGGCTTCAAGCTTATGCTACCACGGTCGGGCGCCGCGGCGCAGCTCCATAATGATGGCAAATTATCTGGCGGGTCATGCTAGCACCAAATGTCATGTGGCTCACCAGCCTTCAAGCCGACACCATCAAGAATTGGGAAGAACTGAAGATAGTCTTCACCGACAACCACGTCACCACACTGCGGAGCGGCGGCCTCTAAAACACGACCTCACATGAAGTTACCGTGAGGACGGATGGCACCCTTCGATACTACATCCAATGTTTCTGGAGGTCCGCAATAGAATACCAAACATCACCGATGACCAAGTCATCACCTACTTCACCATCGGCTCGCACCCGAGCAACCTCTAAGAAAAAGTTGAACCTCGAAGGCCCCGAAAAATGTTGTGAGATGTTGAATAGGGCGAATGAGTACGTCGATGGTGAAGAAGCCGAAGGGCGCGACGCGCCACGCTGGTACTAGCGGCGTGATGACGAAGACTAACGTGACAACAATCGCGACCGACGAGCGACGTTGCGATGATCGGGCGACCACGCGGCAATGATCGATGTGACAGGCGTATGGGTCAAGGTCACAGAGTTGGCCGGTGCCGAGGGGATCACGGAGTTCATGCCGTGGACCAACCCGGGCCAAGCGCCGCGATATGAGCGAGAACTATGAGAATATCCTCGATGACCCCGCCTCGGTACACAAGAAGGGGGACGAGAAATACGCCTCGCACCCCTACATGACATGTCCCTAACATATTCGTAAGACAATTCAAGCAACAAAGACAATAGTTAAAGATATTCTACATCATCACAACAACGGTGGCCATATACTCAAAGACGAGGTCGAGGAGCCATTGTAGGCAATGACGCCCACATTTGTGGTAAAGCGGCCTCTTTGCCCGGGCTATCACCTCTGCGTCATCAAAGTACTCTTGCCTTTGCCCGGTTGGTACATCCGTTATAGAATTGCCGGGACGTGGTGTTCCCTCTGCTTCAAAGGTTGCATAAGGCACCCGATGAAATTCGGGGCCATGGTGACACTGCTCGCTTTCTTCCCCGCCATCATAGCTAACGCTCCCGGGACTTGGTCCATCTCCCCGTCCCGCGGCAAGTCTAACCACCACGTGGTCGGCCGAGAGCGATATCTATGTCCTCGAGTGAGGCTCTCCTAGACATTCTCGAACATAGAACCACCGACTTCCGATTGATTTCAACAAATTGTTCGGGCCAAAGATAATGTTCTCCTTACTTCCGCCCCTCTCGAAGAGCAAAATAGCAACCGCCAAGAATCTTCTAGACTCGACATTAGCAAGTGGGTCTCAAGCAAAAGATAGATACCGCCATAAATTGAAATAGGACACAATCCCTAGATACTTTCACACAGGTTGACGAAGATGGTGACTTGGATGATACTATTGGGCACAAAATTAATCAAGTTGATGTTGTGGTACCCTCGGCGGCTTGGCAAAACCATGACAATATCGGCAGCCCAACCCCATGCTGGTAGGACTGAAAGACGACGACCTCACCGGCCATAGGCATCGCAAATGCCTCCCGGTCGGTCGAGGTATCCCGACAACGCTGCTGCAGGGGCAGCCCATCGGTGACGAGGGCCTTGGCTCCGCCTCCTTAAGTCGTCGGCGGCACCCACTCCGACGTCCGCATTGCCACCGGTTTCTCTTGCTCCTCCTCCGCCTTCTTCAAGGCCTTGGTGCCATTTCTCCAAGCCCATATTGGCGATTCGATCTAGGGTTTGTGAGGACGGAGGCTCTCGCTCCTGCTACTCCGCCTCAAGTGGATTAGATCTCAAAAGCAAGAAGAAGTGGAAACAGCGGATGAGCGTAGACCAAAACCGCCCCTTGGCCCCCAACTTTATACTCCAGTCATTTTGGGAACCAAGGCCGCCGCCACTCTTCGAACACTCCTCCTCCTCGGGCGGGCCGTCTCCCATTTACGCCTGGAACGGCGCAATATGCTTTACCACAGAAACTACCACGGTCCCACGCGGTGACTGCGCACACTAGTCACGTGTGTTGACCGCAACTTCAAATATCAAAACCACAAGATTGCCCCCCGCTTGCGCTCGGGGGACTGGATGGCTCCGGAAATATCAACCCTACCCCGCACCATGCTCGGCGGCTACATCACGATTTTGAAGACATTCTTTCGGGCTTCGACCTCTACTTAGACCATGGCACCACGTGACCTCATCACCTACCACCAGGCTCGGGGACTAAGTGGGCACACTTCACCTCGCGGTGAATGTGCAATTCTTCTTCAACAAATATTCGGGGACGGGCCGCCAAACTCGATCGAACTCTTCCTTTTAGTTCCGGTTTTAGGAACCGGGACTAAAGTTCGATTTTTAGTCCCGGTTCACCGCCCAGGACTAAATGTGTTTATTGGGTGCGAAAAGGTGTGGCCGTGGAGATTCAAAATTGAACCCAAGACCTCCTACTTCAGCGCCATTCCACATTAGTGCAAATATCAAAATAATATGTTTGAGTTAGCTCGTAAATCACTAATATAGGAGGTGTGCTTCATTATTAGTGGATTGTCGTCTATCACACTATTTAGCCGTTCTCACACAGTGAAAATGAATGGTACCTTAAAACGGCAAACCAATGTACTCCATCCATCCCAAAATATTTGTCGCTTTACGCTTTCGGTAAAACAATTTTGACAAATTATATATTACAAAATGTTAATATATATTTATGAAACATAATTAATATCATTAGAAAGATCTTTGAATCTAATTTTTTTTAATAAATTTATTTGGGGATACAAATATTGTATGTATTTTGTACAAATCGAGTCAAAATTGTGTCACAACAATCGGAAACAGTACACGATTGGGGACAAAGGGAGTACAAACACGCCTTTTCTCTCAGGGACTGCTTTGCCATTTGTGCACTTAAAAGTAGCAACTTTGATGTTAAGATGCTGTTTCAGTTACATAAATTAAAAAGGATCTACCGGGCATAGTGATGGTGGCAAGCTAAGATAGACACATGGATTTAACTATGAACAAATTAAAGGCAGTGATCCTACTATTTTATTGTTCATCGTCCTTTCCACTCGAAGGCATGAACATGTTAGTTCTTGATCCAAAAACTTTTGATTCTTCCAGCAGTTTGACAGCTATTCACATAATGATATTGTCTGCTGGCTTTTGTCTCGATAAATAAATTAGGACAAAAGAAATCAAGTGGCAAAGCTTGTGGACATCCACAAAAAGCCGAACTCTCGTGTGCCCTACCCTTTTCATGGCCCACTTTATATAAAAATAGACATCCAGGTCCCGAACCGACGGTGTAAGACTCTCCGCACTTCATTTTTTTATCTCTTCTATACATCGTACTATCAAGATTCCTCCTTTCAAAGACGTTACCTTCGCGAAAAAAAACTCCTTATATCTCTCTTCTATACTAACTATCATTAGTGGGGCCCCTTATAATTTTATCTAAATATATCCATATGAGATAGTTTTTGAATAATTTATTGAAACGAATTTAATGGTGTAATCAGAATTTAATTTAGTCTTTTAGTTTGTAAGTTATAACATTTTTTTTAGTTACTTTAACTAGTGGGGCCCGCCACTGATTTTCTCACCTCTCTCATTCTCTCACGCGCGTCGTGGGGGCCGGTGCCAGTTTACCGGGGCAACGCGCTACGACGCCAGACTTCCAGCAATTGTTCTCGTGCAGTAGTGTTCTCAGTACCCCGCTGCAGACGTTTTTCTTCTGTAAACGTTGTACCGTAGTGTTCCCAGGACCCCGGTGCAGACAGTCTAAGAGCAACAACCTGCTGGTATGCAATGGAACTCCCCGATAAGGCGCATGGCGATAGGAGACGTCGAGCCAAGAAGAAGTTCGGGAACTGGGATCGCAGAGTCTGGGGAGACAAAATAAACGTCCGTGCAACCGGCCAGAAAATCATTTTCTTTTGGACTAATTGGCCGGCCGCCAACGAAACGACGATCAAAACAAATCAGAATTCCCCCTTGGGCCAAAAGAAGGCACACCCACCGGCCCAACAGCCCACATGCCAGGTTGCTTCTAGGAGAAGAAGAAGGATGATCGTCGGAAAGTTGCCGTGGCCACGCACGCACGAGTCCGCAAGGGGCGAGGAGCTTTGCCAAAATCCATTTAATGCTATGTGTTGTCAAGATCCATGCACACAACGACCATGATCAGGAAAGGATCGTATACGTGGGAATTTCACACGCGTTCTTTCTGATGCGTAAAAAGTAAATTTAATCTAACTAACAGGAATTTAAAAATAATTTCAATAATGAACTAAAAAAAAGACATCATCTTAATCTTGGATCTTCAACTTCAAAAGAAAACATAGGTCACTAATTTGTAGAGGATAATTTTTTGGAACTTGATGTACAACACAAAAATTATCAGTTTACGGTAAGAATAGATTTGAGAAAGTACTAACCTCGCTAATGATCCAACATACCTTCGGTGTTTGTCTTCTAATAATATATGTAACTTCAAGAAAATCTAGACGCGTTGCCGCGGGAATTTAAGGTTAGTTTTTTAATGATCATTTGATGATGGAAAGAAAGATATAAACATGTGAGTTGATCATTTGATGATGGAAAGAAAGATATAAAATGTGAGTTATTTAATGAGAATTTCCAACACAAAAACCTTAAAGGTCTCAAGGATCAAGAAAGCAATACCCCATGCGTTGCCACAAAAATTGTTGATGGTTTAGAATAAGATTATTTATATAAAGGGATAAATAATTATAAGTTAATGTTAGTGGATGGCGTGACATAATGCTAGTGGATGATGTGTCTTTTCTTTGCATGTAGATTATAATTGCAAATGCTAGTTGACCATTAATGTATTTGTTAGTGGAATGATGAGGTGGATAGCTTGTTAAGAGAATTTAGTGGGGTTTATCTATATAGGTGTAGTAGATAAGATAAACATAATTACAATATTTCTTATGAGCTATGAATAGAATAGAATAGAATAGAATAGAATAGAATGTACATATCAACAATGCATGTGGGGTCGTGTGGCCATGTGCGGTCGTGTGGCCATTCCTTATCCATTCATCATGTCCGCAGCCTTTGGTTGACGGCCACGGTGGAGTGGCAGGGCCTCAGAGCAGCGGCTAGATCTAGACCTCTAGCTTGGTGACGCTCCCATGGTCCTCAAGGTCGAAGCCGAGGAGTACCCCCCAAGTGGTAGGTCCTGCTCTGCTCCACAACTAGTTGTTCTCTCTACCTCCGGCGGACGTGGTCATTTGCTCCGGTGCCGGCGCACCCGTCTTCTCTTGCGTCCGCGTTCTTTTCTCCCGCCAAAAACCAGATACGCACACAGGATCTGGCCAAGACGCTGCTACATCGATGCAATGCGTACAATGGGTGTCAAGGTCGTCGATTTGGCGTGGGAGCTCGAGCCCGCGTCGTCGCCTCGCGAGACGACGGGCTCACCGTCTCTGCGTCCGGAAGGGTTGTTTTGTAAAAAAAACACACGACACAGACGGCTCAAAACAACGCGTTGTATGTGCCCTCAGGAGCCGAAGGAGGTCGCATCGTTTCGCCTGACACAACCAGCCAGCCAGCGACTGAGCGACCGGAGCACGACGCAAGGGCGGCAAGGCACCAACGCCGGCAACGATCAGTGTTGCTGTCTTGCTGACGCCGGCGACGATCCCTGTTGCTGTCAAGCCGAGGCGAGCGCCCGACGCCGCGGCAACAGCAAGAAAGGTCGAGCGCTCGAGGCTGCTCACCCTCACGGCCGGCCTCTCTCTGTTCTGTCCAAAATCAAGGTAAGGAATCAAAGCCTCAATTTATTTGTCTTGTATTTCAATCAAGTTATGCTTGCAATTTGATTATGCTTGCAAATGGTAGGTAATCATGGAGAGGTTTTATAAACGGAAAGCTCGAGACAGAGAGACAGCCAACAACAATAGAAATTCATGTCTAGATGATCTGAATTGGGAAGAGAAGATTAAGTATGATCCAGGCTAGAAAACAAATTGATGCTTACCACATCCTAACCATAGAGAAAATGTCAAGAAAATATTTGGAAAATGGACCTTGCCAGCCTCGCACATGTAACACCGAGAGCGGAGGCGGAGGGATGGAGAGCCAGTCATTTTAGATAGTCACATGCAAAGTCTGTTGGGAGCATTTTTTTTTTCTTGGTAATAGCTAAATTTAGCTTTTGAAAGTCATTTGGCTAGTCTTGGAGATGCTCTAATAACTGGTCCAATGAATCCAAACAGGCTCAAGCATAAGTCCCCAGTTAGCTGCTTCCTTCTGTACTTGTTTTGTTAACTGAAAAATCGCCACTATCCTACTTGCTTTGTAAAAGCAGAGTTAATCTTTTTCAAAAAAAAAAAGGAAAATAGTAAATGCTAACCAAACATGTACGTGTTGTTGTATTATGAACAGACATTTATTTTTTGTCACCGGGTACAAGAGTAAACATGGGTACGAATCTATTATCTGTTCATTCATAGTTACTTGATCAAGGACGCAATGTCCTTACAAAATCTGAGCAGATGATCAGTATTCTCAGCAAGACAGTGATCATCACACAGGGTTACAGCGTTTTGCAGAGCGTAAGCTGCCCAAGCCCAACTGTTCAACACACAAAAGAGTCATGCCTAAATTCTTCTGATAGCTAACCGATCAGCTATGGATGCTTCATATACAAGCTCTAATAGCCTCCTTGACATTCACAAAAAGGGAGTCCACTCCAGCACTCAAGCTAACCAACAACCTGATAACAAACTCACCACCTCACCACCGTGACATATACTCCTAATTCCTTAGAAATGCTGCCTCCGATGGTACTTCATGCCGACCATAACATCTCTCCCCTCCCTCGGGAAGAGCTGATCCTCGAACACAAATGCCGGATAGCGCTGTCGTACAGACTCGGCATCCTCCCAACTTGCGTCATTCGCCGGCAGGCCTCCCCAGCGAACCAGAACTTGCCACTGTCCCCTGGCTAGACGGCTCCTTAGAACCGATGCTGGAATAGGCAGCAAGCATGATGGTGCAGTCGCCAGGGGACGGCCCACTGAATGGCTCAAGGGCACCAACATGGAACACGTTGTGGATGCGAGCACCTGCCTGCAACTGGAGGCGGTATGCCACGTCACCAATGCACTCCATCACTTGGTAAGGACCGTAGAATCGCGGGCCAAGCTTGCGTTTGGTGTGGGAAGGCATGGAGACCACCGGGCGGTGCAGGAACTTGACCCACACCCAATCACCAACGCTGAATGCCATCGCTGTATGCTTGATGTCGTAGTACGGCTTGGCATGCTTCTGGGCTTGTACTAGCCTTCCTTGAGTGGCTTGAAGGAAGCCGTCACGCTCCTGAACTTGGCATGCTGAAGAATATTTGTTTAGCAGCAGAAAGTTGGATAGAGGAGTGAGATGGGTGACTATGGATTTGAGTCAAATAATCAGAACTGAATGACAAGGTTTTTGAAGTATTTAAGGACATCAACTCACATTGGGCAACCTTTGTTTTACTTTTCTGTCTATTAATAATTCTTTTTGTCTTCTTTCTTCTGCTTGCCTTTTCGAACAGGTTTAGCCAGTGAGACTTTAATATTCACCTGGCATGGATCACTAATAATGTTGAAATTATATTAACCAAAAAAGCCAGTTTAGCCAAGTATGAGAAGAGACCTTTGAGCCATTCTCAGTCAATTCTTCCTTGTCAAATGATTCAAGACACAAGATTGCAGCCTCATGAGTAGTGTAGTGAACAAATGCAAAGTCACTCCTTTTAGCTGACTGTATATCACGTGGTAGAACAGTACGTTGGATCACTCCATATTTACTGAAGATTTCTGTCATCTTAGAATCATCCCAGGAATGAGGCATACCTTCCACAAGAATTGATTTAACCTAAACAAAATAAAGATTTCATCAGGCTACTTAGACTTCTTCTAGTAGTAGTTACTAATCACTGAAAGAAAAATCATGTCTTATATATTCAAATCAACTGGACTCATCAAGTTATTTGGGTACATCAATCATATAGGACCAGACGTGTACATATAAACAAATAAAACTTCAGAAAATCAAAAATTCAGCATGGATATTCACCAAAGACGACTCTGCACATACAAATAGCAAATGTTGGTTTCCAGCCTAGAATCTAAAGCAGTTCAGATAGAATCAGGAAATCCCTCTGATCGCCTGAACTGATGAAGCAACAGTAGGTATCAAACCAATTCAAATAGAACAAGGAGTTGTCAAATATGGAAATAAATGTGGTACGAAGATTATAACAAAAAAGCTTTTCATATGATTTATGAATAAACTGCAGGCTCATCAATGAGCGCAACCCAGCAGAAGTCACAAGATAAAGGAATGATCGAACAAAATGGGGCATTCATCTGCTGCATGATTTTCAGAGATGAATAACTATTTGGCAAAAACAGTGTGTTAGTGTGAGAAAGGGAGAGATGCATGATTTTCAGAGATGAATAACTATTTGGCAAAAACAGTGTGTTAGTGTGAGAAAGGGAGAGAACGAGACCTGCTGCATTTCTTCATCTGGATCACTCGTTGGTTTAGCCCATGCAACTGTTATATTTAGACATCTGCCGGAAACAGTTTTCCTTGAAAGCTTTATGTACGCCATCCATGCATCTCTTTCAGTCTCAAGTTGAAGAAATGCATACCCACAGTTATAGCCTGGGTTGTGACAGTCAGCCATGAGTGTTACTGTATCAATGTTCTGAACTCCAGTTTTGTGTAGTAGCTTCATGATCTGCTTTGAAGAGAACTAGGTGATCTCAGCAGACCGACAACAATGGAGCCAAATATCCAATCAGGTTATTTACAGAAATACAGAATAAAGAAAAATGGTAGGTAGGGGCGCAATTGTACTCACATCTTCTTTCTTCCATTTCTTGTCAATATTTTCAAGAACAATTGTATCATTCCCATCCAGAGCTTCAACTTGACAAAGCTTCCAACAGATCTTGTAATGGAGTTTCAAATAACAGTATAATAAATTAATAATCAATATGGAGAAATAGGAGGGTAACAAAATGTGGAGGTAGTGAAACATAACCCATACATTGGACTTAGCCAACACTCCCTCCGTTCCAAATTATGAGCTGCTTTGACTTTTTGGTACATCAATTTTGTTATGTATTTAGATATATTGTTATATCAAGATACAAAGCAAAGTGGATGTATCAAGAAAGTCAAAGCAAATTTGGAACAGAGGGAGTACATATTACAAAAACCAGGGCAACAAGATACTACACCGTAAATTCCAACATAGTTACATTGATGCACAGAGCATTTAGGAACACTAATTTTTTTTGTACTAATGTTATATTGATTTATGAACTCTGCCTATGTTGATTTGGAAGACTTTCTTTAGTCGTCTCAACATAGCCAGTCCCAAGCCCGGTAAAGGAGGAGGGTTGCGTTAGGTTTGGCAAACCAGCGTAAAAAACAGCCACTCTCAATGGATTTGAAACTCATAAGAATATTTCTTATGTAGCAGAGATGTGTATGTTGCGTTGGTTTTGTGGGCACACAAGAAGGGATAGAGTCCGGAATGAAGATATTCGGGATACGGTCGAGGTGTCACCAATTGATGAGAAATTGATGCAACACCAATTGAGATGGTTTGGACATGTCCAACGAGAGGCCTCGAGGCGCTAGTGCGTAGTGGGGTTTTACAATGGGTCGATAATGGGGTTTTACAATGGGTCGATAATGTAAAGAGAGTTAGACGTTGGCTAAACTAAATTGGGACGAGGCGGCTTAAGCGAGACCTTAAGTAGTGGAATATCTCCAAGGAATTAGCTATGGATAGGAACACTTGGAGACTAGCAATCAACGTGTCTGAACTGTGACTTTGTTTCTTTCTCCGTTTACCCCTAACTCTACCTTCTATCTTGTGCCCTTTTTTGTGTTTCTCATATCCTTGTTTCATGTGGGTTTCATCTCTAGGCTACCCTAACTAGCTTGGGACAAAAGGCTATGTTGTTGTTTGTTATACTGATTTATGATGTTTCATTTTGTCTACAGCACACAAACTATGTATGGTACAGAAAGTAGAGTTTTTCATCAATATCTGACTATCCTACATTTTATTTTCTACAAAAACAATCTTTAGGCGACAAATTACAGCCAAATGCACAATGTTCAATTGTAGAATGATGATATGTTCAGAAATTAATATATAATGAAACTTAACAGTACAGCAATGGCATGACACAAGCAAATAATTTGGCCCCTAATATGATCTGTAAATGGCAATGAATGGTTGGCACCATATCAGGGGCCCAAGAATGGCAACCAATCTTAATTGAAATTTAGATGTAATCAACAATAAGCACACATTCAAAAATTTTAAAACATTGTCTGAGTCGTGCAAAATAAACAAGGCAATAGATAAACATGTAATCAGAGAAATCAAACAAGGGCAAAAGCTTCTGCTACAATAGGTGCATCAATCAAACCAAGGTCAAGTTGGGGTAATTACTGATTAGTAATGTTGCCATACCAATTTGACTGAATAAAACTAATCCACCTAATAATGATCAAATGAAAAAGATAGAAAAAGCCTGATCATGTGGTATTTTTATATTTAGTCTTTATGGAAAGAATAGATTTTCTAGCACCATTTGGCACTAATATGCAGCCAGCTGAAAATTTGAGATAAAGCATGAGAGGCAGACTTTGAATTCATCCCAGTGAGTGGAAACAACCTCAAATTTGCTGAATTCCTCGACGACCATCTTAGCCTGCGATGGCTCACGGTACCGCACAAAGCAGTACCCTTTGCTCTTCCCCGTCTTCGCATCCATTACCATCCGGACCTCGGTGATCTCGCCGCCAGCCAACCCAAACACTGACCTCACTTCTTCCTCTTTCATGTCCTCATTGAGCCCGCAGACAAATACCTCTGTCATCCTCCTCCTTTGCTTCTCTGACATCCCAAATCCCTCCTTTCCTATTCCCACACTCGCCAATTCCTCTCCCTCACAGGCATTAGAATCATCAGCATTTGCCACCGGCTTGTGGATTAAGGTTCTTCCCCACAGCCTCCTCACCCAACAATGCTTCATCCACATCGATGGCATTGCAGCCGCTAGACAGCTTATCAGCTTCCATTTCCCTCACATTCCGCTCCACATCCACCTCTTCATCCAGAACAGCATTTGGCGCACATCCCTCACCCGTAGGTAACGCTCGGACGGCCGCCGCCGCGGTAGCCTTCCCAGCAGCGAGTGCGCCCTCGGGGACGGGGTTTCTGATGATGACCTTCCTTTTCATCTCGCGAGCCTCCCGTGCGAGCACCGGCCTCGCGGCGGCAGCCGGCGTGGAGGGTTTCTCGTCCGCGGCTGGATGCGGCGCCGTGGCGGGATCCACGTACGCAGGCGTGTCCCCTTGAGCTTGAGGCAGCGAGTACGGGTTCAGGAACGCGGCGGCGGGAGCGGAGGTCGCGAGAGCCGGTGGCGGCGACGGGGCTGGGGTTAGGGTGGCCGCCTTGCGCGGGGAAGGCGAGACGCGGCGCTTCTTTGAGGGCGCCTGCGCCGACGGCAGTGGAACTGGAAGATCCCGTGGAGCTTGGTAGAGCTGCGGAGGCGGCGGGGGAGGGGCGTCGGCAGGAGCGCTGCGGAGGCCGCGGCCTCTGGCGGCGGCGCGAGGCGGCGGTGCTCCATGACATCTCCCAGGGTCCCACTCAACACCCGCACTCAAGAATGAGAAGAGTCGAGTGAGGATAGAAAGGTCAAATAGGTGTTGTTTGAAATCCCATCGAATTATAAGAACCCGAAAAAAAAGATCACAGCTAGGAGTACTTTTTATTTTACTCCCCCTCCCAAATTGTAAATCGTTTGATTTTTTGCTCCAAGTTTGACTATTCGTCTTATTTAAAAAATTTGCACAAATATAGTCAAATTAAAGTTATTCTTTAAAAACTTTTATTAATAAAGAAAGCCACGACAAAAGAAGTGATATTTTACATAAATTTTTGAATAAGACGAGTGGTCAAACTTGTTGTCAAAAAAAAGTCAAACAATTTACAATTTGGAATGAAAGAAATACTTAATTAAATTTGAGATACGAGATGTATCGAGTAAAAGGCAAAAATACGAAAATACCTTTCAAGAGTAGAGATACAGAAGAGAGAAAGATGTATTAGAAATTTACAAGTGAAAAGGTAAAGTAGCTTGGAACAAATTTTAAATCCTATAAGGTTACCTGTTTTAGGATGGAAGGAGTATTTAATTCAATTTACCAAGAAAAACAAAGATATTGAAAAAAAATTCGCGTTATAAGTTTTGAAGTAATTTCCTTCAGTGGCATATTTACCTAGTACTCTAAGCGCAATTTTTTTTTTTTTTTGACAACAATAAGCGCAAGTTGAGGCAAGCGAGTCACTAGGCCATCCACAATTGATAATTCAAAGATAGATCGTCGGATCGAAACATGGGCGGTCCCAATGGGTAGTCAGGTAGGCCACGACCTACCCTGGAATTTGGCCCAATTTTTTTTACTACTTCGGTTCCCAGCCCATCAAAACTTGGCCCATGTCAATGACTCCAGCTTCAGCAGTTCGCGGGCGCTCCACCCGGCGCTTCGGCATCGGCTCCTCGGCCTTGACTTCGCTAGCTCGCGACCAGCGAGAGAGGCGTGGCGGCTGTCGCCGACCCGCGCCGGGAGCCGGAGAGGATCCGCCCGCGCCGCGGCGCGCCACACCCCGGCGTCCGGCCTCGCCTCGCTTCCTTTCGGGCGCTCGCGACTTTTGCGGAGAGAGGGCGACGGCGGTCGCTTCGCTGACCCAGCGGAGAGTAGGAGAGGAGCCGTTCCGCCGCGCCGCCCCGCCCGCCCCCGCCCCACCCGACGTAGGGATCGTAGATCTATTGTAGTTGAGCCTAGAATTGAATGAAATTTCTTTGTGATTTTTAGGAAATTGAGGCATGAAGAAATCAAATATAACACATTTTTTCAGAAATCAAATTAGAACAGTAGAACTAGTACTGTATAATGTAGTCTCTTATTTTTATGTAAGATCTTATTTATGTAAGTTTTGAACCTTTTAATTGTATTATCACAATTTGGTTAATTTATAGCCATTTTATCAAATTTTTTTCTTTGAATTTTATTGTATCGCACATCAAATTTTTTGATTAGGACTACCCTGGCTTCAATTCCTAGGTCCGCCACTGGATCGAAATATACTGTGGTATATATGTTGACAGAAACCTCGGTGGATTTTTGACCCATGGTGTTCAGACTGGTTCATGAGACACACCCAGTTGGTTCTGATGAGGCTACTTGCTCTTTCAGGGCTTCACCTCAGAACTCGATTTATTTGGAAGAGCTACATCAGGTCCTGCTGCCATCCAGTGACAACTTGCATTGTTGGTGCATAGGTGCTCATATAAATATGGGCAAACTATCAGTATTATCAACGAACATCAGTTCACAGCAGACAAATACTTGCATCTCATTCGGATGTTAGATGGATTACCAAAAGCATTGTCAACACATTATGCACAGAATATGCACATAGACCATTGGCTGCAGGAGGGAGGTACTGCTAAAAGGCAAAAGCAAGATCCCTCCTCGCCAAGTGATACACAGATAACCAACCTAACTCCCAACTCCTTCCATTTCTACATAATATATACACAGCTGTGGGCTTCTGAGTCAAGCCAAGGAGAGAGTCCTCTTGATTGCTGAGTCATAAAAGAATCATCTTTAGCTGCAGTCAGTCTGTGGAAATCACTGAAACAACATGCAGAATACCAAAAGTCAGGCTTAATCATCACAGAATACAATAACATGCAATGGTCAGCTGCTCTCACATCTCTGTTAGTGCCAGCTGTCATGTGACATCCCTGATTTGCGAGAACAGGCTTGCCTCATCTGAACCAAGGGAGACCAATGATCATGTTTGCTATGAAATCTCAATCTCAATAATAATAAAAAAAGAAACAAAACAGGGGAATGCTTGACACACTAGTTGTATCATTTTCCAACGAAAAAGCAAAGTAGTACCAATGGGATTCCCTGTGTCATTTGTTTAAAAAAGGTGAACAGAAAGAACTTATAATGCAACAACATACTACCTGAATCCCACTCAATGGTTCTGATAGTACCGAATCTGGATCTGAAAGCAAAAATAGCATATCATACATGGAACACCAGATGACAAAGTGACATATTAACACGAGACAGGCTGCAAGGACATACCTAAGAGACACCTCCTGGTTTCATGATGATATGGAGGAGAATACCAGATGATGGCAGAGGGCCACACACTATAGCTGAGATGCGATACAAATTGAGAAGAAAATTATTACTCTGTGCTGACATATATCCAATGATGACTGATGAGTGGTGATCACTTAAATTGAGATAACCTTGAAGTTGATGTAGCATAGGTATTCCCCTCATGTCCACCCTGGAGTAAGAAAGATTAAAACCAATACGACAAATCAACAAGTAATTGTTTCATGCCTGTATGGTATTGCTTACAAGTGCTGAGAAAGGTCGCTTCTCTCCTGACAATATCCGGGGATAATTTTTGAGTAGGACTTCCTGCTACTTATAGGGATGAAAACATCAGCTATTGGGATTTTAATGTTGATAGCTTCAAAATAGTGGTCATAAAGCATCAAATATCTACTGAATGCTAGAAAGCTCTATACGTTCAATGTTGCATGGATCTTGTATGTCGTAGATATACATAGCAAAAGTTCTCTATACAAGACCAATTGCCAAAAAAGAAAAGGTGCAGCCAACATTAGTTTTTAGCTAAAACATGGAACCCACCAATATTATTATTTGCAATCATTTGCATATTAGCAAACAGATCAGGGCTTCAAAGTTAAACCAGAAAATTAACTTGCTAAAAGGAAAATGAAACATAATTCCTAATGTGACATTAGAAAACCAGCTAGTTTGTTGAGCAAAATTATTAAAAATAACAAATAAGAAAAAGTTATCCAACAATACCACCTTGTGCATTTTTAAAACTAAATGTAACATGCAATTTATTGAGTCCATTTAAATGAATAGTTAACAACTTTATACATCTTTATTAGTCGAAGTTTCTGTTTCATCTAGAGGATGAATAATGTTTATCCCTAGACGAAAGCTTTCCAAGGTAGAGAGAAAATAAGTCACTGCTCTTATTAAAATACTCATACGAGACTTGAAATTAACCTGATGCAGAATTTTACAATGTTCAACTGGCCACATGAAACTAACCTGAACCAGTCTGTTCATGTCTCCAGGGAGCCAGCTCCTTCAGAACCTGAACAAAGCCATGATCTGATGACTTCTTATCCCCTGTGATTGGAACCACCCTGGAACTGGAACCAGGTTTTCTTCCACCTAGTTAAATCGATGGCATGGTTGAGAGAAACTCAGAAAAAGCACTTAACTGTTCATTAGCAAAATAACTTTAAAACTGAATTCATTTTATTAAGTCATGCCACCCTTAGCTCATTACAATCAATCTAAAATTGAAAAAGAGGATAACAGGCAATATATGTAGATATATAACTCAGCATAACACCTGCAAATTCAGAGAACTGGATTACTACAGAAACTAAACCCATACCAGACATTGTGACCAAGAACAGCAAGAAAAACAGCAGTTACTTATATATATGGTAGTACTATGTTTAGAACATTTTGTAGACCTCAACAGTGGTTAACAGAGGAGTGATATTGGCAAATGGCAACCATAAAAAAGGCATATAATATAATCAGAAACGGAGACGGGGATTCAAAATGAATTAACTCACTTTTAACAGTCTTTGTTTTATCTTCCTCACTAATATAAAACTTATGATCTTCCATATTCTTCATGCCCTTTTGGACAGATTTAGCAAGGGTAGCTCTATTAACCTGGCATGAAACACTAAATGTGAGAATCATGTTGAAAAAATCCTCCAACTTAGACTAAGATATTACAAGGGACCTTTCGACTGTTTCCCATCAAATGATCCAAGACACAAGATAGCAGCCTCATGAGTAGTGTAGTTTTGAATGCAAGTCCTTTTAGCTGGATGCATATCAAGTGATAGAGTTACAAGTTCGATGTTTCCATATTTCTTGAAAATATCTGTCTTCTAAATGTTACTTACAACTCTTTGGGAATTTGTGACTAGATGTTCAACTGTGAAAGGGCCAATGAAAAAAAAAGACCGAACTATAGATATGCAGATATACAGTAGTCTTATGTACTTCCAACATCAAATTGTTACATGTGCTAAATGCCATAGACTAATGTACTTCTAAAATCAGAGTCGTAGCTGCTATATGAAGTTTACAGTCTTATTTGAGCCAATACACCACAAATGTGTTAATATCTTCAGGAAATGGATACCAAAAATGTTGCAAATCACAAACAGCCTATGTATGTGTGTTGTTCTGCTTGCGTGTGTGGCATTTGTCCATGAATGTGCGTGTGGCTGTCTGTCTGTGCCGTGTGTGTGTGTGAGAGAGAGAGAGAGACCTTCTGTATCTGTTTTTCATCTGGAGCATTCAATGGTTCAGCCCAGTCAACTCTTATATTTGAATCTTTGCCAAAAAAACATCTTTCCTTGAAAGCTTTCTGTATGCTATCTGTGCATCTCTATAAGTCTCCAGTTCAAGAAATGCAAATCCACGATTATAGCCTGGATTATTAGAGTCAGCCAGAAGGGTAACAACATCAATGTTCTCAACTCCAATTTTCTGTAGTAGTTTCATGACCTGCTTGAAAGAAAAATAGGTAAGAAATCAGAAAGTTATTTAGCAGAGATATCAAATCAAGCTGTTCGCAAAAGAAAGAAAATAGTAGCTATAAGTGCAGCTATGCTTACATCTTCTTTCTTCCATTTCTTATCAATGTTCCCAAGAAAGATTTTATCATTCCCACCCAGAGCTGCAACTCGACACTGCTTTCCACAAATCTAGTAATGGGATTTCAGAAAACAAGGTAACAATCAATATGGAGAAAAGACAAGAGAAAGAAAAACATGAAGGCAATGAAACACAAGCCACTTCCAATTTGGCTAGCAGACACAACTGTAGTATCACAAGGTCCCATTGGCTTTTCATACAAGCAACAGTCACACAAATATGCTAATAAAATAATAATTCTAAATATGTAGGGCATACATAGTATAAAATTCCCCATTAATGTCTGCCTCTTTTGCATTGCATTTGCTATAGTGTTCAATAAGATAATGCTAGGTATGCTAGACATGATTAACCTGTACCAGATCAATGGTGCTATCCCAAGGAATGCAAGATTCGTAAAACAAATATAGAATAAACCAAGCACCTAATGTGGCCACAACATTATGTAACTGACCAGTACCGGCAGTCGGCACCATGTGTTCAAATAACCATATCAGACATCTGGCATGGCAACATATCTAGGAGTATGCACCTAAGGTCAGCACAAACCACAAATTTTACAAAGTTGTTACCCTTTCCAAGGATCATTTGCTCAATCATGGAAAAGGTGCATCGGATAACAAAGTATTCAGATATACCAAACAAATTTACAAGGTTGTTCCAGGAGATATGGTCAGCAGACTAAGATTAGGTCGGGATAGTTCACCTTCTATGTTGCCTCATCAACTGGAATGCATATAAGTCAAGTATACCTTTGTAAGTGAAAAGTTTCCATAATTCTCAAAAAAAAAAAAAAAGTGAAAAGTTTCCATAAACCAGAGATAAGCTGATATATGCATGGCAAGTGGCATGATGATTTCACTAATGTTATCCTCTTATGTAACTAACACCATGCAGCTTGCCCAAAACCCCACGACACGAGTGTGTCACCCAGTGGTGTTTCAAACAAAATGTTCATGTGGGCATATTGTGCCCTTTTGATTATTTATTAAACAAAGTAAAATTTAGCCATGTGGGTCAAGCACAACCTTAACATTGCTGAACCGTGCAATCGCCTTCCTTGCCTGTGCAGCCTGACGGTAGCGCACAAAGCAGTAGCCTTTGTTCTTCTTCGTCGGTGCATCCATGATCATTCGAACCTCTGTGATCTCCCCGGCCACCGAGAGCGCTGCCCTCACATCTTCTTCCTTGGCATCCCGATTGAGCCCACCAACAAACACCTCCGTCATCCTCCTCCTCTGCCGCTCCGACATTACCACCTCATCCCTGTCCTCACCCCTGCTCTCCAATTTCTTCTCCACCTCATGCTCACCATCAATATCCATCACCATCCCACCGGCTAGTGTTCCTCCCCCCACCGTCCCTTTACCCAATTGTGTCTCACACACAGCCGTCCCCTTACCCAATTGTGTTTCACACACAGGAACTGGTTTGCAGGTAGTGGCCGGCTTCTCAATTATGTTTTCCCCAAAACTCTGCTCCTTCCGCACCACTTCATCCGCGGCAACATTTCGCGAGGAATCGTCCGGCGCGTGCCTCTTCTTCCCAGCCTGCGACGCTTCGGGACCAGCTGAAGCCGACTCCGCCGCAGCCTTCCGGGCCGCGATCGTGCCTTTGGGCACCCTTCTTCTGATCATCCGTACCTTTCGTGTGATCTTCGGCGGGTTTGGTGCGGGAGCCGGTTCCGCGGCCGCGTCGGTCGGAAGCGGTGCGTAGGGTTCCTCATCCGCAGTGGAAGGAGGAGGAGAATGCGGCGGCCGAAAGGGGTGTTCCGCTTCTGGAGGTGGCGGCGGCGGCGGCGAAGGGGGTTTTTCCGCCGGTGGAGGTGGCGGCAGCGGCGAAGAGGGTTCTTCCGCGAATGGCGGCGAAGAGGGGTTTTCGGCGGGCGGAGGAGGAGGAGGCGGCGGCGAAGGGGATTTCCGTGGGCATAGGTGGTGGTTGCGGCGGCGAAGAGGGGTTTTCCTCGGGCGGCGGCGGCGGCGGCGAGGGTTTTTGGGCCGAAAACAGAGGCGACTCTGCGTGGTCCGCCTGGGTCTGCGGGGTGGGGAATGGGACCGCGACCGCTACGGGTGGTGGGGAGGAGGAAGCGGGGTGGTGGCCTTGGGCGGAGTCCGGAAGACCCGGCGCTTCTTCGGCGGCACCAGCGCCGACGGCAGCGGAAGCTCCGGCGGCGGCGGCGGCCGGAGCGGCGGGGCGGCTCGGTTGCTCGGGGATGGAGGTGGCGGGGGCATGGCGGAGGCGGCACCAGCCGACGGCGGCGTGGGGCGGCGGGGGGTTTTCCTGCATGACGACGAATCGCTCGCTCGAGGTGCCTTCCCTGCCGTCGGAGTTGTGAAAAGGTGGGGTGGTGGATGGAGAGTGGAGTGGAAGCACCGCACGCGGCGACTTGAAGAGGACTTGGCTCGGTGGGGTCCACCACCCCACGTTACTCCTGACTGGTGCTGGGTAGACGGAGGGATTTGAAGGATGTTTGATACGATTTGATTTTTGAAATGAATTTCGAGAAGCACAGCTACTATACTAGTATTTTTTTTTCTCTCTGCTTTGCTTCATTGATGGCTGCTAAAACTACCACACTTGTACTGGATTTTAAAAATTTTAATAGAGCATTTAAACGCAAGGCATGACTCTTTTTGTACAGTCCACAGCCTACTTTCGTTGTTGTAAAAAAAAAACTACTTTCATAATATTATCTCTTAATGTTATGTTTTATTTATGATGTTGTCAACTAGAGTTGTGAGGTTGTTTTACGAGTTATTCGGAGTTATTGGCTCATTTAGTTTGACTCCTACTCCGATCTTTCAAAGGGTAGTGATGTGTGATATATAAATATATCTAGCGTATTGGAAGATGAAAGAGGGAGGAATACTTCAGTTGTTGTTTTCTCAAAATGCCATGTTATGTTTGAATTTGGAAGGGAAGGAGTTGGCATCGATCCTTGTTTTTAACATAAGCAACTATACATATGTTGGTTTAGGCTTGGGAGGCCGCAGGAGTAGATTACATAGATGATCTCGAGGTTTGTGTTCCCTTTGATCTCACGAGGGGGATAGAAAATGGTGTCTCGTGTTGGACCCTAAACCCTTGCTTGTGCCTCGTTTACCAGCGGGATTCCTCTAGGCCTCAAATTAAACATATCTACGTGTACAAGCTAGCATTCCTCATCGCCGCCTCTCCTACTCGCTGAGGCCTCCTGTCGCTCCCGCTCTTTGAGGCCTCCTGCTTGCTGTCTAATGCTGGAACGTGCTCCTGTGTTAGCCTAAATGGTAGTTTACTGAAGGTAGGTTTGGAATGCTAGTGTGAATATGCAATGTCTCAATGACTAGTGTGAATATGCATGATAGTGTGAACATGTAGTGTGAACAGGATAGTATGAATGATAGAGTGAATATGCATATATGATAGTGTGAACATGTAGTACTCAATGTCTAGTGTCACACTTCCATTTTCCATCTCCACTCAAAATGTTGCATGAACCAGACCCACCAGACTTCGTTGACGAATTTCAAGATGTTGATAACTTTGATCCTATGGAGGTGTACACCATTGAGGACTTCATAGAAGAAGATGTAATCTTTGAAGAATTTATAAGAAAGATTGGCGAGGAATTGAAGGCTGACATCGATGGAGAACCATCAACTGTACTTCACCGTTGCCTCTGACTGAATGGAACAAAGAGGTACATACCAAGGAATCGAGATGCAGGCCATGATGATCTTGTCACTAATTATTTTTCTGCAAATCCTACCTATACCATTGAGATGTTATGTAGAAGATTTCAGATGAATAGGCCATTGTTTATACGTATCGTAGACACACTTAGTGATTGGCCTCCTTACCCAAAGGGTCGTTGTAGTTGGTAGGAATAGTCTTTCGCCGCTTCAGAAGTGTACTGCGGCTATCAGAATGCTAGCTTACGAAACCTCGGTTCATCAACTTGATGAGGTGTTAAAGATTGCCGCAAGCACTTGTTTCAAAAATTTGGGGAAATTTGCTGAAGGAGTGATTTAATGTTTTGCTGGAGAATATCTACGCCCTCCAACAAGTGATGAACTAGAAAAGATCATGCAAGAAAATAAAGCTCGTGGTTTTTCTAGGAATGTTGGGAAGCATCGATTGTATGTATTGGGCATGGAAGAATTGTCTCAAAGGTTGGGCAGTCATGTTCCACATGGTAACGTGTTGGCAGAGGCATGGTGGGGCGGCAGCCGGCAGCGGCGGCGTGGGGCGGCAGGGGGTTTCTGCTTGACGATGGGCAATCGCTCACTTCCCTGCCGCTCGGAGTTGCGAAAAGGTGGGTGTGGTGGATGGAGAGTGGCTGGAAGCACCGCACGCGGCGACTTGAAGAGGACTTGGGCTCAGTGGAGTCCACCGTACCCCACGTTACTCCTCTGGGGCGCGTCCGGGGTAGACGGAGAATTTCAAGGATGTTAATTTGTTATTATGATTTGATTTTGAAATGAATTTTGAGACTCGAAATTTTATTCATTGATGAATCCTGAAACTACCACACATGTACTGGATTTTTAAAAAAATTAATAGGGCATTTAAACGCAAGGCATTACTCTTTTGTACACTTCACAACCTACTTTCATTGTTGTAAAATAAACTACTTTCATGACACATCTTTATTTATGATGTTGTGAGCTGTTTTACCAACTCTTCTATACGAGTTATTGGCTCATGTAATTTGACTCCTATATACTCCAATCTTCAAAGGGTGGTGTGTGATATATAAATATCACATTAGAACATGAAAGAGGGAGGAATGTTTCGGTTGTTGTTTTCTCAAAATGTCATGTTATGTTTCAATTTGGAAGGAAAGGAGCTACCATACCACAGGAGACTATACATATGTTGGTTTTGGCTTGGGAGGCCACAGGAGCAGATTACATAGATCATCTGGATGTTTGAGTTCCATATAAGTTCATGAAAGGGATAGAGAAAATGGTGTCTCATGCCGAAGGCACACTACCAGCGAGCTTCATGTATGCCTCAGATTAAATGTATCTACGTGCAGAAAACCCAGAGATTATAAAGAAAATAAGAGGCATATGTGTATGCACAAATTTACTTAAGCTTAGGGTCGTCAAGTTAGACATGTGCTAAGTGTGTGGTGTCTATCGATGTAGTGGATATATGGGAAATTGATCCAGTTCAAGAACATTACAGTGACATAATGTGACTTCCCTTGACCTCCATTATTTCAACAACTTTTGCTCGGAAAGAGATCATGCACTACAACGTAAGGTCCATCCCTTTTTCCTCTCGAGTTTACCTCTGCCAAATAGTTTAAACCTCGAGTTGCATAAAAGCACTTTTGCCTCCTTTTTTGAATTCATTTTTATGGAGATTTCTCTCGAACCAAGTGCATGTTTTGGTTTTGCTCTTTTGTAAATGCCAGCACTACAATAAGCCTTCAAGTTTCTCCAGTTCACTTATTTGAATTCCTTTTTTATTGTAGCATTCAATATAAGTTCATTTCTTTATAGCCCAATTCGCTTATGCTCTGGTTCTACAGGCTGAGGCATACCCAATGTTTAAACCAACATATGTTTTTTTTTCTAAACAATTTAATAATTTATATATGGGTCATACCCACACTCAGGCGACCCTAATAGTGGCGCAGGCGCTCCACAACAGGAACTGGGTGCACACGATCAGCGACGGGCTCTCAATTCCAGCGACGGGCTCTCAATTCCAGCGATAACAGAGTATTTGCGAGGGTGGCGCGCCATCCGTGACGTGGTGCTGAACTGAAGAGCCACACCGACTTGTATGGCGATGGCAATCAGAAGCACACGGCGACTCGAAGAGGACTTGGTTCGATGGAGGTCCACCCGATGTTGCTCCTCTGGTGCTGGCTGGGTAGAGGGAGGATTTCAAGCATGTTTTGTTATGATTTGATTTTGAAATGAATTTCGAGAAGCACATACTCCTACAAGTATATTTTTTTCTCTCCTCATCTTTGCTTCATTGATGTGACTCCTGAAACTACCACACTCGTACTGGATTTTAAAAATTTTAATAGAGCATTTAAACGCAAGCCATTACTCTTTTTGTACAGTCATCTTTATTTGTGATGTTGTCAGCTAGAGTTGTGAGTTATTGGCTTATTTAATTTGACTCCTACTCCGATCTTCCAAAGGGTGGTGATGTGATATATAAATATCTAGCTTATTAGAAGATGAAAGAGGGACGAATTTCAGTTGTTGTTTTCTCAAAATGCCATGTTATATATGTTTCAATTTGGAAGGAAACGAGCTAGCATCCCTTCCGTTAACATAAGCGACTACATATGTTGTTTGGGCTTGGGAGGCCACAGGAGCAGATTACATAGATGATCTCACGGTTGAAGTTCCCTTTGATCTCATCAGAGGGATAGAGAAAATGGTGTCGGGTGCCAAACCCTACCGCCTGGCTTTACCAATCATGCCATTCCATGCGCCAGAAGGGAGGACAAACTCAACTCTGCCTCATTTACCAGCTGGATTGTTCAGTGCCTTAAATTAAATATTTCTACATGCAAAAACCCTAGAGAAAAATAAGAGGCACGTGTATGCACAAATTTACTTAAGTTTAGGGTCGTCGAGCTAGACATGTCCTACTAAGTGTATGGTGTGGATATGGGAAATTGATCTGGTTATAGCAAGAACATTAAAATGACATGATGTGACTTCCTTTGATATCTATTATTTCGACAACTTTTGCTGGGAAGAGATCATGGGTTACAATGTACCGACTATGTGAATAATTATATGGTCATGAATTGCTTATTTGAGGTCTCACCTCGCCGATGTGTCTGATGATGGCAAGATGTACCCACTGTGTGATAGATTCCTAATTTCCTCGAGCATTTTGTAAATTCATTTCCAAAAACTTATGCTACCTCCATCGCCAATCATACTCTTGACAAAACCATACCATGGAAGAAAAATGATATTATTTATTATCTAGATTGAGGGCTCCTCACTGAAGCCCAAAAGTTTGCAATCATATCAAGACACAAATCCAAGCCTTGGGATAGCTAAGATGCATATTTCCTATAAAAACAAAGCAAAATAAGCAAGACATGGCAACCCACACATCGTATAGAAGCAGACTACAACACACAACCTAATCTTCAATTCCTTGTGCCATCAATATACAGTAACACCTTGAATGTGAGAGAGGGTCCCTAGAACAATGCCTCAAAGGACATTGACATTTATATGCACCGTTGTTGCCAACCATAGATTTTCATCTCAGAGAGAAAATTCTGTGAATTCCAAAACAGTGCTTTCAACGAGATCATTGGCATGTACAACCAGCTACAACTAGACCTACATATTACTCCCTCCATATCAGGAAACAAGGCATAACTACTTTTTTAATTGTCCCAGGAAATAAGATGCTGGACTCCTCGACTCCGCATGCGCCGTCGCTCCGCGTGCGTATTTACTCCTAAATGTATCGTAGCACACGCCTTGCGTTGGGACGCTGTTACTCTCGGCGGCCAGGCCATCAAGCTAGCGCCAGTCAAGCACCTACCTAGAGTCAAAGCACCACATGTGGCCGATGACTGTACATGTCTTGGTGGGGTCCACCCCCATGTTATTTACTCCTAGCACTCGATAGATGTAGGATTTGAAGGATGTTTGATATGATTTGATTCGATTTGAAACGAATTCTGTAAAGCACAACAACTTACTAGTATTTCTCTATCCTCTTTGCTAGTACATTGATGACTCCTGAGACTACTACGCCCATGCATGTACTGAAAGTGCACAACCTACTTTCATAACACATCTTTTATTTATGATGTTGTCAGTTGGAGTCATGTAGTTTGACTACCAACTCTTCTATACATCATCTATATATACAAGTTATTGGCTCACTTTGATTCCTATACTCAATATCATCTTCCAATGCAAGGGTGGTGATATATAAATGTCTTATTAGAAGTTGAATGAGACATTGTAGGAGGAATTTTAGTTGTTTCCTCATGAGGCATTCGTCTTAAAAGGCCATGCTATCTTTGCATTTCGGAGGAAAATTAAGAGCTAGCATCTTTGTTTTACTATAAGTGATTGTACATATGTTGGTTTAGGATTGGGAGGCAGAAGGAGTAGATTACATGGGTCTGCAAGTTTTTTGTTGCACTTGACTCCATTAATGGGCTAGAGAGTGTCATGTGGAACCATGCTGCCCCGCTTGTGCTTCATCTAACAGTGGGATTCTTCTATGTCTAAAATTATGGATATCACAAAACCTAGAGATTCTAAGGAAGAAAAAGAGACACATCCATGTACAAATTCACTTTAGTTTAGGGTCGTTAAGTTAGACATGAGCCGGGTGGATGGCATGGATATGATGTAGTGGATTGGACATCTTGTTCTTAAGATGAACTTAATTAATAAAGTGACCCCAATGTGACTACAACAACTTTTGCTAGGAAGACATCATGTACTATAACATAAGCTCCATCCCATTTGCTCTCAAGTTTACCTCTGCTACATAGTTTATACCTTGAGTTGTATAAATGCATTTTGCCTCCCTTTTTGAATTGTGTTTTGGTTTGCGCTTTTGTAAATGCCATCACTACAATAAGCCTTTTCTACCTCAGCTTCTCTAGTTCATTTCTACCTCAGCTTAGTTCATTGCCTCTCTTTGAAATCAGTTTTAGGAGATTTCTCTCTAACCTGTTTTGGTTTGATCTTTTGTAAATGCCCAATCTATAATAATTAAGCCTTCTCTACCTTAGCTTCTCTAGTTCACTTATATTTGAATTGTTTTCTTATTTCAACATTCAAACATAAGTTCATTTTTCTTAGGATAGTCTAGTTCTCCTTATGCTCTACTTCCACAGGCAAATGGCACGTTTTTTTATAAACAAGTTAATTTAATGTGGGTCGCACCTATATGTGTCTTACAGAAGTTCTTTATGCTAACTGAGCTTCGTCTAACTTCTTGGACCAAATCTCCCCTCCTATATAGTTATGGTGTTGTTCAAGATGCTCTTGAGTTGCCTCTTGGTTGTGTCTCATCTTGTCCATTTGTCAAATTGATGTTGGTAAGATGTACCCACTGTGTGATAGTTTCTAGCTAATATCCATGGGAATTCCATAAATTAACTAATTTCCAAAAAAGAGTGCCTACATACCTCCATCATCACTGAACATTACTCTGGACGCACCATACCATGGAAAGATAATATTCTTTATCATCTAAATTGATTGTTCATCAATTGAAGCCCAAGATTGCAATCATATCAAGACAATCCTAGCCTTTGCTTAGCTAATATGCATACAACCTATAAAAACAAACTTAAATAAGAAAACATGGCAACACACATCATATCGCAATAGACTACAACACACAACATAATCTTCAATTAGTTGCCATCATATAGTAACACCTTGAATGTGAGAGAGGTTCCCTAGGACAACATAGCAGAAGGACACGTCAGTTAAGACGAATGCCTTGTGAGAAAATGTTTTCACCTTAGCGAAAATTAATAAGGTTATTATTAGAAGATGAATGAAACATACAGGGAGGAATTTCAACAAGTGAAAACCTAGGAAGCTGTTATCTTCTAGTATACCGTTGTTGCTATTATTATCGAACAAGTGAAGCCCAAACCACAGATTTTGGTTCACACCTTATAGAAAATTCTACAAACTTCAAAACAATGCTTTCAACGAGGTCATTGGCATGTACAAAACCACCTAAGGCTAGATCTTGGGATTGCTCTCCATAGTCGAGGAGTGACTACCTAACAAAGTAACACCAAATATTGTAAAAAAAAGTAACATCAAATCAAAGTCCCTCGGCATTTGTTCATAAAAAAAAGTCCCTCGGCATTACCTCCCTTTCTTTCCAAGCCACTGTTTCCATCTACTAGCCTTGACTAATTACAGCCAGACACAAAATCCACCACATGAAAACCATTAGTAAAGGACTAAACATAGCGGCTCCTAGGATGATCCTTTCACGAGTCATCTAAAGACCGGTGATACATCGTCGAAAAGTCCTCCTTCACAGCTCAAAAAAAAAGTCCGCCTTGACCGTTGGAAACAGTGGCTTGGATCAAGATCAAGTAAGCATACGTGAAAACAAAATAGATTAAGTAAGCAGTCGCTTGGATCCAGGAACCATGCTGTCACCATGCTTAGCAGACCATCGCCGGGCAAAGGTCACACAGCAAAAGAAGAACATGGAGAGGGAGATGGCCTGGGAAGCGAAAGAACAGATCAATTGCCATGTCACCATCTTCCTCATCTTCCTAGGCTAGTTTATACTGTCGAGAGACTGCTACAATGGTGAGGAATGGAGAAGGATCAGGTGGGAGTGGTGGCGGTGGTTTGCGTAAGTGTCACCCTGGACTGTGGAAGAAGATTGCATCGTTCAAGCACGTATTACTCAAGAGATCGGAGCATGTGCTTTGTATTATTTCCTTTTGGATATAAGTTTTATTTTCAAGGGTTCATCAAGCGTCTGATTGTTACGACATCGACCAGTAGCAGATGGCCACCTCGGATGTCTTGCGTGAGCAAAATTGGAATCGCCAAACAATCTGAGTACTAATAAAAACACATCCCTGATAGTAGTAGTCTAGTAGCATTGACTCCTGGAACTACCACCGTTGTATACTGGAGCATTACTCTTTTTTGCAGTGCACGACCTACTTCAATAACATCTATATTTACGTTGTTGTCAGCTGCAGTTCTGAAGTTCTTATCTACCAACTCTTCTATACAGAGTTATTGGCTTAATTCGATCGAGTCCTGCCTTCCAAAGGGGTGTGATGATATATATATGAATGTCTTACAAGATGAATGAAACATAGAGGGAGTTTTGTTTTCTTACTAGGCATTCGTCTTGAAAGGCCATGCTATGTTCGAATTTGGGAAGAAAGGAGCTAGCATCCTTGTTTTACTATGCGTACGTTGATTTGGGTTTGGGAGGCAGCAGGAGTAGATTACGGTCATCTGAAACTTGATGTTGACCTTCTTATCCTCACAGGGCATAAGGAAGTTCTGTGTCTCATGCCACAGGATCCTCCGCCGCTTGTGCCTTGTTTAACACCAGGAATCTTCTGTGTCATGCCCTAGGTGGATGGGGTCGATGTAATGGTTGGGAATTCGACCACGTTCTAGCAAGAATTTTAAATTAACTTAAAGTGACTTCCCTTGATATACATTATTTCAACAGTTTTTGCTGTGAAGACATCATGTGTTCTACGACAGCACAAAGGAATCCCTTTTAATTTGCTCTCACGTTTAAACCTCGAGTTGTATAAAAGCATTTTGCCTCCCTTTTTTTATTTCATTTTATTCAGGAGATTTCTCCCAAACCATGTTTTGGTTTACTCATTTGTATAAATTTTAGTAATATAATAACAAGCCTTCAAGCTCCACCTCTCTAGTTCACATATTTGATTTCTTTTTTTCATGCAGCATTCAGAGTATAAGTTCATTTCTCTTATTTTAGCCTAAAATTATCCTTATACTTTGGTTCTACCAGCACTGGCATGTAATTTTTATTTTTAAACAAAATATAATTAATATAATATGGGTCCTACCTATGTGTGTCTTAAAAGGAATTCCAATTGATCGGACACTATCATCAACATGGCTAATGGTGTTGATAAATGAAAATATTTAATGTAAAATTGTTTTTAGTCCTCTAGAATGCATTCTATTTGAGGGCACATTTTGAATGCTAGAATGTACTATATAACAGGATTGAGGGAGTATGTCTGATGATGGTATGATGTACCCAATGTGTGATAGATTCCTAATTTCCTAGCTTGGGCATTTTGTAAATCGTTTTAAAAAAAGTGGCTACCTCCATAACAACATACCATGGAAACATAATATTCTTTATTGTATATATATAATTGATCGTTCCTCAACTGAAGCCCAACCTTGCAATCATATTAAGACCAATCTTAGCTTTTGCATAGCTAAGATGCAGACAATCTATAAAAAGGAAAAAGAAAAAAAATACATGGCAACATATATCAATCATGTGTACGTCGCAGCAGACAACAACGCACAACTTAATTTTCAATTCGTTATGCCATCATATTGAAACACCTGATTGTGAGAGATTCCCTAGAACAATGCCTCCAAGAAAGACACAAATATAAAAGTGCCGTTGTTGCCATGATCCAATAAGTAACTGAGTGAAGACCAGACCACAGATTGTCATCTCTGAGAGAAAATTCTCTGAACACTGAAATAATGCTTTCATTGAGGTCATTAATTGGCATCTCAATGATGAGGAATCAGTACCCAACAAGTAACACAACAAGTCATCGACACTACCTCCCCTTTTTTGAGCCAATATTGCCACAGTACCTCTAGCCTTGACTAACTACAGCCAGCCACAAATTTCACCACATTCAAAAAATTATTGAACACAATTCCCATGTTGATCTTTTCAGGGTCGTGATCGCCAAATAAAGACGCGCGCAATGCATTGCCGAGAAATTCGTACTGTCAGTCTAAAGGCGGGATGCGTCATCAGAGTTAGTTGAGAGAGACAATGCCAAGATGACTATGGTATGCAAGAATATAAGGAAAACACTGGCTAGAGATGAAGATGTTATCATCAGAAATAGTTGCAAGCAGGACACTAGTGACGACATCAGCACAGACCGCAAATGGGAAGGTGGACGTGAAGAATGTTTGATATGATATGATTTGAAACAAATTTCGAGAAGGACACGACTATATTATATTTCTCTCCTTCTCTTTGCTTCATTGACTCCTGACCTACCACCCTTGTACTGGATTTATTTATTTTATTGAACATTGATACGCAAACCATTAATCTTTTCTACAGTACTGCACACAGCCTACTTCCATATTTTATCTTTATTTATGAGTTATTGTTTATACCAACTCTTGTATATGAGTTATTGGCTCATTTTGACTCCTCTTCCAAGGGGTGTGCTATATATATGAATGTCTTAGAAGATGAATGAAACATAGAGGGAGTAACTTCGCTTTGTTTTCTCACAAGGCATTCGTCCCGAAACGCCACATGTTATGTTTGAATCTGGGAAGAAAGGAGTTAGCATCCTGGTTTTAAAATAAGCGACTACACATATATTGGTTTAGGATTGGGAGGCAACAGGAGCAGATTACATCAGTGACGTCACCGCTGGCCAGAAATAGAAGGCAGACACCTTGGCTCAGATCAGGGCACGTATACAATATCCACGTGTTTCAGCATGGTCCCATACTGCGAGGCAACAACACTGTCAGGATCAGGGCACGTATACAATATCCACGTGTTTCACAAGCCCAGGTTGGAGATTGGGCTAGTCAACTGTCAATCCCATCTAGAGATCCCATCTAGAGACATCGTAAACAAGGGCCTATTTAGGTGCTGTTTGGTTGACAGATGACTGAACTTTTTTAGTCCTAGGGGACTAATAAAAAAGTCCCTTCAAGAGAGTCTTTTAGGAACTAATAGAGGAAAAGTCTGAAAAAAGTCCCTCCTATTTGGTTTAGTAGGGATTAAAAGAGACATTTTTTAGTCCCAAGGACTAAAATGTCTCTAAACCAAACAGGCCCTTAGTTCCGTGCATCTCACTTTGTGGGCACAAAATACCGAAAAACCGAAAACCGAACCGGAAAAAACCGAGAACCGAACGAATAGTACCGAAACCGAATAATTAGGTTCTGTTCGGTTCCGGTCCGAGGAACCGAATTTACCGAGGTAAATACCGAAACCGAACCGAATTTACCGAATTTACCGAACTTACCGAAGTTACCTGAAATGTGACAAGTTTAAGTGTTGTTATATTATTAATTATACTATTATAGACTATTATATTATATATTTTGGAACTAACACTTATAGTTATGTGGACTTTTATATGCATTTGTATTTTGTACCATTATTATCTATGAAATCATGTCAAAAATAGTTTTAAAACATGATATTACATCTTCTCTGTGAGCAGTTCGGTACTGTTCGGTAAATACCGAAACCGAACGAATTTACGAAAACCGAAATCCTCGGTACCGAATTTTTTTAGGAACCGATCGGTACCGATTTCTTAGGAACCGAATTTTACCGATACCGAAGAACCGAACCCGATCGGTTCGGTATTTACCGAACGCCCACAGTGACCTGCATCCGCCTCAATCACACACCGTCAGGATCAAAGAAAACAGTTCCGAAACGAAAAGCAAAGACCTGTATGCTATTTTTTTTGTTTTTAGCACAAAATTATTTATTTTTTAAAAAGAAAATACTACAGTGATCACCAAAAAATTTCGCTTTTATCGGTGGCCACCAATAATTTTTTATTACTGATAAAAAACCTTGGTCGGGACGCAGGAACTGGCCGTTTGGTTGGCTGCTCTTGTGCTTGCGTGTGCACGACGCACCCCGTGGTCAGATCTGCAGGAACGTGGAAATCAACCATTTGCCTAGCTCGCTGGATATGCACTACTTTCTTGCCTAATGACACTGTTAGTGTATAATTAGTGAATATCAAGTGATATTAATATGTTTTGAACATATTTAAAGCATAGATGAAATAAGTGTTTAAGGAGTGTATTCGCATAAAATAAAAATTATAATCATAACCATGTAATATTTTTATCTCATGCAACATATCTTGTGAGATAACCAACACTACTACATAAACGATTTTTGCGTGGCGGAACTATTTCGATTTTTACGTGGCGGACTTTATAACCGCCACGAAAGGAAGGTCACGGAAAATGACCGATTTTACGTGGCGGACACAAATGCCCGCCATGGTTAATAATTAAAAAAAAAAAAAAAGAAAAACCCGATCGCAACCCTAACGGGCGGGATCGGGGCGTTGGGCCCGTTAGGGTTTTCGCCACGGCTTCGAGCTCGCCCGTTGCCGCGGATCCACGCCGCCCGTTGCCGCCGATCGCGCCGTCGTCCCGCGCGCCGCCCGGATCCGCGCGGAACGCCCGCGCCGCGCGGATCCCAGCGGTGTGGCCGCCGCACCGCTGGATCCACGCGGTGTCGGCGCCGCCGCGAAACTCCACCAGCTCCGCCGTCGCGGCGGGATGGGCTCTTGAGCGCCGCCGTTAGGATGGCGTCTTGAGCGCCGCCGCCCGCCGCCCGAGATCCACCCGGCCCGCCGTCGCCGAGAGCCACCGGCCCGCCCGCCGAGATCCACCAGCGCCGCCGTCGGGATGGGGAACGGGGCCCGAGGGGAGAGAGGGCCGAGGAACGGGGGGGATCGAGGGAGGGAGAGGGAGTTCGAGGGAGTTGGAGAGGGAGTTCGGGAGTGTCCTCGGGAGTTGGGGAGAGGGAGAGAGGGCCTGGCCGGATCGAAGTCCGAAAACCCTAAGTCCTCTCCCTCGCTGATATATCTGCGGCTGAAGTCTGGGCTTTTGGACTAGGTGTTTGGGCCACATTAACCGTGGCGGTTATTTTACAATGCCCGCCACGGTTAATCGACAATCGTGGCGTTTTTTTCTCTGGCCGGAGGGGTGCGGACCACCTATTTTCCGTGACGGTTTCTCAAATGCCCGCCACGGAAAATAAAATCAGAACACCACGTAAAATCAATTCTGTAGTAGTGCAAACAACATCTCTTCTTTTAAGAAAGGCGAACAACATCTCTTCTCAATTAGGCAAGTTGATGCAGTCAACCAAACAAGGTAGGGTCGCATGCCCTCAGCCTAGGAGCCAGGCTCTGTAAGTACATGAATCACAGTCCCTAAGGGACGCCTCTGATCCTGCTAGGACCTGATCGGGTAAGCAATTGCTTGGATCCGGGGTTCCAGCCTATCACCGTGGAGAGCGTGCCGTCTTTGGCACCTGACAAGGTCGTGCAGCCAAAGAGGAACGATGAGAGAAGACAGCCTAGGAAGAGAAAGAAGACGAATTGCCCTGTCAGCAACTTCCTCATGATCTTCCCAGACTAGCTTACCATCGGTACACTCCTATGGCGGTGAGGAACATCAACCAGCAGCAGATGATGGCCACCTTGGATGTATCGCCTTAGCAAAATTACAATCACCCAACAATTTGAGCACTATAAAAAACACTACTCATATAATACTAGTCTAGCAGCTGAATTCGTTCTGCATGTACATAAACAGTATTTCCGATGTAATCCTATTTGCTAGATCCAGTAGTGGTAGAACTTCAGTTAACCTGGGTTACCACGTTCCGGTATGTTTGGACACACTCTTTCTTCTTAATGAAAAACGAGCCTAGGCGTGGTCTCAAACACTAGTACTGATTTGATTTTGCGACCATCGGCACAATCTTTTCGTGGCGGGCACTTTTTTTGCCCGTCACGGAAAATACTCGCCACATCCTACTTTTTTTTTTTTTTTTTGCGTGGCGGGCGTGTTTTTACCCGCCACAGAAAATTGATTTTGCATGGCGGGCCCCTTAACACCCCGCCACACAAAATACGTTATTTTGCGTGGCGGGCGTGTTAAGGTGCCCGCCACACCAAAATCAATTTTCCGTGGCGGGCATCCTAAATGGCCCGTCACGAAACTAGAGAGGCCCAACAGGCCCAAAATGAGATCCGATAGCCGTCCACATATAAATATAGAAACTTAGGGTTTGGCACTCCACGGGAATCACCCCACTCCTCCCTTGCTCCACTCGACCGCAACTCCCACTAGCGCAGTTTCAAAAAAAAATCCAACAAAGAACGGGACATTCTTGCTCCACTTGCCTCTCCCCCCCTCTCTCTCTCCCTCCACATCTCTCTCTCTCTCTCTCCATGGTGGCGATAGGCGGGGCGGCGCAGAGCATGCGGGAGGAGGCGAGGTGCGGACACCGGTGGTGGCACACACGGCGAGGAGGCGGGCGGACGGCGGCGCCTCCGACCAGATCCGGCCATCTCCGCGGGCGCGGATCCGCCGGCGGCGCGGCGTCGGCCGATCGATCGGCGGCGGCCTCCTCCATCCACGGGGCGGGTCGTCCTCCCGGGCTCGTCCTCCGCGAGGCTCCCACGGCGATCGCGTGGCGGCGGATCCGGCGTCGGGCGGCGGTGACGCATGGGGGCGAGGCTGGCGGCGGCGCTTCGGGGGGCGGATCAACGATGGCGCGGCCCGATCCGTCGGCCTTGGCGCATGGCGGCGGATCCATCGACCTACTGGCGCGTGGCGGCGGATCCGTCGCCGGCAGCGTGGCGGTCGGATCTGCCGACTCCGCTCGCGTGGCGCCGGATCCGTCGACGGCGACGCATGGCGGTCGGATCCGTCGGCGGCGACGTAGCGGCGGCGAAACCCTAGATCTTTGCGGAGACTAGGCTCGGCGGGCGGTCGGATGGCCCGGGTTTCGGCAATGGCTCAACGGGGCACAGACGATTCTTGTTTTCTTTTTTTTTTTTTTTTTTTTGAACCATACCGTGGCGGGCATCCTAAGCTGCCCACCACGAATATTCGTGTTACCGTGACGGGCAATGTAGCCCGCCACGCAAAAAACACGCGATTAACCGTGACCTTTCATTAGTGACGGGCTACGATTGCCGCCACGCCAAAATCGGTTTCGCCCGTCCACGCAAAAATCAATTGGGTACTAGTGAAAAAAAAGTGTCGGTTCTATAGGTGATTTTTTTTTGCTATGGAAAACGTGTCGGTTTCGGTCCATTGGGACTGCCACGAGAAGAGGACATGTCTCGGTACGTAGGGTGGTCCACCACCCCACGTTACTCCTGGTCTAGGGTAGACGTAGGATTTACAGGATGTTTGATATGCTTTGATTTGGAATGAATTCCGGGAAGCACAAAATGACTTATATTTTTCTCTCCACTTTGCTTCATTGACTCCTGGAAACTACAGGCCTTGTAATGGATTTCAAACTTTCTGATAGAACACACATCATCTATTCTGGCGAACAATTACTCTTGTCTACAGTGTAACATGCTTCCATAATACACATCTATATTTACATTATTGTTGCCAGCTGGAGCTCTAAAGTCTGAAGTCATTGCTTACCAACTCTTCTATACTGAGTTATTGGCTCATTTTGACTCCTATCTTCCAAGGGGTGATATATAGATGTCCTAGAAGATGAATGGAACATATATAGAGGGAGGAGTTTCTTGTTGATCTTGAAAGGCCATGTTATGCTTGAATTTGGGAAGAAAGGAGCTAGCATCCTTGTTTTCGTATCAGATACTAAACATATGTTCGTTTTGGTATAGGAGGCAGCAGGAGCAGATTATGTTCGTTGTTCTGTTTTAGATGCCATTGATCCCATCATTGGTCTGCAACAGAGTGATGTTTGCATCATGTGTGATCAATCGCCAGAGACGATGAACTATATCTTATTGGGATGTTGCTTTAGCCATGAGGTCTGGCATCTTTGCTTAGTAAGGGCGCAGTTGCATCAAGCCATTGTAGTTGACGAGGATGACGTGATGAGCTGGTGGCTATGCAGTAGGAAGCGGGTTCATAAGACTGCGTGCTCGGCGGGGTTACAACTCTTTGTTCTTTGTCTTCAGATGCATGCTGTGGAAGGAACACAATGCGAGAACGTTCAATGGAGTACCTCATAACAAGCCACAGATAGAAGGCAAACACATTGAACTGAATCAGATCCGGTGCTCGTATTCCATTCCATGTCCACAGACTCCACAAACATGGGGCAGATCAAACATGGTTCTGCACCGAGGCAGCGACACAAACAAAATCAGGGGTACCTCATATCCTAGGACCAGATCAAGTAAGGATTCGCTTGGATCTGGGATCCACGCCGTCACCATGCGTAGCAGGCCATCGCCAGCAAGGTCACACTGCCAGAAAACTACCAAGACAAGGGATGGACACCTTGGATGTCTTGCCTCAATATTTTTTTGTGTGAAAATTGCCTCGGTAAAATTAGGATCACCAACAATTTGAGCACTAATTAAAACACTTCTCTGATAGTACTAGTCTAGTAGCTGGATTCAGTTTGGTGTACATATATAATGAGTTATGTTGGTTCCTTTTCCTGCTTCTATATTACTTTACCTACCAGCTGACTTCAATATTTTTTTTTCGACGGCGTACCATTGGCACATATTTCATTAAGAGAAGCGGGAATGTTTACACGACCAAGCACATTTCCATGACGAGATGCCTAGACGTGCACTAGGTTGACGCACATTATTACTCGAAGAAACTACCACTGTCAAGAATGGTTTCTATAGGTGATTTCTTTTGCTATGAAAAACGTGTCAGTTTCTTCCATTGGGACTGCCCGAGAAGAGGACATGTCTCGGTACGTAGGGTGGTCCACCACCCCACGTTACTCCTGGTCTAGGGTAGACGTAGGATTTACAGGATGTTTGATATGCTTTGATTTGGAATGAATTCCGCGAAGCACAAAATGACTTATATTTTTCTCTCCACTTTGCTTCATTGACTCCTGAAACTACAGCCCTTGTAATGGATTTCAAACTTTCTGATAGAACACACATCATCTATTCTGGCGAACCATTACTCTTGTCTACAGTGTAACATGCTTCCATAACACACATCTATATTTACATTATTGTTGTCAGCTGGAGCTCTGAAGTCTGAAGTCATTGCTTACCAACTCTTCTATACTGAGTTATTGGCTCATTTTGACTCCTATCTTCCAAGGGGTGATATATAGATGTCCTAGAAGATGAATGGAACATATATAGAGGGAGGAGTTTCCGCATTGTTGTTTTCTAGCGAGGCATTCATCTTGAAAGGCCATGTTATGTTTGAATTTGGGAAGAAAGGAGCTAGCATCCTTGTTTTCGTATCAGCTACTACACATATGTTCGTTTTGGTATAGGAGGCAGCAGGAGCAGATTATGTTCGTCGTTCTGTTTTAGATGCCATAAGTTAAATTTACACCTAGGTGCACATGCACCCACTCCGTGAACCACATGATACGCATTGTGATCCGTGCTAGCACACTTCTCAATGCACACCGCTGCTCGAAGTGTGCTAGCACGGATCACAATGCGTATCATGTGGTTCACAAAGGGTGCATGTGCACCTAAAAAAACCCGCTTCCATCCTGGTCTGCAATCGCGAGTGATGTTTGCATCATGTGTGATCAATCACCGGAGACGATGAAGTATGAGCTTGTTTGGTTGCCGCCAACGCCTGCCATCACCATGGAGGCGGCGCCACAAGTGTGTGGCCAAAAGTTGTGGCAGCCATGCATTTGCCTTGCGGCGCCGCCCGCAGTTGTGGCCGAGTTGTGGCGGTGAAATCCTTTGTCTAATCTTAGGCAGGAAATTGCACTTGCATGTGTTGTGGCAGCCGCACCTTTGTGCTAAACCAAACAACCTCCTCAGATTCCGTGGCCGTCAATAACTATAGCATGGCGGGTTGTGGTGTAGAACCAAACACATCCAAAAGTCTTGTAGCTCGACGAATGTTGGGCAGGCAATGTGTGGCGGCCAACCAAACACTCCCATATCTTATTGGGATGTTGCTTTAGCCATGAGGTCTGGCATCTTTGCTTAGTAAGGGTGCAGTTGCATCAAGCCATTGTGGTTGACGAGGATGACGTGATGAGCTGATGGCTATGCAGTAGGAAGCGGGTTCCTAAGACTGCATGCTCGGCGAGCTTACAACTCCTTGTTCTTTCTCCTCGGATGGATGCTGTGAGAACGTTCATTGGAGTGTCAAGAACTGCAAGCCCGCTGGCGGATAATATTCAGAACGAGGGCTCAAGTCTGGTGTGCAGCAGGATACAGACAGCTTGCTGCACTTCTGGTGTCGGCTTGAGGGCAGTTGCATTCCGGTGTGGCTGCACTTTGTTCCTATGTAATGTAATTTTTTCTTGCCTTTCGTTGATGCTTGTTTCTGGTAACCAGGGTGTTACCAAGCTACTTGTATAGACTTTGTCTTATTCTTCCTGCCTAATGAAAAACGTGCTTATAGCGTGATCTCAAAAAAAAAAAAAAGAAAAAGAAAAAAAAGAATGGTGTCTTAGACATGCGATAGGTGGATGGTGTCAATGTAGCATATGGGAACTTGATCTCGTTTTAGCCAAAAGTTTAAAGTGACATTATAAAGTGACTTCCCTAACATCCATCTTACTATTACTAATTGGAGGCTCCAACGGAGGCTGCACGTTAATCCTCACCAGACGCGTTAAGAACAGATCAATTCCCATGTCACCATCTTCCTCATTTTCCTAGGCTAGTTTACACCATCTCGAGACTGCTACGATGGTGAGGAATGCATCAGAAGGATCAGTTGGGAGTGGTGGCGGTGGTATGTGCACTACTAGGAATGTGTTGATACATGACGGTTTCCTGGTGATGGTTTTTGAAACTATCATCAAATTTTGAATCTATGACGGTTCACAAATTAGGTGCTTGCTCTATGATGATCATGATCGTCATCGCCTATGTAGTTGTCTGTGTAGTGGTCCATGACGGTTAAGACGAAACATCATAGAAATCTTATAGGGTGACGTGGACCGTGGATGGTGACATGGACGATGGGGCTGTAGGTGAAACTGTGTAGATTAGTTGTCTATTGTAATTTTTTAAAAAGATGTATATTTATTCTACGTGGCTACTCTCTAGTATACGTCAAATCATAATTCTATCATCCAAGGTAAAAAAATTGTGCTTATATGGGGATTGAACAAAAACTAAAAAAAATTGAAAAGAAAAAAATTTGTGCATATACAAGGATTGAACTTGAGACCTCTAGAACAAAGCAAAAATGCACTAGCCACGTGGACCGACCAACTGGGAGTATGCTATATTGAGTTGCTCTATTCAATTTATTTATATGCGAGAAATCAAAAAAAAAAAAAAAAATTTGAAAACATTGTGGCAGCGGCGGATGGGTATCGAACCTAGAACCTTTCATTCGAAACCAAGCAAGCAGTGTAAAAAAAAAAAAAAAAAAAAAAAAACCAAGCAAGCTAACCACCAGAACAAGCTTGTGTATTTGCCAGTATTGAATTATTAGTAGTATTTAACACTTTATTATTTGTTTATTAAAATGAAAGAAAATAGCAAAATGCGGCCAAACCAACAAGACTAGAGAGCTTTTGTGTCATTATGGAATTATTTTATTTTAATAATCTGTGTTACAAAAAAGAAGAAAATAGCAAACAGCCCAAACCGGCCTTGCCACGCTGCAGCAGCTAAAATGGCCAGGCACGCACGCGCTCCGCTCAAAGCCTCGAACAGGCCAAACTGGGCTTGCCAGGCGGGGCCCTGCTCCTTCCCACGTCCACGCGTTGGACAGGATAGGCCTATGGGCCGACGGCACGCAGGCCAGGCGGAGCCCAGCTCCTTCCCACGCGAGAGGCGCCATCGCGCGCACGCGATTCAAATCCTAGACGAGCGCGACTCCCGGCCAGGCGGGCCCAGTTGTCGGCGCTCGCTGCCGCTCGCGCAGGCAGACTCGGAGCGCGCGGTTCGGCCGGCTCGCTGGACACGTGGCGGCCTGCAAATGGGGTGCTGGAGGCGGTTGCCGGGTTCACGCGCCCAGGCGTGGTCCAGCCCTCTGGTTTGGCCGGTTCAGCTGCCCAGAACTTGGATTTCTGCACCAGATTACTTGATTATTACTAGTGCTCTTATACACATGCCTGAATCGATCCACTTGAGCGTTATTGTATTACCTGTTAGAATTTCTTACTATATGTCTCAATACATTCAGGTTCGATAGACCCGAGTAGCACCCTCTGACCACACATTCCAGGATGCAGTGGTGTTTCAGAGCTGTTGCAAGGCTGCAGTAAAAAACTAAGGATTTAATCTGTTTCTTATGGGCTCAATCCAACTCATTTTGATGGTTTTTTTTTTTTCGCAGTCACTCAGGTTGCCTATTGTGTGGTTTCTGAAACATAGGTAAGCAGATCGACTTTGGCTTCAGAGTAAGTGCAGAATCTTGGCCTTTGTAATTTCTCAGATTAGTGTGACAAGTCCTTTTCAAGATACATCCTTTTGCTTGAACAGTTTCTTGCATTAGCTAGATGTTTTTCTACTCAAGTTGGTTTTACTAGATACGATATATTGTCTGCTTGTGGTTGGTTGCGAACTTTGTATGCTATACTATTCTGCTTGGTTAACTGAGATATTTTTTGCTCCAAGATATAAATATATGAAATTGATAAGAGGACTATAGTCATCTATTTAACTGCTTGTTATATGATATACTGGCAAGCACATTTTACTGGCAAGCAATTGATAGTGACTTTTATTATGCAGAGGCAAGAACACATGCAACTCTGTCGAATTGGTGAACTTGAAATGTTTGGCTGCTTGCCATGAGGGGTTCATTTTGAGACTTGAGTAAACATTAAGCATTCGTGCTGATGCTTCTATCTTTGTGGTGTAATATATTGAGACTTGAAATGTCAATTTATGTGGAGACAAGAATTACGTGATGTAATATTTTGGATACGTGGTTGAATTTAAATTTGTGGTTGAATTTTAATCTGTGGTCATCTTTGTTGTTATTGGGCTTACGGTATTTTGGTGGGCGGCCTAATATGTTGAGGAACTGGGCTTAGTCGAATTCAACAAAGTGAGCCGAGCACAATATAAAAAAGGCCTCACAAAATCGAGGGAAAAAGAAATGGGCCGTCCAAAAAAATGTTTGGCCCGGCCGTCATGCCGGCCAGCCCACCAAACGGCCAAGCCCTTCCGATTTCTTAGTATTTGTAAATAAAAATAGGAAAATAAAAAGCGTAGCCACGTTAGCAAGGCGATGTGTCGGTTTACGCCACGCGTCGATTCCACCTCGCCATGCTAAGATGGCAGTGATGACGTGGAACATGCCCCATGACGTCCACTTTCGTCAGCGATCAAGTGTGTAAACCATGTGAAAAACCAATCCTTGACGATGACAAATCGTCACCGATCTAGCGCATCTATGACGGAATTTTGAGCAAAGAACAATTATGACGAGGATTCTATGATGAATTTTAGGGCCATCACGGATAGCTAGTCGTGGACAGGTTTTTTAGGGAGTCTATGACAAATTCATTACGTCATATATCAACACATTCCTAGTAGTGGTGTAAGTGTCACCCTGGACTGGAAAAAGTTTGCATCGTTCAAGCACGTATTACTCAAGAGATCAGGAGCGTGTGCTTTTGTATTATTTCCTCTTGGATATAAACATTATTTTCAAGGGTTCGTGTGCACTGAATAGCTTTCAAGTGTGTCTGACTCTTACGTCATCGACCGGCCAGTAGCAGATGGCCACCCTGGATGTCTTGCGTGAGCAAAATTGGAATCGCCAAACAATTTGAGCACTAATAAAAACACTTTCCTGATAGTAGTACTCCCTCCGTTCCATTTCATTTGTAACTATGGGAAGCGTGTCCGTCAAACCGACTCAACTTTGACTACGTTAGTAGAAAATACGTGCAACATTTATATCTCCAAATAAATTTGTTAAAAAACTAGACTTAAAGATCTTTCCAATGATACTAATTACTTAGTATAAAATTTTTATATATTTTAATAAATAATTGCCGGCAGTTTGAAAATACTGTTTTCTCGGGAAGCGAGAATTGCAAGTTTTTTGGAGCAGGAGGAGTACTACTCTAGTAGCATTGACTCCTGAAACTGCCACTCTTGTACTGGATTTTAAATTTTTAATAGAACATTTATACGCAAAAGCATAACTCTTTTCTGCAGTGCACAACCTACTTCCATAACACATCTTCATTTAAGTTGTTGTCAGCTGCAGTTCTGAACTCCTTATTTACCAACTCTTCTATATACAGAGTTATTGGCTTATTTGGACTCCTGTCTTCCAAAGGGGTGTATATATGAATGTCTTAGAAGATAAATGAAACATAGAGGGAGGAATTTCTGTTTTATTTTCTTGCGAGGCATTCGTCTTGAAACACCATGATACATTCGAATTTGGGAAGAAAGGAGCTAGCATCCTTGTTTTATTTTACTATAAGTGACTATACATATGTTGATTTGGGTTTGGGAGGCAGCAGGAGTTGATTACATGGGTCATCTGCAAGTTTCTGTTGCCCTTGGCGTCCCCAGATGGCAAGAGGAAGTTCTGTGTTATGCCACAGCGTCGTACCCAGCTTGTGCCATCGATCATGTGCTAGGTGGATGGCGTCGATGTAATGGCTGTGAGTTTGACCATGTTCTAGCAAGAACGTTAAATTAACTATCAAGTGATTTTCCTTGACATCCATTATTTCAACAGTTTTGCTGGGAAGACATCATGTGTTCTACAGCACAAGGTCCATCCCTTTTAGTTTACTCTCAAGTTTAAACCTTGAGTTGTATAAAAACATTTTGCCTCCACTTGAAGGGGACCTCTCTCAAGTTTACATGGGTCATCTTTTTGTTGCAGCATTCGAGTATAAGTTCATTTCTCTTATTTTAGCCCACAATTCACCTTATGGTTTGGTTCTACCAGCACTGGCATGTTATTTTTAAACAAGATAATTAATACGGGTCCGGCCAATATGTCTCTTAAAAGGAAAGTTCTTTACTCCATTTGATCAGACGCTATCATCAACATGGTCCTCTAGAATGCATTATATTTGAGGGCACATTTTTGAATGCTAGAATCTACTATAAGGATGGAGGGAGTATGTCTGATAGATTCCTAATTTCCTTGGGCATTTTGTAAATCGTTTTAAAAAAAGTGGCTACCTCCATCACGAACAGTTACTCTTGACACACCATACCATGGAAACATAATATTCTTAATTGTATATATATAAATTGATCGTTGCTCAATTGAAGCCCAACCTTGCAATCATATGAAGACCAATCTTACCTTTTTCATAGCTAACATGCAGACAACCTATAAAAAAGCAAAAAAAAAAAAAAAAAAAAAAAAAACATGGTAACATACATCGATCATGTACGTCGCAGCAGACAACAACAAACAACTTAATCTTCAATTCGTTGTGCCATCATATTGAAACACCTGATGTGAGAGAGGTTACCTAGAACGATGCCTCCAAAGAAAGACACAACAAGCATATGCACCGTTGTTGCACATCACCTATAATAAACACAAGTCCCACGGCGATCTTTCTAGGGTCACAATCTCGCCTAGTAACGATGCGCAATGCATCGCCGATAAATTTGTAATCTCAGTCTAAAGGCTGGATGCATCATCGGAGTTAGAGACTGTGTGAGACAATGGCAAGATGACTCTAGTATCAATACAATTGGAAAACGCTGGCCAGAGATGAAGATGTTATCATGATCGAAGTAGTTGCAAGCAAGACACTGCCGTGCATGCACAGTTGTGGAACTCCAGTGTGTGCCTGGCCATGGCAGCTGCCGGCTGCAATGACACAAGTGACATCAACACAGGCCGGAAATGGAAGGTGGACCTAAAGGATGTTTGATATGATATGATTTGAAACCAATGTCGAGAAGGATATATATTATATATCTCTCCTTCTCTTTGCTTTATTGACTCCTCAACTACCACCCTTGTACTGGATTTCATTTTTTTTTATTGAACATTGATACGCAAACCATTAATCTTTTCTACAGTACTGCACATAGCCTACTTCCATAATATATCTTTATTTATGAGTTAATTGTCTATACCAACTCTTGTATGAGTTATTGGCTCATTTTGACTCCTCTTCCAAAGGGGTGTATATATATATATGAATGTCTTAGAAGATCGATGAATGAAACATAGAGGGAGGAACTTCGCTTTGTTTTCTCACAATGCATTCATCCCGAAACGCCACATGTTATGTTTGATTTTGGGAAGAAAGGAGTTAGCATCCTGATTTTACTATAAGCGACTACACATATATTGGTTTAGGATTGGGAGGCAACAGGAGCAGATTACATCACTGACGTCACCGCTGGCCACAAATAGAAGGCAGACACCTTGGCTCAGATCAGGGCACGTATACAATATCCACGTGTTTCAGCATGGTCCCACACTGCGAGGCAACAACGCTCAGGTTTTTCTTTTTTGTTTGATTTGAGAACCCCAGGTTGGAGATTGGGCTAGTCAACTGTCAATCCCATCTAGAGACATTGTAAACAAGGGCCTATTTAGTTCCCTGCATCCGCCTCAATCACACACTGTCAGGATCAGGGAAAACAGTTCTGAAACGAAAACAAATACCGGTATGCCATTATTTTTTAGCGTAAAATTAGTTATTTTTTAAAAGAAAATGCTACAGTGATCACCAAAATTCCCGAAATTTCCAAAATTTCTCTTTTATCAGTGGCCAATGATAATTTTTATTACCGATAAAAAAGCTTGGTCGAGATGCAGGAACTGGCCGTTTGGTTGGCTGCTCTTGTGGTTGCGTGTGCACGAGGCACCCCGTGGCCAGATCTGCGGGAACGTGGAAATCAACCATTCTTACTGGGCCTAGCTCGCTGGATATGCACTACTTTCTTGCCTAATGACACTATTATTGTATAATTAGTGAATATTAAGTGACATTAATATGTTTTGAAGATATTTAAGGCATAGATGAAGTAAGTGTTTTAGGAGTGTATTCTCATAAAAAAAAAATTATAGTCATAACTGTGTAATATTTTTATCTCATGCAACATATCTTGTACAAATATCCAAACAACATCTCTTCTGAATCAAACCAATTAAGTTGATGTAGTCAACCAAACAAGATAGGGTCACATGCCCTCAGCCTACGAGCTAGGCTCTGTAATACGTGAATCACAGTCCCTAAGGAACGCCTGTGATCCTGCTATATAGGACTTGATCGGGTAAGCAATCGCTTGGATCCGGGGTTCCAGCCTATCACCGTGGAGAGCATGCCGTCTCTGGCACCTGACAAGGTCATGCAGGCAAAGAGGAACTAGGAGAGAAGACAGCCTAGGAAGAGAAAGAGAAGACGAATTGCCCTGTCAGCAACTTCCTCAGTCATGATCTTCCTAGACTAGCTAGCTATCTTACCATCGATACACTCCTATTGCGCTGGGGAACGTCAACCAGCAGCATGGACATTGTACCTTGGATGGTCTTGCGTTAGCAAAATTACAATCACCCAACAATTTGAGCACTAATAAAAACACTACTACTCATATAATACTAGTCTAGTAGCTAGCTGAATTTGTTGTACAAATATACATAAAGAGTGTATGTTGGTTCCTTTTCTTGCTTTTATATTGACTAGCTAGGTGACTTCAATATATACATAACTCATCTTCTGAAGCTAGCTCTTCAGTCACACTCCCAATCTTCTGTACGAGTTAAATATTTGTGTTCTTAGCCTCCATGATGTTGAATGTATATATATAGGAGGTGGGTGGGTTAGGGTGGCACAAAGGCTACAAGTGTAGCTCTCTGTGCATTGCATGTCTCTGCATTGCTTGTGTCATTGTCTATAGGTTTGGGAGGCAACAGGAGAAAATCATCCAGAGCATGGAGTCATTCAAGTTGCATCCCTGGAACGGTCATTAGTTAGATTGTGGGCTCATGAGACAGATAATGAATTTGCATAGCATGTTTCGACCCGCGTCTCCGGTCCATGGCATGACTTGAGCAGTCGTTCAGAGATCAATCTTGTAGCATCGATGAACATATGCGTTGAAGTGCAAACTCGTGAAGACCACATGCTTAAAAAATTGCAGGGTAAGTTGGTTAGCTAGTACCAAACAACTTCTGCATGCTGCAAATAATCTTCGACACAATTAACTCAGCACAATTGCACTCCTTGCTAAGATCAAGGAGGACAAGGAAGAGGACTTGGCTCTTGCTCTCGCAGGTGCATTGGACTTAATACTTTAATTGTAAGTCTTTTGTATTTTTCCCACCTGCGGTGGCTTTGGTAAACTATTCTCTATTCAACAAAAAAATGGCACTGTAATATGTCATGCCCATTTTTTTTTCTAAAAAAAAATACTCATACACTATTGTGGTTTTTAATCCTCCGCCGTAACCCCCTCTCTTTTGCATCTGGTATTTTTTCCATCGCCTTAGCTCCAATCCACTGCGCCCTCCGTCCCTTTAAAAGTGTCAATCGGGAGGCGTGTTTGTGAGGGGGATACGTTTTCAAACGACACTTTCAATGAGATGGAGGGAGTATGTCCCATCATCACCATGCTCAATGGCAGAAAGACGACAATGGAAGCCATGAGACTTAGTTTCCCTCCCATTTCTAATGAGATTATATCCAATCCTAATTTAATTTGGGAACGTACTATATACCATAATATATCATCTTTCCAGTAGGTCAGTTCATTACACATGCATGCTGGCTAGGCTAGGTGGCGGCCAGAGTGGCTGAGGCTGCGTCTTGTACTTCTTCAAAACCGGCTCCCAAACACCATCCATGCCAATAACCAAGGCCTTAAGCCCCTTAAAACCGTTCTTCATACCATGTCATGTCTTGTACTTCTTCAAAACCGGCTCCCAAACACCATCCACGTCAATAACCAAGCCCTTAAGCCCCTTAACCTTTCTTCTCATACCATGTCCTCCTCCTTCACAGAAAACCACACCTAATCCGCCACTTGAGCCTCGATCATCAACCGCCTCCGCGGTAACATCACACAACACAGGCAGGACCCTACACAATTCTAGCTCATCGGCATCCTTGTAGTAAAACCAATGCTCAAGCCAGTTTGCAGTCCACTTGTTCTTTTGAGCTTGCGCAGGCACCTCCACACCAGTACGACAAGGTATAAACCTATGGCAAGGTGTCGGCCATAGGCCCACACACAGTTGTGCCCCCACACATACGTGCACTCGCCGACTAGGCTAGACGGTGGCCAGGTGAGCCTCTTATGCCTCTCCTATATCTGAGTGTCTCAGCTCGGCCCCAGTGCACGCACGCCTGATGCGTCCCTCGCGAACTCACCAAAATGGTAGAGAAGTGGGAGAACTGCCTTGCCGTCTGTCCGTCTTCTCACTTTTGACAGGTTTGGAGTGGAGCTGTGGAAGCAGTGTGACTTGGCTTAATGAGAAGAAGAGGACATGTTTCGATCTGTATAGGGTCCACCACCCTACAGTGCTCCCTCGTCCACGGTAGATGTAGGATTTAAAAGATGTTTGATATGATTTGATTTGAAATGAATTCGATCCGGGAAGCACAATGACTTATATTTTCCTCTCCTCTTTGCTTCATTTATTACCCCTGAAACTACAACCGGCCTTGTACTGGATTTCAAACTTTTTGATAGAACACATCACATCTATTCTGGCGAACCATTACGCTTTTCTATAGTGCAAAACATGCTTCCGTAACATACATCTATATTTATTACATTGTTGCCAGCTGGAGCTCTGAAGTCATTATTTATTACCAACTCTTCTATACTGAGTTATTGGCTCATTGCCTCCTCTTTTCCAAGGGGTGATATATAGATATCTTAGAAGATGAATCAAACATAGAGGGAGGAATTTCCTCATTGTTGCTTTCTAGCGAGGCATTCATCTTGAAAGGCCATGTTAGGTTTGAATTTGGGAAGAAAGAAGCTAGCATCCTTGTTTTTCGTATAAGCTACTATACACATATGTTCGTTTTGGTATAGGAGGCAGCAGGAGCAGATTACATGAATCATCTGCAAAAATCAGTTGTCATTGATCCCACGATTGGGCTACTGAAACTGGTGTCTCGTGTTGAAGACTGCTAAGAAGTTTGTGCCTCATTTATAAGAGGGATTCTTCTATGCTTAAAATTACAGATATTTGTGTGGAGAAGACAAAGAAATTATCAAGAAAAGTATGAGACACATGCATGTACAAATTTACATGAGTTTAGGGTTGTCAAGTTAGACATGCGATAGGTGGTTGGTGTCAATGTGGCAGATGGGAAACTTGATCTTGTTTTAGCTAGAACTTTAAAGTGACATAAAGTGACTTCCCTTAACATCCATTGTTTCAACAGCTTTGGATAGGAAGACATCGTGTACTATAACATGAGGTCCATCCCTTTTTGCTCTCGAGTGTACCTCTGCCACATAGTTTAAACCTCGAATTTTATAAAAGCATTTTGCCTCCTGTTTCGAATCCATTTTTGAGGAGCTTTCTCTCAAAGCATGTTTCGTGGTTTGCGCCTTTTGCAAATAATGCCAGGACTACTCCTATATAGTTGAATATGCTCATGACTTGCTTATTTGAGGTCTCATCTTGCCCATTTGGATGGTGGTAAGATCCATGTACCCACTATGACACCTTGAATGTGAGAGAGGTTCCCCAACAAGTGAAAACCTTTTTGATATGCCTTTGTTGCCATTATCCAATAAGTGAAGACCAGACCACAGATTTTTTTAGGAGATTTCTCTCTAACCCTGTTTTGGTTTACTCCTTTTTAAATGTTTGTGCTACAATAATAAGCCTTTTGCACCTAAGCTTCTCTGGTTCACTTATATTTTTGTTCTTTTTCTTTGCAGAGCATTCAATAAAAATTCATTTTTTAGTCAAGGGGCCCACAGCGCAATGACAAAGGTCATTGGTTGGGAGGCTCCCACCCAGGGTTCAAATCCTGGCTGAGACATATTATCTTGGATTATTTTAGGATTTCCAAGCGCTATGCATTAAGTGGCAGGCGACGTCCCCGTCGACAGTGATGCCTGTGGTGACTTCGTGAACTTCATAATTTGCCAGCTCAGTCATTTGAAGGTGCCTATAGGGGTAGGGTTTGTGTTCATAGGGATGAGTGTTGTCAGGCCCCCACTTTAATGGGTCCTTAACTCTACGTATTAGTGCGGGATCATGCGCTAATACGTTGCTATGAACAAGAGTGGACACAGATTTATTTAAAAGGTGCGAAGCTTTATTAATAGGATAAATAGGTCTTACATATGTGGCCCAAGGGTCACAGATCTTATTGGTACACAACATTGGGCAAGCATAGGTTGCTGTGGCACTTTATTTATCAGAGTCCGCTACAGCGTTTTGTGGTCCTAGCCTACCACTCCCACAAGCATACTTGAGGCGTAGGTTGAAACTCTAGTATCAATATCATAGTCCTATCATAGTCGAAAGCATCACGCCTAATCCTGCGGTGGGAAATCCTCACGGTCATTGTAGCCGAAGTCCTCTTCTATGCCGTGAGTCCGAAAAATCAACGGGTGAGTACAAAGGTACTCAGCAAGTCCAAACCGGGGTTTGGTGGTTATTAAGGGTTTTGGGCCCTAGTAGGGTCTCTAAAACTGCCCTTACTAGTTCCCGATCAGATTGTATGGTCATCGCTTCACAAGACACAACGGTTAGCATCAACAGGGTTAAACTAATCATAGATAATCCGTCCTAGCGGTTGCCCATTTCAAGGACGTGGCTATTGAATAGATTTAAGTAACTCTGCGAGAGGTGTACAAATTTCCCCACACGATGGACATACTCTCCTCGTGATCGGCGAGCAAGAATAGTCCAACAAGATCCGTACCCGCCCGACAGCCATCCTAGGTTTCCATATAGTTCCCACCATGGTTTCTCGAGGGATTGGAAGGATAACACGCCACCCTAAGGATGACGCATCACCTAGACAATATGGTGATACCAAATCACCCCGGCTTTACGTGTAATACCTAATTACCCAACCTATCTTTGTCAACACGTAACCCAATCATAATCATCAATATGTGCCTCTAGCCTTTGCGCCGCTGCGCCCACACACTTACGTGGGAAGACCACTCAGTATCCACGCCAGTGGGACAATGGGGCCACTCTCCCCACGCCCGCTCACGATAGACCGTTTGCCTTCGCCCGGCCTCCTAGGTTAGAAACTATACTTTTGACCTAACGGGGTGTGTGAGATCAGGTCGTCCCATCTCGGCGTGTGGGGTGCACGAATGTCGTACTAGGGGGATGGTCTATGAACCGATCCTTAGGGAGGCGAGCATCTCTTCGCGGGATTCATCCCCGATTGTGACTAGTCCACCTCCATGTAGACTATCACCACTCACCTTTTGTTGGATGGTTCACATCATTAAAGGTTCCATTGATCTCACTTAGTCATGTTATATCATTATACATCCTTCAATTCATATAGCAAAATAAACCATGATTATCATCTTATAACAATAGATTGATTAATTAGGTCAACATTATTAAGGGGGTAAGGACTTGCCTTGATCACCGTTGCGGTCCGGGCCAGAGCGTGTCGGGTCGTCTACTTCCCGATCGAGGTCTTAAGTCGGCTACTCCCGCGCACGGCGATGATTACACAAAATTATCAGGGCAATTGAATAGCGGCAAAATGAACCATGTGATGATGTATAAAACTAGTAGCAATGGATAAAGCTCGAATTTAGAAAAATAACAGAAGTGGTTTGACCCAATTTGGAGTTACGGTTCGGGAGTTATGATTTTTCGAAGTTTGATTCGGTTAATAAACATGGTGGGATTTTTATGTCATTGTTTTATTAGTGTAAAAATTATAATAAAAATCATCACAATTATCTCCACATGATCTAGTTTATTTATATATTTTTCCCGGAATTTTTCGAGGCGGATTGGTACTTATAGCATTAGGGGTACACAATCCCGGGTAGACCTAGCGGTTTCACTCTTTTTTTCTGCACTCGCCCACGGCGGCCCCGCCGGTGGGTCCGGCCTGGCCGCGTGGCGTAACGAGGGGGCGGTGGCGTGACGGGGTGCCACGCGTCGTCGTCGGTTGGCCGGTCGTCGCCGTTATGGGCGTCTTGACGGGTCGGGCGCGCCTGCCCCGTCGTCTCGGGGGCGCTCCGCCGGCGTGCTCGCGGAATCGCCCTCCGTTGGCGGACGCTTCGCGCGAGGGCTCGGAGGTTCGTCACGCCCTCCTGGTCACGGTGGGAACGGGGTGGTGGGGCTCGACGGCTCCCACGCCGGGCGGCGTATTCGGCGCCGGCGGGCGCGCGATGAGTGGTGACGCCCAAGCTTGCCGGAACAGGGGTAGGATGTGCGGATACGTTAGGAAAGGGAGGAGCGTACCGAACCACCCGATTAGGGCTTTCGGACGACGCGTTGGCCGTGACGGGCGGCAGCTCTATCTCCGGCGGCGGGATTATTTGGGAAATCCCGATTGGGGGACAGAGGAGGGGGGAGGGAGAGGAGGCGAGCACCGCGTGTTCCGACTTCAAGCGAAGCTCTTGATGCTCGAAGCAGGTCGAGTGGAGCAGGCGACTATTTATGGGTCCGCCGTGGCGAGCTCCGTGTGAGATAATTTTTTCGCGAGCCCGATCTTTTTCGGCATCTTTGCTGAGCTCGTGGACCTGGCGGTTGCGGCTCCGTCCGTCTAGTCCCCGTCATGCCGCATGAAGCGGTAGTTCGCCGTCGTTTTTGCCGCCGTGGTGGCGGCAATAATGCTGTAGCCGGTCGCCCGGCTCTGTGCGCCTCGATGGCGGTCTTAGAACCCGGCTGCCCGTCTGCGTCCGATTCGCTCGCCGCTCGTGTTTCTGTACCCGGTCGTCGCGTCGCGGTGCTTGATCGATCGGCGGGGCTCGGGCGGCAAGCCGTGTGGTAGGGTTATTTGTCGTCGGTCGCCGGCGCTAGCGCCTCGTTAAGGCGCCAAACGGTATCGCGTGCTCGTCCGGCTCTCTGACGGCGCCCGGTGTGCTCGAATGTGCCTCGATCTTCTCCTCGGCATCGAGGCGACAACCGGCGCAAGTGGCGTGTGGTGCGGTCGTCGGCCACTGGCGCGTCGAGGAAGAAGGGTGCGGGGCCCGTGCGTTGGCGTGAGGGTGGAGAAGGAAGAGAGGGCGAGGTGGGCCGTGTGGCCTGGCTATTTGGGCCGGCCCACGCGGGAAGAGAAGGGGGAAGGAGAGGAGGGAAGTGGGCTGGGCCGGTTTGCTTTCCTTCTTTCTTCTTCTTTTCCTTTTCCCCTTTCTTTTCTTTCTCTCTCATTTTCTTATTCCTCTATTCTTTTTATTAAAGTAACTCCACTTTAGGTCTTACCAAAATTCGAGAAATATTTTTGGGAAGTCAAGATAAATAGAGACTACCAAAATGTCGAGTCAAAACACGATTATCGAAAAGTTCAAATTTTTAGCGAATTTTAGAAAGTGTCAAAAATCGGGGTGTTACAAACCTACCCCCTTAAAGAGAATTCGTCCTCGAAATTCGCCTTTGTTCTTGAATAGGTAGGGGAATTCCTTTTTCAAACTTTCTTCTCTTTCCCATGTTTATACTTACGTGTGATTGCTCCATTGAACTCGGCAAAAATCTAGCTTGTCCTTCGTAATGCGTCTCCTTTGCTACATCCAAGATTTTGATTGGTCTCTCTTGATCTTTGTAGGTCGGGGCTGGAGGTCCACGCCTCCGGTGGAGTCTCCGTTTCTTCGAGGGGACTCGTAAGCATGTCTTTAGGCGAGAGGCGTGGAAGACATTGTGGACTTCTTCAATTGCAGGGGGTAGGCTGCAGGCGATATGCTACTTTTCCGATTCTCTCTATGATTTCGAACGGTCCGATGTACCTTGGGGCTTGTTTTCCTTTCACTTGGAAACGCCTGGTTCCCCGTAGGGGTGACACCTTTAGGTAGACGTGGTCCCCTACTTTAAATTCTAACTCTTTTCTCCTACGGTCGGCATAGCTCTTTTGTCGACTCTCTTTGCTTTCGGGGTTCTCGCGGATCGGGGCTACCTTATCTTACGCTTCTTGGAGGATGTCGAGTCCAAACAACTGCAAGCGTCCTCCAACCGGACCACATTAATGGTGTTCTACACTTTCTCCCATACTGATTGCCTCGAATGGGGACATCGTAGGCTGGCTTGGTAGTTGTTATTGTAGGAGAATTCCGCAAATGATAGGCTCGTTCCCAATCCTTTCCGTAGGCCGAGACGCAAGCTCTCAACATATCTTCTAATATCCGGTTCACGCGTTCGTTTTGCCCATCGGTTTGTGGGTGGTAAGTTTTATCTTTGTAGTCTAAGCGTGTCTTTAAAGCTTCGTGTAATTTTTCTCCAAAATCTCGAGGTGAGCTGCGAGCCTCATGCAAATCACTATTCTACTAGGGACTCTGTGTAGCCTAAGGATTTCGTCAATGTATAGTTTTCGCAAGTTGGTGAGCACGGAGTGTGGTTTTCACGGGGATGAAGTGGGCTACTTTTGTTAGTTGGTCCACAATTACCCATATGGAATCGTTGCCATTAGAGGTTCTTGGGAGTCCCACTATGAAATCCATGCATATCTCATCCCATTTCCATTCTGGTATGTGTAACGGTTGTAGTAATCCTGCCGGTCGATGGTGTTCTGCCTTGATTCTCTGACATGAGTCACATTTGGCTACGTAGTTTGCAATATATGCTTTCATACCCTTCCACCAATATTTTTGCTTCAGGTCCGTGTACATCTTTGTTGCTCCAGGGTGGATGGAGTATGGGGCATCATGTGCTTCTTCTAATATTAAATCTTTGAGGTTTCCTTCCTTCGGTACACAGATACGATCTTTAAACCATAGTTTTCCCCCTCCATCTATTCGGAATTCTGACATTTCTTTCTCCTTGAGGGTGACCGACGTTTTCAACCTCTGTGTTTCGTTATCTTTATCTTGAGCTGCCCCGATCTGAAGTTCTAGGGTAGGGTGTATGCTTAATGTGTCCAGTGTCCCTTGTTCTCCGACGAGCAAGTTTAGTCTGCCTACTTCTTGGGCCAATTCGGGATTTCTCTGGAGGTCTGCTACGTGTCGTCGATGGGTTTTCCTACTCGGTCGTCGCCTACGGAGTTGGCTTTTTCAGTGATACCGTATACTTAGGTCATAGTCTTTTATTAATTCTAACCATCTTCTTTGCCTTAGATTTAATTGCATGCGAGTGAATATGTACTTCAAGCTCTTATGATCCGTGAATATCTCACACTTGTTCCCAATGAGGTAATGTCTCCATATCTTGAGGGCGTGTACTACTGCTACCAGTTCCAAGTCGTGTGTCGGGTAATTCTCTTCATGCTTCTTCAGTTGTCTAGAAGCGTATGCCACAACTTTCCCTTCTTGCATTAGAACACATCCTAGTCCGCGTAGGGATGCGTCGCAATATACTACGAAATCCTTATGTATATCCGGTAAAAGTGAGTACCGGAGGCTGTGGTAAGTTTTGTCTTCAACTCTAGGAAGCTCTTCTCACAAGCTTACGTCCATAGAAATTCTTTACCCTTACGTGTTAGGGCGGTCATGGGTCTAGCAATCTTGGAGAATCCTTCAATGAACCTCCGGTAATATCCCCGCTAATCCTAAGAAACTTCTTATTTCCGTGACATTGGTGGGTTCTTTGCCATTACATTCTTGCTCTTATCTTCTCGGGGTCTACTTTTTACTCTTACTGCGGTGATGGCGTGGCCTAGGAAGGCAACTTCTTGTAACCAAAACTTCGCACTTGCTTAATTTGGCATATAGGCGGTGATCTCTTAGCTTGCTTAAGATTATTCTCGGGTGTTGTTCATGTTCTTCGACGCTCTTCGAGTAAATAAGTATGTCATCAATGAATACTACGACAAACTTATCTAACTCCTCCATAAATACCTTGTTCATTAAGTTCATGAAATATGCGGAGCATTTGTCAATCCAAAGGGCATAACCGTGAACTCATATTGTCCATAGCGGGTCACAAATCTTTGTCTTGGGAACATCAGCGAGTTGAATCTTGAGTTGGTAGTATCGATCGACCGAGATCTATTTTGGAGAAATACTTGGGCTCCTTTTAATTGATCAAATAGGTCGTCTATCCTTGGAAGAGGGTACTTATTCTTGATGGTGACTTCATTTAAAGATCGTAATCAATGCACATCGTTGGTTTTGCCATCTTTCTTTTAACAAATAGTCTTGGCGATCCCGGGGTGATGAGCTGGGTCTAATGTATCCCTTATCCACGCAATTCCTTTATTTGTTTCTTCAATTCTATCAACTCACTTGATGCCATCCGATGCGGTCTCTTGGCTATTGGGGCTGTCCACGGCATTAAGTCTATAACGAACTCAAGTCTCATGCGGTGGCATTTTGGGTAGCTCTTACGGAAATACATCCGGATATTCTCTTACTATGGGTACATCTTCTAAGGTGGTGGTTTGTACATTGTATACTGCTTTGGGGTCAACTTAAGCACTTGCGGTTGGCGCGTTACGGTCTGTCCTAGGTGATTGGTCCTTTGTGACTACCACATCCTTGCATGATATGTTCCCATGATGTTTTTGTAGCCAATCCATTCCTAATATTATATCCAAATCTGTCTTTAGGACTACCAAATCTGCCCTAAATTCTATTCCTTTGATCATAATCTTCACTCGGGGACATTGTAGGGAGCACTTCATTACGGCTCCAGGGGTGCGAATTAAAGAGGGGTGGGTAACAACACCGTTCTCGACTTATTTCGGGAAACAAAGCGATCGGAAATAAACGAATGCGAAGCGCCAGAGTCAAATAGCACGGTTGCAGTGGTAGAGTTTGCTATAAACTCACCGTACACGACATCGAGTCTTTGTGCGTACGTCCTCTGCATTCACATGATTTACTACGCCTTGACCCAAGCTTCGGGCGATCCTCACGGGTGCGCGGAGTTACGAGAGGTATTGCGATTCATTCGAAAAGGCGGTCTGATTGCGGCGAGGCGAGGGGGCGGGGGCATTACTCGGTTCCGATTTGGGCATCTTTGCGATGCGTGTGTCGGGTTGCCCGGCATCAAAGCGAGGTTTCTTGTCCGAGGTTGTTTCGCCCTTGTCAAAGTTCTTTATTCTTTGGCGTTGTTGTTCGCGGAAATTATTATTCTTGTGGATGCTGTTGTTGGGTAAGTTAGGGCTGGTGCGGTAGTTGTTGTTGCTGGCCTGGGTTTGTTGACTCCCGGGTGTTTGAAATTGTGTAGTGAGTAGGAATCTTGGGGTTGCATTCTGGTATGGTCTAGCTCGTTGAAATCGGTCGGGGTGGCGTTCTCCTGCTGCCATCATCTTGCGCTTCCTTTCACGTTCGGTCCTCATCTTTTCTTCTTCTATGATTATGGCCTTGTTCATCATTGTATTGAAGTTGGTGTACTCGTGTCCGGCTATCTGTTCCCTCAGGGCAGCATTGAGTCCTCTCGCAAAGCACTCCATTTTCTTCTTATACTTATCTACTTCACTTTCGGCGTGTAGCGCAAAGCTTCATAAATTTCTTGGATGTCTTGTGGGCCCGGTCATGGCGCCACTTTGGATGTTGCGAAATTCCTCTGCCTTACTTCATATGATCCCGTCAGGGATGTGGTAGCGACGGAATTCTTCTACAAATTCGTCCCAAGTAATGGCTCCTGGATTCTCTGAAGCTGCTTGATAGTTGTCCCACCATTCACTTGCGGCTCCAGCAAGTTGATGGGTGGTTAGGAGGACTCTTTCTGCTGGGGTTGCTCCAACTGCATCCAACTTCTTGGTGATGAGGCGTATCGGTCATCTGCGGACAAAGGATCGTCCCCAACATCCTCGAAGGTGGGTGGGCGTAATATCATAAATGCTCCTAACCTTCCGTTCTCGGGGGTCTCTTCTCCCGGCAAGTCTCTCTAATAAGCGTAATGCGTCGGTCCATCACTTACGCTAGGTTGGGTGGAGGTGGTGGTAGGTGTTCGATTTTCTCCGATTAACTTCCTCTTCTGGCTGGTATTTCTTCATTGCCCCTATTGTTTCTAGGTTATGCGCCCCTATTCCGTCTATTTACGGGGGTTCCTCGCCTCTCCCATTGCGGTCCATAACCCCGGCTCTTTCGCGGCGTTCGTCACAGATCCTACTAGACCTTCTTTCCATCGATTCTTTGTGATAGCAATATGAGTAAGGCGGTGTTTGCGGATTGTTCACGGTCATTAACGACACATTTTTAACGTCAACATTCTACCAATAAGGGGTTGAAACTATACCTTACTACACACATATACATTTATTATTGACATATTTCCACTTGTAGTGTCCAAATTATTATTGTGCAGATTTATATAAGAAACAAGTGGAAAATGTACCAAAAGGCGCCTCCACGGAAAGCGCATTCTGAAGAACATCAAGACCAAGGGAGAAATAGACAAAACACGCAGGCTGGGCGAGCAAACATCGCCACACAACTTTTCAAGCCCAAACACGCCCGACCTGCCAAGGCCGGCCCGAACCAAGCCCAGCGGGTGCGCGCACACCACCGGCGCGGCCGCACTCCCTGCCGAGGCGGTTCGGGCCCAACTTTGGCGAGGCGGTTTGTTACCTTCAAAAGCGGCGTTGCCGACGTTGGTTGGTCGGTTTAGCAAACTAGGAAAGTATTCCTGTGTCGGTTTGGCTCCTTCCATATGAGGAGGGACATTTTCAATGAGCCCCCCTCTCCTCTACCTATAAAAGGAGGCCATCTCCCACCATTGTAACACACACCTCACAATGTAGCCTCTCTTCTTCTTCTTCTTCTTCTTCTTCTCCCTTTCTTCTTCTTCTTCTTCTACTTCTTCTTCTTCCTCCTCCTAGTAGGGTTAGTAGTTTAGGATGTGGAGCTAGGCAAAGCTACCAAGGAGGGCTTGGCTCCTTGGAAGATGGATTCAGGGGAATAAATCTTTCTATGGTATTCTTCCAAAGCCTTGCTCTTATCTTATCTTGGTTGTGCATTAGGATTAGAGTCTTCATGTTATTTCTATACCTCGTGATTTATCTTATGATCTAACATGTTGTTCTTGACATGATCATGACACATGAACTAGTCTATAGTTTCTATGTTGTGATATCGTCATATAGAACTTAAATTTATGATTAAACCATTCATGCAATATAATTGGGTAGTGTCGGGATTGTCTTTGAATGGCGGTTCGTTGTGTCCTTCGGGGCTTGCTCGTGTCCTATTCCGTCCATCCGTAGGGTGGGGGCCATGGGGACATGAGTAGTGTCTAGTATGCGGGCGTGGTGTCCGGATGCCGGTATCCTTCGAATATGAGTGCATGCCACGGTTGAGGGGGGGTAGGCGGTTTGGTCGTGACAAGCCTTGACCGTCCCTTGAAATCCCCACGTTCGTGTAATTTGTAGGAGTTCGTAAATGCCTTCCATTGGGCGGATGCACCGGGAGGTCTCCCCGTCCATTTCATTCTCAGCTCCGACCTCCCGCTCATGCGTGTTGCCCGACTATCAACCGGTTCTATCCACAACCATGACTAGAATCTGTATGCTCCACTTAGGTCTTTCTTTATTCCTTATTTATCTTTATCCTTGAGTCGGCTTGAGTGAGTGTGTCAAGTTATCCCTTTACCGTTCCTTTATATCCTGTTATGAGCATTGGTCCATTACATAGTCATGTTATCTGTTCATGTCTCTATTAGATCCTTTTCCACCATGCCTTCGTTTGGGAAAATATAAATAACGATACCTCGAATACTTCGGGTGAAATGCTACAATGATAGATCCGTGCGCTTTGCCGATGAATATCTTCTTAGGCAAGATCTATCACCGTTGATGTACCTAGTGTTATCACCGACCACGGTGGTTTCACTTAGGAATGTCAACGGCGCATTTCTGGCACCGTTATTGGAGATGGGTTCTAAACCTGTTTCTAGTGATTGCGCTTAAGAAATGCAACAAGCATTTTTTGGCGCCGTTCCCGGGGAAGGCATTGGTTTTTATAAGGCATCTCTTAGAACATGTTCATCATGATAATATGCATGTGTAGTGACCTTTGTTCATAACAGGCTTATCTAAAAGAAAAAAAAAAAAATCCTTTAAAAAAAACTCTTATAAAAGAAAAAATCTTATAAATAAAAGCAAGGACTTGTTATCAAGTTAGTATGCACCTTCGGGTATTCTTTTCACTAACCATTTCAGGTGGAGACTAAGAAGAACAAAGGGGCATGCGACGCTTGAAAACATGGAGGCTACAAGAAAACTTTGATACTCTTGGGCGGAGGAACACACTCAAAAGGGAGACCACGACTTTGCACACTTGACTTTTTCACGAAAGTCCAAGCTGTGTGAGGGAAGATGGTGAGAATATCAAGTTCCAAGTGCACCAAGGGGATTAAAAAAAAAAAAAAAAAAAAAGTGAAAAAAGAGAGAGAAAAAAAATATATGATGAAAAAGAAGAGAGATGAATAAGAGATTAGCCTCCCCTTGCTATAAAAAAGAAAAAAAAAAAAGAGTTGAAAAAAAAGAAATAAGAGGAGAGAGGAGCAAAGGTTGGCCCCATATGGTCAAAGTAAACAATGAAGACACTGACTCCACCCTTCATTGCTTCCATGTAAGCAAGAAGGGATCTTTCTCTCCCAAGACCTTGTTACACCTGGGTGAGTTTGTCTGCGCCTCCCTCTACTCGGTGTGAGGAAGTCATTATCAAATCAAGATCATCACGCTACCCGATCAGCAATTCGAACTCTATCCTCAAGCTGCCAGGTCAAGTACACTCAGGTACACAAAGGTCCAATTAAAGAAAAAAAAAGTAAAGAAAAGAAAAAAAATAGAAGGTAAAGGAAAGGAGGAACATCCTCCTCTACACCTTTGTGACCACTAAGGCCCATGGTCCATATACACTACTTGTGTGTATCACCTAAGCCTTGTGGCCCCGCCTCGAGATAGATCATCAAGCTACCACCGCGGGAGTTTCAACATCTTGCCTTCATGCGTGGTTGGTACACACACACACACAGGTACGTAAAGGTAATAATTCACCAATTCTTTTTACTCATACTTATCTCCATATAAAAAAAGAAAATGTTATTTCATGATGGAGATAAAACAAGGCTAGACTTATATTGCATCTTTATCTTATCCTTGTTTGAGTATGAAAAATTTGGTGAAAGCTTTTATGTTCTCCCTTGATAATAAAGTCCTAAAAAAAAATCTTTTGAAAAAAACAAGCTGCTCTTTCGCTCCTTCCTGCATATGTTCGAAAATTTGGTAATCACGAAGGATGGTAAATCCACTCGTGAATCTACCATATACTAACCATGCAGGAAAAGCCAAAAGCACGGGGTAAAACCCGATCCAATGGGCTTTGAGCTAGCTTTGGGGGAGAACCAAAAACATGGTAATGTGAACCTTTCACTCTCATCCTTTTTCCGTTACCATGCGAAAAAAATGTGTTTTTATAAAATATTTTATTATCAAAATAAACAAAAATATTTTACTACACCAAAAATCTATAAGTAAATATTTTTGAAAAAACTAAAATAAAAATCTTTATAAATAAAATAAATTCTTCTAAAAAACTAAGAAAAATATTTTCCTAAATAAAACATTTTTTTCTAAATAAATTTTAGTATATATATATATAAAAAAAACGATAATCATTTTGTTAAGCCCTGCAATGCCTTTATCTCCATTGGATGAATCTTGTTTTCAAATTCATGTTTCCATTTTCTATGTCAAGGTATGTTGCGGTTTGGAAGTCGTGATCATTTAGGCGATGATCCTACTTCCATAGACTTTTTTGAATTGAGCATGGTGCTTAGGTCAAAAAAAGTCTACCTTAATCGAATTAGACATGGAGTCGAGTTTGATTATTAAAACAAAACTACTAGTGTAGAATTTGGTCGATCATATGGACTAACCCCCTGCAGAATTTATCAACTTCAAGAGGGTAAGTCCAAGAGGCGACAATGGAGATCGAGAAGTTGTTTGGTGAACCAAAAAATAATAATAATAATAATAATAAATAAATAAAAATAAATAAAACCTTTGAAACCCCAAGAATGGTTGTCCCGTTCTTTCAAGATCATCACAAGACAGGCTTGGGGAGTCTCTGGCACGCTCAAAAAGGCGATGTTAATCAAAGATCCATTCATAGCGTTCACAAGCTAGTAACGTTCATAAACCGAAGGTAAGTCAAAAAGCTAGCTTGGGGAGGACTCCCACAAAGGTAACTCGTATCTCACATTCCATTCGTTTTTTTTTTTTATCTTATAAGAATGATGAGGTATGAGGAAAAAAATTTTTTTTAAAAAAAGAGGGAAGAAGAAAAGAGAGAGAGGAGATTTATTCCACTCCATATATATGTGTTGTAGAAATGTTTTTAGTTCTACCCCTGTTGAAATGATGAATAGTTGCTCGTCTTTTGTTTCTCACTCGTGCCTAGTTTATAATTCGAATTTCTCTAAAGTTTGGGTTTAGTGGCTAAGTCTAAAAACTCATCTCAAAAAAAAAACCCGATTCATGTGGGTTGCATAGGCTCTATCTAGTCTAAGTTGTTGCCAAGTATGATATGGTACAAATAGATTTGCTATGATTTCGTCCAAAAAAGAGAAACTTGACATCCAGGAATCTAATTTGAAAAAAAAGAGAAATGATATGGGCTATGCTAAAAAAAGGAGAAAAAAAAAGAGATGAAAAATGGACATGTGTCCCGAGGGCTAGTAGAGCCCACATCTCTAAAAAAAAAAAAGAAAAAAAGAAAAAAAAAAAAAAGAGAGGAAATAAAAGACAAAAGTCTAGGGAGAGCCCACCTCTCCAAAAAAAATATATATATATATATATATATATATATATATATATATATATATATATATATATATATATATATATATATATATATATATATATATATATATATATATATATATATATATATATATATAGCAATAAAGCCCATACTTTCTCGAAAAACAAAATATAACTTAAATAAATAAATCCGGATGAGAAAGTTGATCAAAAGGATGAATGACAAGTATTTACATTTATAACGTGATTCTATCGGCAACCGCCCCAAGACTTTGAGAAAAGCTAAAAAGCCCCACTACGATGAAAGATAATAAAAGGGTGAACAAAGACATGCCATTTTATTCAAACTCTAGTAGAAAATCTTATTATAACCACGGCACTTGAAAAACATAATCGGCATAGTAGCAACTCACGATCAACAACCAAGTAATTATCTTTTTGCTCGAGGGCGTGCAAAAAGGGTAAGCTTGGGGAGTTTGTTGACGGTCATTAACGACACATTTTTAACGTCAATATTCTACCAATAAGGGGTTGAAACTATACCTTACTACACACATATACATTTATTATTGACATATTTCCACTTGTAGTGTCCAAATTATTATTGTGCAGATTTATATAAGAAACAAGTGGAAAATGTACCAAAAGGCGCCTCCCCTCGAAAGCGCATTCCTGAAGAACATCAAGCCCAAGGGAGAAATGGACAAAACACTTGGGCGGGCCGAAGCAAACATCGCCACACAACTTTTCAAGCCCAAACACGCCAGCTTTGCCAAGGCCCGCCCGAACCGAGCCCAGCCAGGGTGCTTGTAGCGCACCACGGCACGGCCGCACCCCGGCCGTAGGGGCGGTTCGGGCCCAACTTTGGCGAGGCGGTTTGTTACCTTCAAAACCGACGTTGCCGTCGTTGGTTGGTCGGTTTAGCAAACTAGGAAAGTATTCCTGGTCGGTTTTGGCTCCTTCCATATGGGGAGGACATTTTCCAATGAGCCCCCTCTCCTCTACCTATAAAAAAGGAGGCCATCTCCCACCATTGTAACACACACCTCACAATGTTGCCTCTCTCTTCTTCTTCTTCTTCTTCTTCTTCTTCTTCTTCTTCTTCTTCTTCTTCTTCTTCTCCCTTTCTTCTTCTTCTTCTTCTACTTCTTCTTCTTCCTCCTCCTAGTAGGGTTAGTAGTTTAGGATGTGGAACTAGGCAAGCTACCAAGGAGGGCTTGGCTCCTTGGAAGATGGATTCGGGAATAAATCTTTCTATGGTATTCTTCCAAAGCCATGCTCTTATCTTATCTTGGTTGTGCATTAGGATTAGAGTCTTCATGTTATTTCTATACCTCGTGATTTATCTTATGATCTAACATGTTGTTCTTGACATGATCATGACACATGAACTAGTCTATAGTTTCTATATTGTGATATCGTCATATAGAACTTAAATTTATGATTAAACCATTCATGCAATATAATTGGGTAGTGTCGGGATTGTCTTTGAATGGCGGTTCGTTTGTGTCCTTCGGGGCTTGCTGGGTGTCCTATTCCGTCCATCCGTAGGGTGGAGGCCGTGGGGACATGAGTAGTGTCCTAGTATGCGGACGTGGTGTCGGATGCGGTATCCTTCGAATATGAGTGCATGCCACGGTTGAGGGGGTAGGCGGCTTGGTCGTGACAAGCCTTGACCGTCCTTTTGAAATCCCCCACGTTCGTGTGTGCTGTAGGAGTTAAAAAAATGCCTTCCATTGGGCGGATGCACCGGGAGGTCTCCCCGCCCATTTCATTCTCACCGAGCCCGACCTCCTCGCTCATGCGTGTTGCCCGACTATCAACTGGTTCTATGCATGACCATGACTAGAATCTGTATGCTCCACTTAGGTCTTTCTTTATTCCTTATTTATCTTTATCCTTGAGTGCGGCTTGAGTGAGTGTGTCAAGTTATCCCTTTACCGTTCCTTTATATCCCCTGTTATGAGCATTGGTTCATTACATAGTCATGTTATCCCTGTTCATGTCTCTATTAGATCCTTTTCCACCATGCCTTCGTTTGGGAAAATATAAATAACGATACCCTGAATACTTCCGGGTGAAATGCTACAATGATAGATCCGTGCGCTTGCGGATGAATATCTTCTTTGGCAAGATCTATCACCGTTGATGTACCTAGTGTTATCACCGACACGGTGGTTTCACTTAGGAATGTCAACGGCGCATTCCCGGGCGCCGTTATTGGAGATGGGTTCTAAACCTGTTTCTAGTGATTGCGCTTAAGAAATGCAACACGGATCAAGAAGGCAAAACTCAAATGCAATTTTTATTAAAAACATCGAATATTCAACATATCCTCATAGTTCTTACACATGACACATGCGCATCATACATAACAACCACTTAGATGCTGCGGAAAACCACATCCAAACTATAGACATTGATACTACGCTCATTCTGCCTTAAAGGCAACTGCTTGCTACAGCTAGTTATTTATTTTACAACTGTAGCCTTTGGAGGTTCCATGCGCCACGCGCTGGTGTGCTTGCACATGGTACCCTTTGTCATGGGCACCGGGATGGTCCCGCTTCTCGTTGGAAGTTGTGCCGCGCATGATTCCTCGTTTAATTGTTTCGAATCAGTCATAGACTCCTTCGGTACATATCCACTGAGGCCATAATGGGGCTGCTGTGGGTCATAGGCTGGCACGTCACTAGCGGCATTTGCTGCAATCCTTCTTCTGATGTATGTCCTCCTGCTTCGCTCCAGGTCGTATAGCTGCTGCTGGGCCTTCCTCAACTCCTCGTCCCGCACCTCTCGGTTCTCTGGCGATCTTGTGTGCCTCCATGGTCATCTTGTCGGCCTTGGCTTGTTTCTCTTGAAAGCGACTCTGCCAAGCTTGGATCTCCTGCTGCTGGTCTTCGCACAAGGTGTCCAGGTGGTGCAGATACCTGACGGTGAACACCTTGCTGTACTCCAACACTCCTGGATCGATCTTCATCAACTCGCGTACTTTGTTGCGCCAGACAGGGGTGGTTTGGTCTGGTACAGGTAGGTACTTTGCTGGTGTGTATTCTATGTCTTCCTCGAAGATGCCGCAAAGCATTTCGACCAATGCCCTGCCGTGCCACCTTTTGGGTGGTATCCCATGGCCTCTGACCAATCATGGTGTACCATCTTGCATGAACACCAGAGAAGTCGGGGTGTTCCTTTATGTGCATTCGCACTTCACACTTTCGCACTCCCGCGTCCTCATATTGAATGAAGTAATACTGGGGAGGCTCGGTGTATCCCAGCCGCTGTAGCGTCTCCCATAAGAGACGGGGAAATCCATCCTCAGCCACGCAGTTTGATAGTTCCCAGTTGTTGTCAATGGACCCTTCCATACTGCAAAGACACTTCCACAAGTTAGAATTATTTTTGCACATGAAGGTATGAGAACAATCGGGGTGTGTGGTTATCTTTTGTTGTGCATCAGGACCTAGAGTTTCATCCTACGGTCAAGCTCGGCTCCGATACCACTCTGTCAGGCCCCCACTTTAATGGGTCCTTAACTCTACGTATTAGTGCCAGGATCATGCGCTAATACGTTGCTATGAACAAGAGTGGACAGAGATTTATTTAAAAAGGTGCCGAAGCTTTATTAATAGGATAAATAGGTCTTACATATGTGGCCCAAGGGTCACAGTCTTATTGGTACACAACATTGGGCAAGCATAGGTTGCTGTGGCACTTTATTTATCAGAGTCTACTACAACGTTTTGTGGTCCTAGCCTACCACTCCCACAAGCATACTTGAGCGTAGGTTGAAACTCTAGTATCAATATCATAGTCCTATCATAGTCGAAAGCATCACGCCTAATCCTCTGGTGGGAAATCCTCACGGTCATTGTAGCCGAAGTCCTCTTCTATGCCGTAGTCTGAAAAATCAACGAGTGAGTACAAAGGTACTCAGCAAGTCCAAACCGGGGTTTGGTGGTTATTAAGGGTTTTGGGCCCTAGCAGGGTCTCTAAAACTGCCCTTACTAGTTCCCGATCAGATTGTATGGTCATCGCTTCACAAGACACAAACGGTTAGCATCAACAGGGTTAAACTAATCATAGATAATCCATCCTAGCGGTTGCCCATTCCAAGGACGTGGCTATTCGAATAGATTTAAGTAAATCTGCAGAGGTGTACAAATTTCCCCACACGATGGACATACTCTCCTCGTGATCGGCGAGCAAGAATAGTCCAACAAGATCCCGTACCCGCCCGGCAGCCATCCTAGGTTTCCATATAGTTCCCACCACGGTTTCTCAGGGATTGGAAGGATAACACGCCACCCTAAGGATGACGCATCACCCTAGAAAATATGGTGATACCAAATCACCCACGGCTTTACAGGTAATACCTAATTACCCAACCTATACTGTCAACACAGAACCCAATCATAATCATCAATATGTGCCTCTAGCACTGCGCCACTGCGCCCACACACTTACGTGGAAGACCACTCAGCATCCACGCCAACCGGACAATGGGGCCACTCTCCCCACGTCTGCTCCTGATAGACCGTTTGCCTTCGCCGGCCTCCTAGGTTAGAAACTATACTTTGACCTAACGGGGTGTGAGATCAGGTCGTCCCATCTCGACGTGTGGCTGTACGAATGTCGTACTAGGGGGATGGTCTATGAACCGGTCCTTAGGGAGGCGAGCATCTCTCCACGGGATTCATCCCCGATTGTGACTAGTCCACCTCCATGTAGACTATCACCACTCACCTTTTTGTTGGATGGTTCACATCATTAAAGGTTCCATTGATCTCACTTAGTCATGTTATATCATTATACATCCTTCAATTCATATAGCAAAATAAACCATGATTATCATCTTATAACAAGTAGATTGATTAATTAGGTCAACATTATTAAGGGGGGGGGGGGTAAGGACTTGCCTTGATCACCGTTGCAGTCCGGCTCAGGAACGTAATCGGGGTCGTCTACTTCCTGATCGAGGTCTTCGTCGGCTACTCCCGCGTACGGCGATGATTACACAAAATTATCAGGGCAATTGAATAGCGGCAAAATGAACCATGTGATGATGTATAAAACCAGTAGCAATGGATAAAGCTCGAATTTAGAAAAAATAACGGAAGTGGTTTGACCCAATTTGGAGTTACGGTTCGGGAGTTATGATTTTCCAAAGTTTGATTCAGTTAATAAACATGGTGGGATTTTTTATGTCATTGTTTTATTAGTGTAAAAATTATAATTAAAATCATGACAATTATCTCCACATGATCTAGTTTATTTACATATTTTTCCTGGAATTTTTCGAGGTGCGGATTGGTACTTATAGCATTAGGGGTACACAATCCGGGTAGACCTAGCGATTTCACTCTGTTTTCTCTGCACCGCGCCCCGGACCGACCAGTGGGTCGGCCTGGCCCACGTGGCCGTAACAGGGGAGAAACGGCGGTGTGACGGGGTGCCACGCGTGCCGTCGTCCGGTTGGCTTCCGGTCGTCGCCGTTACGGCGTCTTGACGGGTCGGGCGCGGCCTGCCCGTCGTCTCGACGGCGGCGCTCCGCCAGCGTGCTCGCCGGAATCGCCCTCCGTCCACGGAAACTCGCCACGAGGGGCTCCGGAGGTTAAATCACGCCCTCTTGGTCACGGTGGGGGGAACGGGGGTGGTGGGGCTCGACGGCTCCCACGCCGGCGTGGACGTGGCGGCCCTCGGTGGCGGTGATGAGTGGTGATGCCGCGTGCTCGGAACCAAGGGTAGGATGTGAGCGGATACGTTAGGGAAAGGTAGGAGGAGCATACCGAACCACCCGATTGAGGCTTTTTCGACGGCGTTGGCGCGACGGCGGGCAACTCTATCTCCGGCGGCGGGGATTGGATTTGGGGAAATCCCGATTGGGGGACAGAGGAGAGGGGGAGGGAGAGAGGAGGCGCGAGCACCGCGTGTTCCAGCTTCAAGTGAAGCTCTTGATGCTCGGCGAGGTCGAGTGGAGCACGAGGGCGAGCTATTTATAGCCGCGCGCCGCCGTGGCGAACTCCGGCGAGATAATTTTCTCGCGAGTCCGATCTTTTCCGGCATCCTTTGCTGAGCTCGTGGACCCTCGGTTCGGCTCCGTCCGTCTAGTCCCGTCATGCCTCGCTGGCCAGCTGGTTGCCGTCGTTTTGCCGCGCCGTGGTGGCCGGCAATGGCGCTGTGCCGTCGCCGGCTGTGCGCCTCGATCGCGGTGCCGAGCCAGCTGCCCCCGGCGCGCGTCGGTCTCGCTCGGGCGCTCATGCAGCCACCCCGGTCGGGATGCGCGGTGCGGCGGGGCTCGGCGGCAAGCCGTGGTAGGGTTCGCTGTGCGTCGGTCGCCGGCGCTGTGGCGCCTCGATGGCGGCGCCCGAGCCAGCTGTGCGTGCTCGTCCGGCTCGTTTGGACGCCGATGCTGGCTGTGCCTGCCTCGGTCTTCTCTCCCTCGGGCATCGAGGCGACAACCGGGCGCAGGTGGCGCTGTGCCGGTCGGTGCCGGCCCTGGCGCGTCGAGGAAGAAGGGGTGCGGGGGCCGGCGTTGGCGTGAGGGTGGAGAAGGAAGAGAGGGCGAGGTGGGCCGTGGTGGCTGGCTATTTGGGCCGGCCCACGCGGAAGAGGGGGGGAAGGAGAGGAGGGAAGTGGGCTGGGCCGGTTTGCTTTCCTTCTTTCTTCTTCTTTTCCTTTTCCCCTTTCTTTTCTTTCTCTCTCATTTTCTTATTCCTCTATTCTTTTATTAAAGTAACTCCACTTTTAGGTCTTACCAAAATTCCAGAAATATTTTTGGGAAGTCAAGATAAATAGAGACTACCAAAATGTCGAGTCAAAAACACGATTATCGAAAAGTTCAAATTTTTTAGCGAATTTTAGAAAGTGTCAAAAAATCGGGTGTTACAAGTGTGCATGTGTGTTGAGCGTCTGCGTTTATACTGTGTAATCTCGAAAAGAATATAAGTTCATTTTTCTTATGATATCCCAATTCGCCTTATGCTATAGTTCTACTAGCAAATGCCATGATTTTCACCTATATGTGTCTTAACTGAAGTTCTTTATGCCAACTGAGCTCCTTCTAACTTCTTGGACCAATTCTTCCCCCTATATATATTAAGATAGATCCTAGCATTTGCATAGCTATAACCTATTAAAGCAGGGAAATAAGAAAACACATGGGAACACACATCATATCGCAGGAGACTACAACACACACAACATAATCTTCAACTCCTTGAGCCATCATATAGTACCTTGAATGTGAGAGAGGTTACACAACATTTATATGCACTCTGAAACATCTCGGGGGGAAACTTCTATGAACTCCGAAGTAATGCTTTCAACAAGGTCATTGGCATGTACATCCAGCTAAAACCAGATCTAGCTAGGTATTGCTCCCTAGCTAGGGTCAAGGAGTGACTACTCAGCAAGTAACGCAAAGTGGAAGTCCCTTGGCATCACCTCCCTATTTTATTTCCGAGCCAATGTTGTTGTTGACACGAACTAGGGTTCGCACCAATACACCAGGAGTGCTTTAGACGCTCACGAGGTTGCTATCAACCTGAAACGATCAACAATACTCGCAGCTTGACCACCCAAACCGATCTAGAGAGCGGTAGAGGCGATGTAGAGCTCGATCTCGGCCGAAACGAACTTCGGAACAACCTCCAAAAGGATCCGCCGGGAGGGTGCACGTGAAGGGTCTTCTAGGATCGGTAAGGCCACCTAGAACGCCGGCGAAATTTGTCGAGAGCTTCGTCGAATAGCAAGTTAGGGTTTGAAAGAGATAAAAGTAGAGATAGAGTTTGTGTTTTGACGATTGGATGTAGATGGGGATCAAATCGTCCATGAACCTCTCATTATATAGAGGGGGTGGTCTTATCCCTTAGGAACCGCCTTAGATGAGTTTCCAAGCACCAGGACCTTTCAAAACCAATCTAAAATGGAATTGGTTCAGACAAGGTCTCTTCACTAGCGCCCGCCGCCCGCGAAGGGCGCCGGACACGGTCCGAAGAGCCCCTGCGGGAGGGGACCCCGCCGGACGCTAGCTAGGGGAGAGCGTCCGGACGCCTTGACGTAGTCCAGAGAAGACTGCACTACACGGGCGCTCGTGTGTCAGACGCGTCAGGCGCAAGTCCCAATGTCCGGCGCCTCTCTGCGCCGTGATTCGAGCTCCTTCGTCGAATTTCTTGATCTTTTGACCTTTTGAAATTTACCGTGACTTATTCCAAGACAATTTTGGGTGTCAACGGTTGCCATACTACCTAGCCTTGACTAACTATAGCCATCTGCAAACTCCACGACATAACGTTAACTCCCAGGATGATCCTTTCACGAGTCACCGAAAGACACGCGATACACCACCAAAAAGTCCCTCGGCTCAGTCTAACGGTGGGAAGCATCATCGGAGTATGAGATTCGATAATATAGTGCCAACATGACTCTAGTGCCCCGAGAATGTAATTAGGCAAAACATTGACTAGAGACGAAGATGTCATCACTTTTTTTTCCAAAGCGAGCTTAGCTTGTACTTCATTAAGGAAAGATGGAAAGTTTACACATCCTAGGCCCGCCCCATGTTGAGCTAACACAGGTGGCCTAGGAAAACACACATTTACAAAAGGTCGTCACCGGCTCTAACGGTGGAGCTAGGAGTGTAAAACCTGGAAAAAACACAATTAGGAAATAGGTGGGAGCTTGTGGAGCTCAAGAGGTAGACAGGACCGCTAACAGAGGCTGCAGCCCTCGAAAAAAAAAGCCGGCTGTAACCCAGGCTGTCAGCTTCATCACGGGTGACCTCGAGGAGCTGGAATGGCGTCCTTGCAATGCCATCAAAAGTGCGCCTGTTGCGCTCCTTCCAGAGGATCCAGAGAAGCACGAGGGAGTCAGACGAAGATGTCATCACATGAAATGATTGCAAGGCCACGGCCACACCATGTGTGGACAGCTGCGGCCATGCCTTGTTGTTGTCCTCACCTCCACACAAAGATGCAGCTGTGGAAGGAGTCCAGCTTCTGGCAGCAATAACACCAGTTATGTCATCGCAAGCCACAGATAGAAGGCGAAAACATTGGACTGAATCAGATCCTTTGCTCGTATTCCATTCCACGGGGCAGATCAAACATTGTTCTGCACCGAGGCAGCGACATGAACACCATGCGTAGCAGGCCATCGCCGGCAAGGGATGGCCACCTTGGATGTCTTGCAACGGTAAAATTAGGATCACCTAACAATTTAAGCACTAATTAAAACACTTCTCTGACAGTCACAGTACTAGTCTAGTAGCTGGATTCAGTTTGGTGTACATATAGAGAGTTATGTTGGTTCCTTTTCCTTCTTCTATATTACCTACTAGCTGACTTCAATATATACATAATTTATCATCTTCTGAAGCTAGCTCTCTTCAATCGCACTCTTTTGTACGAGTTAATTTTTGTGTTCTTAGCCTCCACGATGGTGAATATATATATGAGGTGTGGGTGGGGGTGGGGGAAAAGGCCACGAGTCTAATTCTCTATGCACTGCATTGCTTGTGTCATTGTCTTGGGCTTGGGAGGTAACAGGAGAAAATCATCTAGACTCTGCACTTTTTGAGGTGGCTGAACCACCATATCTCAGGTGCATACTTCAACGCACACAGCACACTTCAACGCACACATCGACCAACATACTTTGAGTGCTACGAGTCTAATTTGAGTGCTTCAGCTGCATACTTCAACGCACACAGCACACTATCGTGTATTTCTAGCATATCTCAGGTGAAACTTTCAGCATTGAGAGCATACATCGACCACCATATCTTCGTTTGGGCATCTTATTAACCAGCTGGCTCCCGACACCTATTGATGAATGATGGAATTAATGTGAGGCACGACATGCTTAACAATGCAAAATGCAGGGTAAATTGGTTAGCTAGTACCAAACTGACTCTCACTGCAAAGAATCTTCAACACAGTTCACACACATTGTGAGCGCACTAGAGCCTTGCTAGGATCAAAGACGAAGCTGAAGGCAGAGGACTTGGGCTCTCGCAGGTGCCATGGAGTAGTCTTAATACTTTAATTTTAGCCTTTTGATTTTTGCCCACTCGGGACGGCTTGTTTGAAAACTGTTTACTATTCAATGAAATTGACACTTAATTTCTCATGCCTGAAGAACTTAATTACAACTAGTTACTATTCTCTATTCCACAATAAAGAAGGTCTCCATGGCAGCGTCACACAATCTGAAGAGTAATTAGTCTGATCAGTAGTTTTGCCTGAAGACCTTATAATTACCGTACTTCAGTATATATGTTCCAAAGAATGCAATGCAGTCTTGGATGACTCAAATTTTAGATAATGGCAGCATTGATTGATAAATCATAGATGCAAGTTTGTCTCCAAGAGCCAGTATATTAGGAAACATGCATTGTCATGATAAAAATGTTACTGCCTCCACAACCAGAATGATAAACATATTTTCACCAGGTAAAAGTCATTTAAAATATATGCCGCGACCTTTAGTTTCTATTACAATATGTTGATATTTGGTAAAGGATCAACGTCATCTCTGAGCACTTTGAATACAAATCCTTCATCCTAGTTTTATGTTGTAAACTTGTATATAACTTGACTGATTGTTGATGAAAGTTTGTAAAAATGAATTTTTCCTATGTAAAAGGTGCTTATCGTTCTGGGACAGAGGAAGTGATATCCACGAGCACTAGTAACAAGTCATTTGTAGGAGAGTTATTATAAATTATGAGGCTTAGTCCTTAACTTCCTGCCTCAGTGTTCTGCATCAACAACTCAAGCTGCAGAGCTTTACACATCACCTACTCGTCTGAGCTATTGGCTTATGTATGTTCTTGTTCTTATCCTTCCATAGGGTACTGTGGGTTATATATAATTTCTTGGAAGGTGAATAATTTATAAAGCAAAGAAAATTAAACAACAACCAAAGGGCTGAACATTTATTGCATTATACAAACCAAGCAAAAAGTGAAGTAGATTGGGAACACAATGGATCGCCATATTATATTCATTAAACCAAGCTCCCATCTATATATATGACTCTCTTACAAACCCTTTTGTATGAGGAATTGACATATTTTGGTTCTTATATCATTCTCAAGAGTGAGCTATATATAAATGCTGGAGGGTGGTGGAAGAAAATAAGTAGAGGGGAAAAAATTGGAAGGGTTCAACTGTTGCTGAGGTCCCTCAATGCATGTCTTTCGATGGGTTCGTCTAGCAGTGTGTATGCATGAATGCCTAGGTTTGGGAGGTGACAGGAGACAAACTGTTGGAGTATCTGGCTGATTGAGTTACATGTAGATTTGATCGATGCATACATGTAGAATGGAGTAGTGCCTCTACTGTATGCACAGAGGATTTATTAGTAGAGTGGGCAGCTCGGATGAAGGAATTAGGCCGATTAGAGGCGATCATGCAAGCACGAGGAGTTCATATGCGTGTTGTGTGGGCACTGACCAGGTGCTTGGTCTGGCGCAGCAGGCTCTGTAACAGAGAGCAGGAGCAGGAAGCCTGCGAGCTAGCGTTGAATACACATGAGAGTTGTATTGCAAGTATCTATACTGTATGCTGGTCATGGATTACCTAATGTTTCCTATGGTGAAAGCAAGCTACTGAAGTCCATACAGTTTAGGCATCAGTTGGATTGCATAGCTTGGTGTGTACCGAATCCATGGGGTCGTGACCATGGAACACTGTTTGACGTAACAGATGATTAAGCATCGATCATGCTGTACTTTATTCTTGCTCATCATCAAATAATTGAACAGATTGTCAAGGCACATGTAAATGTTCTCTTTCCAATGTAGCTAGTTGTGGGGGTTGCACGGTAGAGCTGGCTAACCAGATGAGAGAGCCGTGGGGGCGACGCTCCCGTAGGGGAGCCTGGCGGCTCCCCGCAGCGCCTCCGCCCGGCGCCGGCAGCCCTCCGGCGTCGGCGCCCGCACCTACCAGCCCACCCAGTCCCACCACATCCTCCTCCACTTCCCCTCCCTCCCCGCAACCTCCCTCTTCGCCGCCTTGCGAGGGAAACTCGCGCCCGCGCTCTCCCCGGCGGCCACGCTGCTGCAGGTGGGGGTCGCGCCGCCATTGCCGTCGTGGCGGCCAGCAGCGGCGGATCCGCGGCTGTGCTTGCCGGATCTGGTGAGGACGCCCCTGCGCGGACCTCTTGGGCGCCCGCCCGTCAAGCTCAGCACCGGCACCCTCCGCACACCGCGACACCGGGCCGCGCGGTCTTCCTCGACCTCCGCCCCGGCGTCTCCGGCGCCAAGCACCTCACCGCAGGCGCGGGGCTGGGGCATGGACGCCGCTGCTGCTCCTGCCGCCCCTGCCGCCGGGACACGACCTCGGCCCCGAGTCAAGCGTCGCCGTGGAAGCCGTTGGGGGCGACACTCCCGTCAGGGAGCCTGGCGGGGACGCCGTCGGATGTGCCTCCGGTTTGTGATGTGGAGGGGGGACGCCGTCGAGGATGAGCACAGGGCTCCTCGGGCACCCGCAGCTTCCCCGCCCGACTCCGCCTCCCGCTCCTTGGGCCGGCGGATCCCGACGTCATCCTCGTGCGCCCATCCGCTCCAAGCTCGTCGCCGTCTCCATCCACTTTGCAGTCCCCGGGCAGGCCTCCCCGCGGGCGGGCATCGTGTACGCCGGCCATGGAGGCTGTCTGGCCCTCTCCCCCGCCCGATCCCTTCATGCCCTCCGCCGGTAGGCCCAAGGAGGAGCGCCCGGGTGGGGCTCGTTGAGGGCCGATTCGAGGATGAGGTGGACTATGAGCCCTCCCAGCGGTACCTCGAGAGCTGCGTGTCGCGCCATCTCGCCGCCGCCGGCCGGCGCCACCGGACAGCACATCGACCTCTCCGCCGCCACCACGTCGGGCTGGCCGACCCTCCCGGGCTGGGTGCAGGGACGCTGATCCTGGCGCCGGAACCATCTGCTCCAAAGCGCAAGCGACGCCGCACTCGTCACCGCCATCGTCGGGGGCGGGCCGCGAAGACTTCCACTCTCTTGCGGCACGTTCTCATCCTTCGGCCAGGGTACCGGCACACCAACGGCTCGGCCGACAGCCAGCCGCGCGCGTCCCGCACACCAGCGGCTCGGTCATAGCCATCAGGCTCCGCCGCTGGTGGCCGCCGGCGCCGCCATCGCGAGCCGCCTCGCCGGGGCCCGCCGCCGTCGTCGCATGCCCCGGTCGCCGATGATGAAGGTTTCACTATCGCCCGTAGGCGCAAGCGTGGGACGCCGGGCGTGCCTCACCCAACCCTCGTCGCCGCGGCGCCTGTGCCGCCGTCCCCTTGTCGGGCCGCTTCAAGCGCCTGGGGATCACGTCGCCGCCCGATGCTCCTCCTCGTCCCGCCGCCTCGGACGAGGCACCGGGCGAACTGCAGACATCGACATTGCCCACCACAGCGCCCCTCCTTGAGCCGTGCACGGGAGCCCCGACATCGACGAGGAGCCTCGACCTGTGCTTTCGGGACCGCCGCATCGTCGACAACCGTGGCGGTGACCAGGTCACTCTAGGGGCGGCAGGGCCTCTGGTGCCTCCTTTCTTCGTCGGACGGATTCTTTGTTCGGCCCCCTCGACATCGACCTTGCCCCAGCCGGGAGTGGCGCCATGCCTTCGAGGGTGGTGAGCAACGCCGACACACCCTCTGACCCGCTTGTGTTTGAGCCATGGCTGGCCATGGAGCTTCCCCTTCGGGTGGACCCCATGCTTGACGAGCTGCGACCTTCCTCGTCGCTGGCGTCCACCGCCATGGAGGTGGAGCCTCCTCGCCGCTTCGTATGGTCAACCTCAACTTCGCAGTGGCTGTGGCCCTGGGGAAGCGGACGCCTCGGCCATGACACCTGCTGATCAAGCCGTCGGAGATGAGGTCGTCGACAATCTGGGACGTGATGATGTGCTTCCGGGCACGGCACTGCTGCGGTTGTTGGTGGCTCGGCCTCTCCCTCACTTGAGGAGGAGCCGACCATGGCGACGGATGCCCACTCCTCCTGCGCTTTATTGTGCGGTGCGCCCACGGTGGCTTCGGTGACTGCTTTCATCGACTCCTTGACGCTGCCGTTGGAAGTGCCTCGATCATGTCTCCGCCTCGCCTCCGGACTTCGGGGCCATTGGCGATCATTGGTCCCTACGTCGCAGCGACGGTTGGCCGCCAAATCGGCCAAATGCATTCCGGACCCGGTGAAGTAGGCGCAACGAGTATTCTTGAACAAATTGGAGGGGCGTCCTGATCATGCGGTGACTAATACTCCGGACACTACGATCGCCACCAAGTTCCACCACTATTTCGGTGCTGAGGTACAGTCTGCTGGGCGGGAGGTGATGCGCACGGCCTTCCCCATGCTCGCGGCTCGCCGGAAGCGGGCCTTGGCGAGACAAGAACGGAGGGATTGCATGAGCCTTAAACGGTTGTGCGCGTCGCTTTAAGTCGCAATTTAGTTTACTTAGTTAGCACAAACCTCTAAGCTCCACCGTTAAAGCCGGTGATGTTTGTAGTGTTCAACCTGTCTGGCCAATGGTGACTCGCCGTTGGCCACACGGGCTTTGTAACTTTGTTCCCACTTCTCTTAATGCAGCACGTGCAAAGCATGCTTTCGAAAAAAAAAAAAAATGTAGCTAGTTGCTAAGCATGCATTGTGCTATAGAGCAAGTCTCCTATTTGGTTTGATTGCATAGTTCTCATCCATAGTGTCATGAGAAATCATCTGTGTACTAGTGGGATTACAATTTCTAAAGAAAAAGGACTGACGGGAATTACCTAAGCACGACGTATTTCCTCTTTGAAACAAAAACATAATGATTTTGAACCAGGGAAAAACACACAATTTTCTTGCTTCTTTCATTTGATCAACTACATCTACCGGACCCCTAACACAAACGTGCTATATGCCCAACCAGCTCATACGTGTGAGTCACAGGAGAGATCTTGAACATGTCGCTGGGCTAATAAAATTTCGAACCACACCTAGTCATCCCATAATCCAACTAAAGCAATATTTTAGCTTTTTTCCCACATATGAGTGAACCAAGAATACACATCTCTCTACATGCCACCACCAATGTCAACACACTGACAGTCTTTTTCTTTTAAATATTTGCAGCGTGCTAGCTCCACTGGGAATCAAATATGCTCCCAGTTATTACAAGCACATTATTGTTACATCTACAGCCAATTTAGCACATACTACTCACGATCCAATATAGTTAATCAATTGATGAATGCCAATATATATAAATGCATTGAAAGATTTGGAAACACACAGTTGTACTGGATATTACTGGAACATTTATACGCGAAGCATTACCCTTTCTTTAGTGTGCCCAACTAACTTCCATAATAACAGTTATTTATGTTTTCATGTGGAGTTTCCTCATACTCATTGTTTACCTACCCCTTCTATACAAGTTATTGACTCATTTGGATCCTATATAGCCTCCAAGGGGTGATCGATATATAAATGTCTCGGAAGTTCAATAAAATATGAGTCAAATACTTCTAACTTAGCTCCATGAGGGTGAATATATATAGAAGGTTGGAGGAGTGGGTGTGGGCAAAGGCCACAAGTGTAGCTCTGTGTGCATCGCATTGCTTGTGTCATTGTCTTGGGTATGGGAGGCAACAGGAAAAACCATCCATCGTCAGGACCTCTGGAGGTTGAGCGGTTGAGGCCCCGGCCTGGAACGATTAGTAATTAGCTAACATCTTGGTAGCGTGGGACAGATAACGAGTGCTCCCGCTGCATACGTACAGGCACACAACCACATTGTGTTTCTACAATAGCTCGGGACCATGGCATAGGATGAGTGGCTGCTCAGAGCAACGTAGCAGCATTGAGAATACATCCAACCATCTTCTTTGAGCGCCCAGCTCCTAACACCTGTTAGTGGAACGTGGAGACACAACATGCTTAACAAAATGCAAGGTAAAGCTCAAGGATTTGGGCCTGCACGGATGCCTTAGAGTCTTAATATTGTAATTTTAATTCTTTTTGCGCACATGGGACACTTTGTTAAAAACTCTTCTCTATTCAATAAAATTGACACTTTCTTGTGCCATGCCCAATGATGGATAGATGATCGAGCTAGCTATGACCCCATCATTCTTCTTCCATTTTTGCTCTTATACAATCTTAATTTGGGCACATAATGTACTATATACTGCTCGCAATCATTCAACTATTGGATTGTGCTTAATTTCTCATGTCAATGATTAGGGGGCATGTCAAATGTGGGAACACATAGTGATCAGTGAAGGCAACGACCCATGGAGTCATCAATTTAAGGAACATAACATGGCAAAAAAATAACCCTCTTACCCTAAGGCTCAGAACCTATGTCTATCCACACACTACACAAAACTTTATCCACCAAAATCAAATGTTGTGTTCTTGTTTCCCGTGCATGACTATCCTCTCCGACATGTGTCACAACTTCGATCCAGCATGCCCTGCCGTGTGATGCTTGGGAAGCTCGACGACGCCGGGCTAGCGTGGTTGGATGAGACGAGGCTTACTGAGTAGCTATGAGGACAAGCATAGGGCTCATCATCCCCGGCGATGGCTAACCTGCAGCTTTACCAATAACCAAAGAAATCCAGAGCATGATGTAGCATAGGGGACAACACGATTCAACATCGAGACAGGTAGAGAGAACAGAGGCACACGGACTGGAATTGCCAGACGACTGAGACGAGCAAAACTCACGGTCAGGGCATTTCAGTCCAATCTAGTACTCAAAATTTAATAGACTGAAAATTTTCAAAACACTGGAAACATTTCCGTGTGCTATTTCACAATATGGCTGGCTTTGGTGGAACTTTATATATATAGTGGTCTTTGGGTGGTACAAAACCAATTTTCCCTTTAAATTATTAATTGTCATTCATTTGACTCGGCCAACAGAACTCGACCTACTTTAATAAGGCATTTGCCAGAGGACTTCACTCGAGTTACATCTATTATTGTGTGTACGAGTTATTATGTTGGTTCTTATCCTCCCCAGGATGATATATACAAAATGTTGTGAAATATAGGTGACGAAAATATAAAAGAAGTTAAACAGAAACAAAAGGATGAAGGTGTTGTGTGCTATGCATGGTGCATTGCTCTTGAAAGATCTTGCATATATTTGTACTATAGAGCTAGATTTGGGTCTGGGAGGCATTCGGAAAGATCGTGTTAAAAATGCCCGTGATCCTCAGCATGGTATATCATCTTTAGCGCAATACATTGTTGTAGATCCTCAGAATGCTTCAAGACATAGTCTTGCTGCATATTGGCATCCAACCTCAGGCTGAAACTGCACACTGTCGGCGATCATGGGACGACCACGGTTCAGCCGCTATCCTGACTTTACGTTCAAAGAGAAAAAAATACATAGTCCTGCTGCACCAATGAGATGATTTTCAGCAATTCATCATCTACTATATACTATCAATTAGGGAGATGAGGACTCAGAATTCGCAAGTGCTTTATTAGAAATCTAATACCACCTTAATGGTAAGGTTTTTGTTGTTTTGGCCTCTCGGGACTTTTTTACGCTCTTCACTATTGAATGAAATTGGCACTTTCTCATGCCATTTCGTTTTTTTCCCGAGAAAACTCTCTTTGTTCTTGTTCTAGCTTTCCCTTACTCCAACCCTGTGGCTGCCCCTCTCTTTTATTTCCTCATCACCTATATATGTTTGTGATTCTGATCACTCTGATCCCTACTGCCAGCACCTTGCACAGTGGTGGAAACATGATCTTGCAAGCCACATGAGCGCTTCATTTCCCTTCCGTTATTGTTGATCGGATTTGATGTCAATTTGGACATACTAATAGTCATGCAGTCATTCGACTTGCAACATGTAATGATTGGTGAAAACAACAGCGCACGCATCTGACGTGGTGGCTGGACATATACTTGACCTGAGCTCCTTTGGGGCATATAATGTCCTTAAACAGCACAATTTCAGCTGAACTAGAGGCCAACTTACTTTTTTTTTTTGAAACTTGCATCAGGAACACAAGCCATGGAACAAACATTTTTGGTTCAACCAAGATTTACTAATACGATGTGGCATCACCTGCAACAAACCAATAATGGAACCTGCTTATGATCATATCGTCTAGTATATTTTTGATGTGCTGCAAAGGCAGCGAGGGATTACGGATCGATGGAGACATCTGGGAGCCTTTGGAGGATCTGGCGAGCCTTCGTCGCAGGATAGAAGACTAGGGCCCGGGGGGTGAGAGGTCTGATGACAGCCCAGGAAGGCCCATATAAGGTGGTTTCGATGGGGAATGTCCCTCTACGTCCTTATGTCGGGAATATACCAGAATATACTGTAGTAGGTGAAAGAAAATGTTCCAAAAATATGGTGAAGGGTGATACTATATACAAACGGAACTCGGAGACAAGAGGGAGAATTAATTGACTCATTTTTGTGTCTTATAATCCAAGAGGTGATATGGTATATGTGTGTATTGAATGTTGAATATATAAATATAGAGGAAGGCAAAAAAACAAGAGTATTATCCCGCTTGTTCACAAGGCATTGGTCTCGAAAGATCGCCGTTATGATTTGGAAGAAAAAGAGCATCCATGTTTTATTAGACGACCATAATATTGGTTTAGGCTTGGAAGGCAGCAGGAGCAAATAATATGGATACAATACATGACTTTGGAATATGCAGTAGAACCATCAATAGATGTACAGAACTCGCACACGCAGTCATTGACCACCAATAGGTTTTTGCTGCTTCTTGTCCAATAGGGACCGTTGTTACAGGAAGCATGTTCTTTGCATGGCCTGGTGAATAGATCGATCAAGCATTCGATTGTGAAGACCTGTGTTGTAATTGGTGGGCACACCTTGAATATATATGTTTACATGTCATGGATAAATGTACTCTTAGGCTCTATGCATTAATAAAGCCAGGAAAACCTTTGTCTAAAGAAAACACTTTCTAACAGTACCATTTGATTGTACGTAGTAGCTGAACTCGTTGTGGAAGTACTCTTACACATAAAGAGTTATTATGTTGGTTCCTTTTCCTGCTTTTATATCTGGTCATCATCTCTTCTCAGACTAGCTCTTCAGTCACTTTCACTCTTATGCAAGAGTTAATTTTTTTGTGTAAAAACAAAAACTCACAAGACCACAAGGGTGACTACATATACACATCACGGCGGAAGCCACAAGTGTACCTCGTAGTGCACTGCATTGCTTGTGTCATTGTCTATCTAATAAAATTGTTTTAGCTGTGTGTATCATTCTCGGATGGTTGAGGATCGAATTTAGTTCCGTTATCCAAAAATATTGGCACTTTCTCATCCCAGTTTATTCGTTTCCTCTGCACGCTTGTCAATCACTAGCCGGCAGGGCATGGCAAAATTGGGAAAACCCGATGATGAGTAAAGGCAACAGTCTGCACCCAGCGTGGAGGTACGGTGTTCTCGACCGAGCAAAAAGGGTTGTGAATGATTTCTTGATCTCGCAAGGGCCTTGAATGACTTTTTGAGAAGGAAAATGTATTAATCTTGGTGCACTACACCGACCCCTTTTACAAACAGAAATCCCAAGAAAAAGAAAATTACAAAGAAGTCCAAAACTTCTGTTCATCTTCCTCGAAGCCTTCTACAAGTATACATACACAACTAAACTAGCATGATGCCAAGCCAATAATGTGAAACATTGATCAGCCTGAATCTCCTGAATTCAGCAGAAATTATTGGGTTATGCTTTGTACAAACCCAAATGGAACACTAGGATTACATCTCTTGGTACTCGACCGCAGGAATACCAGGAACGCTAAAAACCAAATAAATTACAGATTATACCTCTATCGATGCATGGAGCTGAGTTAATTTCTCTCTAGGATCACTACCATGCATCATGTTACAATGACTCGTGCCACAAATTAGCCATCAAGGCTGTGGAACAAGACGCAGAGGCCGTGGGCTACAGATCGAGAGATGATGACGGTGCAGCAGATGCTGCGGCACGAATGCTTACAAATTAAAAAGTGGTTGCATATTCCCGATGCCTTGCATTCTCATCAAAGAATGTATTGGGCGTGTCCAACAATACCACGCAGATGGTAGATATCATAATTTGCGCCATCTTTGTTCTTATTATGTGGAGGAGGGAGAGGGAGAGGGAGGGAGACGGGAGAGAGATGAGCTAGGTCTTTATAAAGAACGAACACTCCTATAGCTACACAGATATTTTTTTTACAACCGCCTCTCATATAGTAATAAACTGTCTCTATATAAATGTCTGCAGCATTAGAGCTACGATCTGAACAACACCTATATGACACCCCGCCCTCCAAAGCCGCACCGCACAACCCTTCCAAGGGGCACCTATATGACACCCCGCCCTCCAAAGCCGCACAAGACAACCCCTTCCCATAAGCACGCAGCATTACACATAGCACCTTGCTTACACACTTTCGTCCTCGCCGTGTAAAAAGGTTAACCCGGAAGGTAATATGGCTGAAAGGCAAAGACTTATAAGTTGGCTCTACCCTTGCTTAACCAGCAAGGTGGTACTAAACATGTGCACTTTGCACTCATAGTCCCCTCACTGGGGCACGCCCAAGTTGGGTCGGGTGTTACAACCTAGAACTTGATTTTCGAGGAGTACTGGTAGAGTTAATAAAACCATCTTTAAAAATCTACTTATTTTTTAGAGGTGATTTATATGCATAAAACAACTGCTGTTTGGAATGACATTTTTGGTAGAGTTCTCTTATGCCATCCACCTTGAAAATGTGCCATTGTAGTTCCGCTAGCTCCTGATAGAAAAAAATCAATTTTCAGGCTTGTTCCTTAAAATAGATGCCAAATTAACAAATAAATACGTAAACTTGAAATGTAAAAGCCAGACGAGAAAAAAAAAATTATATATAAATCATAGAGATTGACAAGATTTAAAACTTTATAGTTGACCATTGTTATTCAGATCATTTAGAAATTCAATTTTTTAAATAAACTTGATGAAAAAAATGTCATATCAAAAGTTGTAGTACTTGACAAAACCTAAAACTTTGTAATTTGAGATTATCTTAGGTGCCGGAATATTGGAGATGTAAGATTTGCAAAAGTAATATAAAAAGTATAGCATCATATACATGTTCATCGGAAGCCACTCACTGCATGCTGCCCTAGCCCCTAGCCTGTACACTACGACATTGTTTTCTCGGCTGCACACAATATCTACTTGATGTAGATGCCCTCAAATGTAATTTTTTCTTTTCTCGTAGATGCCCGGGTTCCGCACTACCCTCTCCACATTCCAATACTTGATGTAGATGTAGCGCTGTAAGCCTGCAACCACTGCATTATTTGATCTTCTCGCCAGCCAACAGACGGAAGACACTGAAGACGGAGAAAACAGGAAGTTCAGGTACCAGCAGTCAAGGTGATGGGGGGACTATGTGTTCGATTCCCCGGCATTGGAGACCGCCATGTGCACAGGCATCATAATCAACATCTTCAGGATAGACCTAATGATCACCTACATCCCAGAGGAGAGCGACTTCGTGCATGATCTGCTCCCAGAGCTGCTCGGAGTGCGCTCAGAGTCATAGCAAGTACAGCGGGTACCAAGTACCAAAACACATTTTAGACAATCAGCATATTAGTATTTCCAGGTGTCTCCTATTCCCCTAATGCTGTCGGTCGGTTATGTTTTTGGACACATGAATGGAAAGAACTATGAACGAAAATGATGTTGCTCATACCAATATATATAAGTTTGGCAGGACGACATGCATTCAGTTAATTATGAGTTCATTATTCATTACCTCTTGTCATATATAATCACCTGTATATGGATGCAATACAAGTTGCAATGTGAACGAAGGGATTTCAATCCATTATTGCATAACCTACTAGCTTTAACTTCTTGTGATGACGTACCTACATTATTGACGCTAAGGACCGACCATAAGTAGCTTCATCACAGTGCACTTGAAGACTTGATACAACAATAAAATTGGAATTTGCACAATAAGGCAGTTTTTTTTTATCAACTTCGGGCTACTTTTACATTGCTCATCTGACTTCAATATAACTCATTGTGGTCTGTTCTGAGACAAGCTCTTCAATCCCACACTCTCACTCTTCTGCACAAGTTAAATATTTTTGTACGTCGTAAGACCCGAAGGGTGGATATATATACACATCACAGAAGGGCGGCAAAACATAGAGATGAGGATGAGATTTAGGAGGGGGGTGGTTGTATATTGGTGACAAAGGCCGTGAAGTGTACCTCGCAGTGATCTGCATTGCTTGTGTCATTGTCTAGGTTTGGGAGGCAATTGGAGAAAATCGTCGAGAAGCAAAAGTCCGCGAAGTTGAGCCCCTGGAAGGGTCATGAATTTGCAGCTGGTCTCATGAGACAAAGAGTGCTCCCGATGCAGACTTACATGTACATTATGTACATAATATACATTATGTACATAGTTTGCAGTTCGGTACAGTACATAGTATGCATGTAAGTCAAGTAAGACGTGTCTCTAGTCCATGGCTTCAGATGGGAAGGATACAACTACGAGTGGTCCGTCAGGTCAACACAGCTCCAGATGAACACAGTGATTAGTTAGTACCGAACTAAAACACAAGCAACTCATCGTGAATGCTGGGATCGGCGAAGAAGCGATGAGTTGTGCTCTCACGTTTGCTTTTGGAGTGGAGCTTCCCTGTTGTTCCTTTCAAAAAAGACATTAATTGTAATAAGGCTTTTGATATTTGGCCCGTGGGTCGCTGCTTGCACTACTACAGAATCGCTCATCACTACCGCCTGCATCACTGCCAAAATTTAGTCCACCGGCAGCGATGAACTGAACCCGGCAGTGATGAACCGTTCAGGCGCGGGACGACTAGAAACTCCACGGACTCGACTAAATCCGGCAGTGAAGACTCAGATCACCACCGGGTTGAATCGTTCCCCGGCAGTGGTATTGATGGACACAGATCACTCGCGGGTTTGAATTAGAACCGAAAGCGATTTGAAGATTGACACAACCGGGTTGAATTAGAACCGATAGCGATTTGGGAGGGGAAGCAAAAGGAACCGATAGCTCGCGGGGTTGAATGAAGAGGGAACAATAGAAACAAAGATAGAAACAGAACGGAGATGAATTAAAAACGACTGAGAGTCATTATATATTACTAGATAATATATTTACAAAACTAAAATAAAAAAGCGGCGGCCGCCGCCGCCTCGCCGCCGCATTTCCACCGCCATCGCCTCCGCCGCCGCCGGGCGCGCCGCTTAAACCTCATCCCCGCTGCCGGCCTCGTCCTCAAGCGCCGGCCGCGTTCGCCGCCGGCTGCACGGAGCTCCGCCCAGCCTCGCCCGGTATCCCCGTGAAGCGAGGATGTTGGCCATGGCCTCGACCTTGAAGGCGTAGAAGTTCGCCTTCTCCACCAACGCCAAGTCACCGTTGGCAGGCCGAATTTGTTTGGCCAGGTCGGGTGAGCTTCTAGAGGGCGTCGTGGAGGCGCCCACGGTGAAGACAAGCTCCTCGTTGGTGTAGACGCCGGCCATCGTCGATGAAGAAGAAGCTAGCTGGGGTTTATGGAAAGAGAGGCTAATTAGCGATGGAGATGGTACCAAATCAGAGCGTTCTTATATAGTAACAAGCCATGGAAATGCATGCAGTCGATTGTCATTCCCAAGACGCGGCGCCATGAAAACAGTCAACAGCGACCGGCTCATCCAATGGCCGTCGCGATCGGCCCGTCTCCCCACGAAAGGCCGACCGGCTACGCGTTTGCGCGCGTTTCCAATGGCCGCTTCCTCGGCTGGCACGGCGTTTCCCAACACCCAATCCCGAAATCCCCGGTTTCGATCCCCAACAAGCCAGTTTTTGACCATTTTTCCAAGAACGATGATCGAGTTTAGCATTGTTATTTTGAAACAAGGAATGCATGCTTTACATTGCTTACGATTTCTACAAGATCAACCACACGTACCTTCGATGCCGGCCGGTGAGGGAGCAGGGAGGGAGGAGACGAGAGACTTCTATTTGGGCCGGAGCACGAATGACACTCAACTGTAGTAAGTCGAAGCACGTCCACAACACTGTCGGGCCATTTATAGAATCAAACTTTGTACCGCCCAACGGATAGCCATCACTTTTTTTCTTTTTTTACCACAATACTGTAGCTGTCACGTTCACTTAGCGTGTTCCACAGAGGCATCTTTGCATGCATGCCGCTGGCTTGGAGAACCGCGTTGTTAGTAGTATTCACTTGCCCGGTTAGGAAACCAAAGGTGTCTCCGGAATCGATGAGAAAAGCTCGCGGCACCGCTGGCTGCGACGCCGACGGGTTAAATCAATGTCGGTTAAAACATGCCGAAAGTGTAGTTCTACACCCGGCAGTGATATGGAAATCGCGCGGCCGGTGCGGATCTTTCTCGGCGGTGGTATTCGATATCCTTTGCCGGGTGAAAACTTAGACCCGGCAAAGGTGATTTTGCAAAAAATTCAACGCCGCCGACAGGTTCTCAACTCGATCGGCTGACCATCGCACCAATCTTTGGCGCCGCTGCCGCCACGCCCCTCCGCATAACGGCGGTCGACTCAACCACGGCATCTCGCCTATTTAAATGGCAAGGGGACGACTGTGTTTTGCACCCGGCTTCTCCAATCTGTTCTTGCATTCTTGGTTCGGCCCAAGTAGTTCCTACTCTCTCCTCAAAATACTGAGAGGGCTTAGTTTTTGAGTTTTAGTGTCATGGGATTTGGATCCAGGAAATCTTTTTCTCTTTATTTTCCTTGTTCTTCGTCCTCGATCTTCTTTGCTAGCAGAACTTTCCAGATCCACATACATATGACCTTTCTTTGGGAGAAAGCCCTCCACATACAAATATGCCTAGTCCAAGAAAATGGTTTACAGAAAAGGTGCTAGAAGAGTCTTACTGATGAAGGAGAGACTCGGGGCTTACGACTTTCGTGGGTGCCATGATTCAAGATCGAACTCCGGACTCATGTTAAGAGTCCTGAGTCCTTGTGCTTTGGGGTGCTAGTGTTCAGCCAATACCCGGGCACATGGGCATATAGTATCTCGAATCATAAGGTGCATCCATGGAAAAATAATGACCATTGGACTAGTTTCTTGTGATTTCATCCTCGGTCCAATGGTCTAGTTTGGGGCGATGATGAAGCTCCCGGTGAATCTCATCCTCCAATCTCCTCAATGAGTGCACGTAGCAGCCTCGCCACTTCTTCGACCCAAGAGAGGTGCTACAAGAGACTTACTGAGGTGGTTTAATTTTAATGTGTTTGTACACTTTGATTGTAGCATTGACCTATCGTGAATTGGTCTTTGTTACCGTATATTTAGTTCTATGTAAGGTCTCTTTGCTATGGAAATATATATAATGTAAGGTCTTTGTTATGGAAATATATCAAATCAAATTTCTTATCTGTTGTATTTGCGTTTGTTATGAATCTTGATTTTCTCCTCGATCTCTTTGAGCCCATGTTTTACCCTTCATCGAACATAATAAAGATGGTTGCGTCAATGAAATATGTTGCATATTGTGAGGAAAATTCAACAGATATATCCAAATCTAATGTGAATGAAGTAAAGTTATATATGTAACAACAACAAAGAACAGATAATGAATTTTATTCACATCCATATCCCCGAACAGATAACCAAAACCCCAGCTTGCGTGAAGCATCTACTCGTACATATGCAAAGAAGATCGCAACAATGCATGCATGCAAACCGAGTGAAGTGACAACACCGTGAATTCACCGCCGGATACATACAAACAACCCGGTAGTGATAGTGTATTCACGCCGCTCCATTCAAATAACCGGTAGTCATGTTGTTATCACTACCGGGTGTATCTTAATACCCGGCAAGTGTTGTACCTACACCGATCAATCTGCTATAAATCAAGGCGCCCGGCCGCATCCCACACACATACCCAAGCACGCACCCACGAGCCCCGGTCACCCCGCACGAAATCCACTCATCTCTTTCACTCTCTCTCTCTCTCTCTCTCTCTCTCTTTCTAGAAGATTTGTTCATGGCTCCAGGATATTACATTGGTAAGAATATTTTTTCTTGTCTAGAATTCCTATATATATGCATACTATATAAACAATACATATATATATATATATACTATATATATTTATGAGCTTTGTCCTTTTTTTTACTTTTTATCGCTCAGCTGGTGGTATGAACGGTCCTCCTCCATTGTCGCCACCACAAGAACCAGGTTTCCACGGTGATGAGCCATTCGCCCCTGGTGTGGACACAAGGCCATTCCCTTATCCAGTCGTCGTATGTAATTTTTTCTTATATTTTTTTATTTCTTATTTTACTATAACAAATATTGGACAATTAGTTTAACTTAACGTCATTTTTGTTGTATTTATATGTTTCACAGACTTTATCCCCAATACAATGGCTAGAAACAAAGACTTAGCCGGTTCTCTATCTCTGGTTTTGTGGAGACCACGACATCTAGAGCATCATCACATGGTGGTCAACTATATACGTGTGAAATAAGTTTTACATCCCTTCGAGGATTCGTGACACAAATGTACCACCTAATCCGGCGTGAGGGGAAACGAGAGACCGACCGTGCAAAAACGCCGAAAGTACCATGCCGTTTCCTTGTGCTTAGATTCTCTTCGACGTGTTTGCTACATTGTGCCTGATTTCTCGCACTTCAAGATACTTGCCTTGTCTCGCTGATAATATCCCCCATGGCAATATAGCGAATCTGTTGGGAGTTTAAACCATGATGATGTGGTAATAAATTAAATTCATCATTTTGGCAATGCATATTAGATCGATTCACATCATCCTCATTCATTTTGATTCTCCCACTTGCAGATTTTGCTCCACGATCTTACTTATGCTGCATGTGGCTTGGCGGCCATTCTCGACCAAGCTACGTAACCGACTCGTACGATTAGGACTTCGGTGCACACCTCGGCCAAAAACTACGGAAGGGCGACGATCTTTGCATAAGGTTTACTAACTTAGACAATCGGTCGTTCAAGAGGGATATATCTATGGTCGAAGCCTTTTACGTCCTTGCAAGGGACGAGAGAGTGCAATCATAAGGGCATTGACCTTCATCGACTCAAGCGGATACTTAATCCGTGACATCAATTACCCGATGTTTCTACAATCCTACATTCGTGTGCATGGATCACAAGATGGACCCAATATTGATCCCGACGGCGATGATGATGATGATTAGTGTGTGTTTACTATGTTAATTATTTGTAAGGTTGTATATATATGGTTCCTTTCTAATTAATTTGTAATGTTCTTGTGGCCCATGTGGTCTCAAACTTTTCTCGAGCCTTTCACATGCAAATCGGGAAGCACCCATTTAAGTTTGAGATTTTTCGAGTTCGTTTGGTACTTTTTCCAGTTTATTTGAATTTCTGCAGCGACGCCACCTTGTAATTATAGTTTGAACTGAGCGTACCTACGAAAAAAGAGCCGAATCTTTGCTAGACTTTTCCACGGGGTCTCATGTGCCCTAGGAGGCAAATCACCGTGGAGGTCCAAGAAAAATTCTTGTATTTCCATGATTTAATTAGCCTTCTTGTCGCTAGTTTAGCTAGAAGAAAATCATAGTAATTAAAATATTTATCGAGAAAAAAACCTAAGAACTTGTGTGGGGTCATATTTTGGGAGTACATGGCTGGGAAAAAAAATTCAAGCCATTTTCACCATGGAGGATTACACATCCTTCACAGAGGCACATGATCCCTACCATCGAACCGGGACTATACAATTGTAGTTCTTGTGCTCAATGTGGTTCATATGTTTGCCTGTATTGTAATGGTTTTAAACTTTCTCTGAGCCTTTCACATGCAAATGGAGAAGCACCCACGAAGTTTGAGATTTTTCGGAGTTCGTTTGGTACTTTTCCCAGTTTATTTGAATTTTCGCGACGCCACCTTGTAATTATAGTTTGAACTGAGCGTACCCACGAAAAGAGCCGGAATGCTGCTAGACTTTTCAACAGGGTCTCATGTGCCCTAGGAGGCAAATCACCGTGGAGGTCCAAGAAAAATTCTTGTGTTTCCATGGTTTAATTAGCCTTCTTGTCGCTAGTTTAGCTAGAAGAAAATCATAGTAATTAAAATATTTATCAGAAAAACCTAAGAACTTGTGTGGGGTCATATTTTGGGTGTACATGGCTGGGGAAAAAATTCAAGCCATTTCCACCATGGAGGATTACACATCCTTCACAGAGGCACATGATCCCTACCATCGAACCAGGACTATACATTGTAGTTCTTGTGCTCAATGTGGTTCATATGTTTGCCTATGTTGTAGTGGTCTCAAACTTTCTCTAAGCCTTTCACATGTAAATGGGGAAGCACCCACGAAGTTTGAGATTTTTCGGAGTTCGTTTGGTACTTTTCCCAGTTTATTTGAATTTCTGCGCGACGCCACCTTGTAATTATAGTTTGAACTCGAAAGGCACCCTACCGAAAAAGAGCCGAATGCTGCTAGACTTTTCCATTGGGGGTCTCATGTGCCCTTGGAGGCAAATCACCGTGGAGGTCCAAGAAAATTCTTGTGTTTCCATGGTTTAATTAGCCTTCTTGTCGCTAGTTTAGCTAGAAGAAAATCATAGTAATTAAAATATTTATCGAAAAAATCTAAGAACTTGTGTGGGGTCATATTTTGGGTGTACATGGCTGGGGGGAAAAATTCAAGCCATTTCCACCATGGAGGATTACACATCCTTCACAAAGATACATGATCATCCATGAAGTGGCAAACATTTCTATTTCCTTTGCTTAGGTTGCGTGTAATAAACCGGGCGGCCGAATAGGATTGGGGTGAAATTTTCCAAATCTACATGAACCTCCCGCCATTTCGTTCCCCACCGCGCCCAAAACCGGCCTTGCCTATATATATAGGTGAGTGGCTCGGAGCGAAATTTTGGCACGCCATTTGAACACCGCGCCATTCTCTTTCCCCACCAGCGCCGAAAGAGCACCCAGATTCGCCGACGGAGCGCACCACCAACTCCACCGTCGCCGTTCGTTTGCCCCTACGCCGCCGGGGCCGCCCGGCCGTCCCCCTACCCAGCGGAATCGAGGCTTGACGGCGTTCTCCCACGCCGCGCTCCTCCACTCCGGGCGTCCCCAAGCGCCCGCGCCCGGCATCCCCCGCCCTTCGGCCCCTTCCACGGTGAGAACTAATTATCCCTTTAGGTGTTCGAGTTTTTACCTATGAGAATGAGAACTAACGCCGCTGTCCTAGCCTCGCGTCGCCCGCTTGGTCTTCCTCCACGCCGACGGAGGACCGCCGCCACACCGCTTCTGCCGTCCGCAGACATCACACCGTCTTCCTCTTCACCGCCCGACGCCCCGTCACCGTCCGCGACCTTGTCCTCCTCAAATCCTCCAAGACAAGATAGGAGCGCAGGCGGCGCTAAAAGCTTGGTGAGTGCGTCGGTCACGCGCCCTTGAGGTGTTCGTTGAAATGCCCGTCTCGGTCACTACAACCACGTGCTCGAATTGTGATTGAAATTCATGAGTTAATGTTGTTCGAAATCCGGTTTGGATATTTTAAATATATGTCCGTGCGTCTTCGTACAACATTTATGAGAAACATAGCAATATCATCCTATTTTGGTTACATGTATAGGCAAGCATAGCGTGGTACGTAGTGTTTGTTGGTCGCGTGCCGGGGATCTATCTAACCTGGGAAGATTGCTATGCTCAAGTCCAAGGCTACGCTAATAATTGTTACAGAAAATACAACACCGAAGGTGAAGCTGCCGTCGCCTACAATGGTGCAAACTAGCCGCCCCGGAGATTGAAGAGAAGCCACCCCACATACCATCAAGATTGCGAGAATTGCCGCTTAATTGGTTCGGAAAGATGTCATGCTTTTATTTATGTCTATGACTCTATGGTCATTATTGGTCTTTTTATTTTACAAGTTGATGTAGGCTTAGTTTCTAGAACAATAGATGGATTTTGTTGTATGTAACCATTAAATCCTGTAATATTTTGACAATATTAATGTATATATGATGCTTTTATGGGTTTAAAAAAAGCTGAATTCGACGACTAAATTCAAAAATTTAAAACAAAAACGCCGGGTGGCATGGTCCCGAAAGTGAATGAGAAACAAACCGTAGTGTAACTATACCAAACACTATCGGTTTGAATTACTAACCGTCATCGATTTACGAAACATCACCGCCGGCTGCATTAACCAACCGATAGTCTCCACTCTAATAACGTTGTCGGGTTGAAATCAGCCGACGGTGTTCACGTAAAGTTCATCGACGGGTTGATTGTAAACCCGACATTATTAGCTCTTCGATACACCGGCCGGCTCAATCCAACCCGATAGTGTTATCCCTACAGATTACGTCGGGTTCGTTAAAGCCCGGCGGTGCTCCTAATATCAACACGCCGGTGACTTCCAACCATCGCATTGCTCGGATCAAAAAAATGCCGCCGGTTCATTGGGGAACACCCGCAAGTGTTCGGTGACAAGGCTGCCGGTTCGATATCAAACCGCAGTCTCTCCTCGAATCACCGCCGGTGTTTTGACCCGGTAGTGTTTCAAACCCTACATCACTACCGCTATGGTTACGCCGGTTCAGTTTTCGGCCGGTGAAGGGGGGTTGGAGCCCGCAAGTGATGGACAATTCTGTAGTAGTGTTGGTCAAACTGTTCCCTATCTAATAATATCTAATAAAATTGTCACTTTTTCTTTCTCATGCCAGTTTGGTTTTTTTTTTCTATAAAAAAATCCTCTCTGTGCTTGTTTTAGCTTTCCCTCAGCCCTTTGGGCTATACTGATGCCCCTCTCTCTCTCTCACACACACACGCCTATCTCTTTTCACACGGGTTGTGAATTTTTTATGTCTCTAAGTATGTCATCATTGACTAACTCAACATCCATGAGGATCATGCATGATGCCTTTTTTTTTTTTGAGTTTTAGGGCCTATGCCCCTATCTTTTGGATTAACCAGAGACAAAAACATTTCAGTTTACAGTTCTGGGGTGGGTTGCACCCATCAAAGCAAACAAATCAAAGCTGACATGCTGGTCAGTGATCGATAGCAAAATGAACTCAACAACTTCTTAAACTAAAAGTCTTAGACATCTCAAATCAGACTAGTACTCTCCAGTTTCATCCAGGTCATTCCCAGCCCTTCTGGTCCTGCTCCATCTCTTTCAGTGAGCTTTAGCTTCACTTCTTCAGGGATTGTGATTTCGATTTCTCCGGTTGTTGTTTGATACAAGAACAGGTCCCATTTGTCCTTCACTCGACTCAGCCATTTTCGAGGAGTGGTTGACTTAATAAAATCATCCTTAAAAATCTAACACGGGTTGACTTAATAAAATCTTCCTTAAAATCTGTCTATTTTTTTTAGGGGTTATTTACATGCATAAAACAACATCTGCATGGAATCACATTTTCGGTAGACTTCTCTTATGCCAGCCATCCTTGAAAATGTGCCATTGTAGTTCCAATAGCTCCCGATAAAAAAATCAATTCTCAGGCATGCTCCTGAAAATATATGCCAAACAAATAAATCCATAAACTTCAAATGTAAAGCCAGACAAAAAAAAAAAATATAAATCATAGAAATTGACAAGATATAAAACTTTGTAGTTGGCCATTTTTATTCAGATCATTTAGAAATTCAATTTTTAAGTAAACTCGGATGAAAATACACCATATGCAAAAGTTGTAGTACTTGACGAAACCTAAAACTTTATAGCTAATTTTTTTATTTGAGATTATCTTAGGTGACAAAATATTGGAGATGTAAAATTTGCAAAAGTAATATAGAAGAGTAGCATCTTATACATGTTCATCACAAGACACTACCTAGTATACGCTGCATGCCCTAGCCTCTAGCCTGTACACTACGAGAACCTTTCTCGGCTGCCAAATCAAGACGGATGCGGCGGCGGGGCAACTCATTGACGGCATCCAGTTTCCATATCGATGGCGTAACGATCCAACTTTTGGTGGGCGCTGGCAATAATGCTGCCATGTTTCGACGACAGTGACACCTGCGGGTGCCACATTCCTCGATGGAGGCGTTGTTTCACGATCTGCCCGGGTGAAAACCCTACACCAGTGCCTCCGGTGGGCGATGATGGTGTCTTTGATGTCATTTTCTCTTTAGAGACATTGCTTTTGGAAGATCCCTTGGATTGTCGGCTTTGGCGCTGGCATCATGGTGGTGCTGCACAAATACCAAATGCTTCGTGCTGTTGCCGAGGGAAATACCGGAGTCTCCAATGTGGGTGTTGGAGATGTATTTTTTTCGTCCAGTTTTTTTCTTTTCTCAGTTGTAATAGTGTTGTCCGGTGACTTTTGTCTTACGTGAAACACTGATTACCTTTTGTAATAATTTAGCCTGATGCATCCTCGACTGAAGCCGGAAATTTAATATTTCCTTTATCTAAAAAACACACTCTATCTAGTAGATGTAGATGCCCTCAGGCCCTGTTTGGATGTCGGTAGTTGGGCCAAAACACCTATAAGTTACAGGCCCCAGAATTTTTCTGACCCTGATTGAATTTCATTGTTCGGATGACTGGTGAGCCCAATTATTTTACATTCAGTTTGGGCCAAAACCGGTGGAAAAAAAGGTGGCCTCCTCGGAGCGTATCTCCCGTCCGGGCCGAGCGAGATTGAATTTCATTGTTTGGATGACTGGTGAGCCCATTTATTTTACATTCAGTTTGAGCCAAAACCGGTGGAAAAAAAAAGGTGGCCTCCGGAGCGTATCTCCCGTCCGGGCCGAGCGAGATTGAATTTCATTGTTTGGATGACTGGTGAGCCCATTTATTTTACATTCAGTTTGGGCCAAAACCGGTGGAAAAAAAAAAAGGTGGCCTCCTCCGAGCGTATCTCCCGTCCGGCCGGCGAAGTTTCTTGGGAGCGGTGGCGGTGTGAGTGAGGCGATGGTATCGCTGGGCGCAGCGGACTCGGTGAGGTGGCTTTGGGCGGCTCCTAGCGGCCGTGGATCGGGAGCGCGAGGCCTACCCGGCGCACGACGACTTGCTTGGGCTCCCCGCCTTTGTTCTCTTCTTCCTTACCGATCCGCTGCTGCGCCCACCCACACCTCGCTTCCCACAGTCATCGGACGCCTCCTCCTCCAGTGTCGCCCGGATCTTGTGTTCCTCCTTGCCGCTGTGGCAGTGGCGGAGGAGAAGCGGCTCCGCCGTCGTGCCGCCGCCGCCTCCACTGGCCCCAAGGACTACCCCGGCCTCTGCATCGTCCGCGGCCCGCACTATACTCATTGTTGTTGTTCGTTCCTACCCACGTGAGATGAGATAAGATGAGATGAGGCGCAAATCAATGTACCCTTCCAAACACCATTTTACAAGTGTATAATTATAGCCTTGGTTTCTTGTGCACAATAATTTACACCTGTAAACATCTTACAGTTGTATATTTTTACCTATCATCCAAATCTTACTATTACTAAACGGAGGCTCCACGTTAATTCTCACCGGAGATGTGCTAGAAAAATAGATAAATCGTAGAAATTCTCACAATAATCAGAAAAGATCTGGCCATCTGTTTAATAGCCATGTATATTAATAACCATTAGATCTATTATGTTTTTCTAAGAAAATTACCCACCTGCCATTATGAAATATAACATCCTGTTATTGAATTCCTCTCACATCTAACAAATAGATCTAATTGTATTGCCATTCTATCCTATCTCACGTCACGTCGTATTTTCATGGGCTGCCGCCGCATATGCCTTCCATATTGGAGCATCGATCAATCAGGGAAACTTGCCTCTCACGTGTATAATAGATCTAACTGAAAAGAAAAAAAAAAGTTATATTTCCATCACATCCTATCTCACGTGGTACTAGCCAAGCGCCGCTAGCGGGAGCAGCCATAGTCTTGAAGCTTCGATGATTCAAGGTAAGTGAATCAACCTTAATCCTATAGTGTGTCATCCTAGCTTGTTGTTTCATGGCAGATCTGTCTTGCCGTTTCTTTCCATCTCCTATACGTGATCAATAGATCTCACGTTGCACTAGCCAAGTGCCGCTGGCGGCGGCCGCCACAGTCAAAAAGCTTCGATGAATCAGGGTAAGTGAATTAACCTTAATCCTGAAGTGTGTTGTCCTTGCTGTTTCATGGCAGATCAGCCTTGCCGTTTCTTTCCATCTCCTGTGCGATGATAGCTTATAGGTGAGCTTCTTTGGAGTAGTAGTCGTTCTTTCGATTGCCTAATCGATCTCCTATATATATGTAAGGTTGGGGGGTACAAGTTTTATATTTCGTATATAAAGTTATAAACCACTAACTAAGATCTAAAAAACATGTTCCAGCTAAAGTTGGCTTCCTTTGGCAATGCATGGGTGGAGCTATAACCATGCTACTTTTTGCGCTATAGGTATGTTGCTCTTGCTGAATGCATGATATTCGGCGGACGGCGAGATTTCCATCGACATTGTTGGCATAGACAAGCCCCATGTCACCATTAAGCTGCAGGTATGCCAGTCCCGATCGCTCATACTATCATGCACCCTAGCCAATCTCTATTCCACTGTTTTGGCCACGTACATATATGTCCTATGTTTATTGATTGGATTGAAGGAGGGATGTAGATTATGTTTATTAATTGGATAGGAGTGAAGTAGATGATAAGACAAGACGACCTATGTGAAAAAGGGGCATATACTTCAAAAGGAAGAGCAAACAATGTTACTCAACATTTACATTCCGATATTTTAAGTACATTACAAAACAATAATATTTAAAAATCCTAAAATAATCATAAACATCTAGCCTTTCGTTTGGTAGATTCCAACCATGCATCATCGTCAATAATAGTTCCAGGATCTATTTGTTTTACATAAAAAGTCCGCATCTACCATTATATAAAGAATACATAGAGTAAAACCTCCAATGTGCATCTAAACTATTCACATCTGTAGTTCTAAAAAATAAATCAAAACAATCTACTGCATTTAAATTACCCCATTCCACAGTTATAAAATTAAATTATTCAAAATATCTGCCTAACATTGTATCTAAAATACACACATTTGTCATTACAAAAGATAACTTAAAAAGCTGCCAAATACTTTTTTATGAATTGTGCACATCTGATATTAGGAAATATAATGTAAACTAACCCATGGATGCATTCAAATTAATTACCCATATATGCAATTATGAAGTAAAATATAAATAAAATACAAATAAATACACTTAATTGGCATCTAAATTGCTCGCCATGACCATCCTAAAACTGAACAGAAATACAAAAATATATCTCAATAATACATAGATACAAAAAAGCATCGAGATAAACACTTAGCATCAACAAATTTAAATAATTTATCAAGTGTGTAAAAATGTTACTTCCACAAACAACATAACAATGACAGTGATAACTTAGTTTAAGTTATTTTAATATTAAAACTCCACGGTTCATTTTCTAAGAAACTTTATAATTTTGGTTGGAATATATTGTCTTATCAATATTGGTAATTCTATTTTAAGCATGCCATATTGTGTTAAGCAATTCTATTGCAAATAGAATTATGTGATAGTGTTGTGCCGCAATCTGAAACATCTATCTATTTATAGAACGCAATCTGAAACATCTATCTATTTATAGAATTGTAAGGTCCAGAGACTAACATAGGACCCATAATGTTCTTTTAGCAAAAAAATAGAAGTTTAAAACTGAAAATAAAATATACGATAGGAACTAGAACTTCAACTTAACAAGTGGATAAAAGCAAATTTGAAGAATTATTTATTCAAAAAAATAGCAATAAAACAATACAATAAATTTAACATCTAGAATGCCTTGGTGGATGTTGAAACAACTATTTATGACATTATCAATTCTCCCATCAATTGAGTAGAATATCGTCACCAATGTAAGTAATAGTTGTTTTACCTAAAGAATTAATACAATTAAAATTTGAGGGAAGGAATCAAAATTTAGGTTCATGTCATCAAAATAGATATTACAGCTAAAACTATTATAGTTTAAGAAAATGTTTTAACTAAATGTATATTAGAGATTCATAGAGGTGCGATGTAAAAAAAAAAACTATGAATCACAATTCAAAATAGACTATAGATTACCGATTAGTTATTGTTTTAGAATATTAGTGAACTGAAAAAAAATACGAAGTATATTCTTTAATTCTTATATGTTAGTGTCACAAAAGATTATAACCGTGCGTGAGAGCACGGGTTGGTGAACTAGTAGGGCACAATTTTCTTTCTCGTAGATGCCCAGCTTCTGCACTACCCTCTCCAAAGGCCATACTTGATGTACATGTATCGCTGAGTGCCTGCAACCACTATACTTTGATCTTCTCTCCAGCCAACAGACATAAGGCACTGAAGATAAAGAACAAAAAAATTCATTGCTTGCTTCGACGGATTGATGCACAGCATGTCTATGCACAAAATCATCCCAAACTGGCTGGACGCCAAGTTCAGGAACCAAAACTCAAGGTGATGTGGGATGAGTACGTGTTCGAGCCCTCGGCGTTTGAGACCACCATGTGCACAGGCATCATAAACTCGACATCTTCAGGATGGACCTAATGATCACCTACATCCCGGAGGAGAGCCACTACTCGTGCAGGATCAGCTCCCAGAGCTCCTCGATGAAGCTATCAAGTATAGCGAGTGCCAAAACACATAGTGGACAACTGGCATATTAGCATTTCCAGGTGTCTCCTATTCCCTAATGTCATCAGCTATGTTTTTGGACACACGAATGGAAAGAACTATGAATGAACAATGCTGTCGCTCATACCAATATATATAAGTTTGGCAGGACGACATGCATTCAGTTATGATTTCATTATTCATTACATTTGTCATATATAATCACTTGTATATGGATGCAATACAAGTTGCAATGTGAATGAAGGGATCTCAATCCATTATTGCATAACCTACTAGCTTTAACTTCTTGTGATGACGTACCTACATTATTGACGCTAAGGACCGACCATATCACAGTGCACTTGAAGATTTGATACGGCAATAAAATTGGCATTTGCACAATATGCCATTTTTTTATCAACTTCGGGGTACTTTTACATTGCTCATCTGACTTCAATATAACTCATTGTGGTCTGTTCTGAGACAAGCTCTTCAGTCCCACACTCGCACTCTTCTGCACTAGTTAAATATTTTTGTACGTCGTATATATATACACATTGCGGAAGGCCGGCAAAACATAAAGATGAGGATGAGATTTAGGAAGAGGGGGGGGGGGGGGTGTGGGGGGTGTTGTATATTGGTGACAAAGGCCGCGAAGTGTACCTCGCAGTGCTCTGCAGTGCTTGTGTCATTGTCTAGGTTTGGGAGGCAATTGGAGAAAATCGTCCAGAAGCAAAAGTCCACGTAGTTGAGCTCCTGAAAGATCATCAATTTGCAGCTGGTTTCATGAGACAAAGAGTGGGCCTTCTGCAGAGTTACATGTACATAGCATGCATGTAAGTCAGACGTGTCTCTAGTCCATGGCTTCAGATGGGAAGGCTACAACTACGAGTGGTCCGTCAGGTCAACCCAGCTCCAGCGGAACACATTGATTAGCTGCAAATGATCTTCCAACACAAGCAACTCACCATGAATTCGCTTCTCGCTGGGATGAGTTGTGCTCTCGTGGGTGCTTTTGGAGTTCTTTGTAGGTTGGGAGCTTCCCTGCTTTTCCTTTTTTTAAAAAAACGTTAATTGTAATATGGTTTTTAATTTTTGGCCCCTGGGTTGCTGCTTTGTCAAACTGTTCCCTGTTTAATAAAATTGTCAATTTTTCATTCTCATTCCAGTTTGTTATTTTTTCTCTATAAACAATCCTCTCAGTGTTTGTTTTAGCTTTCCCTCATCCCCCTACGGGCTACTGATGCCTCCGCCTCTCTCTCTCTCTCTCTCACACACGCACACAGACACACGGGTTGTGAATTGACTAACTCAACATCCATGAGGATCATGATGGCTCGTTGTGCCTAGCTCGATGAACCGTGCCTATACGTACTAAACAGCACAATTTAACTGAGTTAGATAAGCCAACATTTGTTTGAATTTGGCGTGTCAGGAACACGAGCCCCCACGGAACAGTTAATGGAACAACCATTTTCAGATGAACCAATATTTGTCAATACAGATTTGGCATCGTTTTGCAATGAACCAATGGAACAAATAATGTCTTATGTTATCTTAATATTTGATCAACAAATAAAGTGAACCCTGGAAGTTGCAATTTAAATGTTGATTAATTGTTCACCACTATCATCACACAAAACTCTATAATATAAAAGCGATGCATTTCAACTTCCAATTTCTGTGAAATGAAATTCCAAATCCTCCGTGTTGTGGCACTAAATAGCATTTCCGTGTTGGACAGATGCAATTAACTGTTTCGTTCTTCTTGCTGCACTGGCATGCATGTGGAAGAATTGAGATCCTAGTTTTTAGTGTAGAATTGATTTTTCATGACAGACGACTTAGCTGGTAGGCTCTGGAAACCATTGGCAGAGGCAGTTTGTTGCCTACATCTGGAAACCACCACATCTCTAGAGACATGTATGCGGAGTGGCTGAAAAGACGTTGCTAAATATTCACAACTCTAATCAAAATCAATGTTGTATTAGTTTCCCCCCTGCTTTCACTTGACTTTATTATATCTCAGCCTACTTTAACTAGTAAGACATTTTATAGAGGTTTGAACTCGAGTTACACTTCAGCTATTAATGTGTAAGAGTCTGCATTGCCTTAAAACATGTTGGTTCTTATCTTCCATAGTCCACTGGATGATATATAAACAAAAGGAGTCCAAGGTGTTGTGCCAGGTATACATTGCTTTCGAAATATCATGTTGTGTTTGAAATTCAGGAGAAAGGTTCTAGTACTCCGCATGTGGGTTTAGGTTCCAGTACTCTGCATATCCTTGGAAAATCCTGGTTACCTAATAGTGTGAAACTATCCTCTTTGCAAAGAATCTTCCCACACAACGCAAGGAGTTCACCATGAATGCACTCCTTGCTAAGATCAAGGAAGAAGTTTGTAAAGGCTTCTGCTTTTTGACCACTTGGGCCTTGGTGCTTTGTTAAACTCTTGTCTATCTAAAAAAATTGTTTCGATCAGCTGTGTATCATCATCCTCGGATATAGAGGCTGGAATTCAGTTCCGTTATCTAAAAAATCCAATAATATTGGCACTTCCTCACGCCAGTTTATTTGTTTCCACTGCGTGCTTGTCAATCATTAGCGAGCACACAGGGCATGGCAAAATTGGGAAAACCCAGTAATCAGTAAAGGCAACGGCCTGCGCCCAGCGTGGAGGGACCGGTGTAATCCCGAGCAAAAGGGTTGTGAATGATTCCTTGATCTCGCAAGGGCCTTGAATGACCTGATAGCTGCAAGGCTTCTGATGGTACCTGGTGCCTAGCTCCATGCCTCGTGTCCACTAAACAGCAATACAAGTATACATACACAACTAAACTAGCAAGATGCCAAGCCAATAATGTGAAACATTGATCAGCCTGAATCTCCTGAATTCAGCAGAAATTATTGGGTTATGCTTTGTACAAACCCAAATGGAACACTAGGATTACATCTCTTGGTACTCGACCGCAGGAATACCAGGAACGCGAAAACCAAATAAATTACAGATTATACCTCTATCGATGCATGCAGCTGAGTTAATTTCTCTCTAGGATCACTACCATGCATCATGTTACGATGACTCGTGCCACATATTGGCCATGAAGGCTGTGGAACAAGACACAACGGCTGTGGGCTACAGATCGAGGGATGATGACGGTTCAGCAGATCCTGCGGCACGCATGCTTACAAATTAAAAGTGGTTGCATATTCCCGATGCCTTGCATTCTCATCAAGGAATATATTGGGCGTGTCCAATGATACCACACAGATGGTAGATATCATAATTGGCGCCATCTTTGTTCTTATTATGTGGAGGAGGGAGAGGGAGGGAGACGGGAGAGAGAAGAGCTTGGTCTTTATAAAGAACGAACACTCCTATAGCTACAAAGATGTTTTTTTTACAACCGCCTCTCTTATAGTAATAAACTGTCTCTATAAATGTCTGCAGCATCAGAGATTATGAACTACCTAGAATTTGATTTCGAGGAGTGGTTGACTTAATAAAATCATCCTTAAAAATCATATCTACCCATATTTTAGGGGTGATTTACATGCATAAAACAACTGCTGCTTGGAATCACATTTTCGGTAGAGTACTCTATCTTATGTTAACCATCGTTGAAAATGTGCCATTGTAGTTCCGCTAGCTCCTGATCGAAAAAAAATCAATTTTTAGGCATGTTACTTAAAAATATAAATCCAGACAAATAAATCCATAAACTTCATATGCAAAGCCAGACGAGAAGAAAACTTTATATAAAAAAATCATAGAGATTGACTAGATTTAAAACTGTGTAGCTGACCATTTTTATTCTGATCATTTAGAAATTCAGATTTTTAATTCTGCTTAACGAAATACGTGCAACGGCGCGAAAAAAAAAAAAAAAGAAATTCAGATTTTTAAATAAACTCGGCTGAAAACACACCATATACAAAAGTTGTAGTACTTGACAAAACCTTAAACTTTGTAGCTAAAAGTTTTTAATTTGAGACTATCTTAGGTGCCAGAATATTGGAGAAGTAAGATTTCCAAAAGTAATATAAAAGTATAGCATTTTATACATGTTCATCAGAAGCAGTGGCGGACCCAGTTTTTGAGCACAGGGGGTGCACCGAAGATTCTTTTACATACAAATCAGTAAACCATGATGGAGGACGAGGTGAATTCGACGGAGCACAGGGGCGGACCTTGACAGAGACGATGCTGCACACAGAACTGCTGTTGCATGAATCTGTGCCTTTGAGTATATGTATCATGTGTAAGTATGACAGGCGGGCCAGGCGGTCGGTGGAACCCCCCGGATCCGCCATCGATCAGAAGCCACCGCCTGGCTTTACACTCCATGCTGCCCTAGCCCGTAGCCTATACGGTACGACATTGTTTCTCGGCCGCAAACACTATCTACTTGATGTAGATGCCATCAAAGGCAATTTTTTTCTTTTCGTAGATGCCCGACTTCTGCACTCACTACGGGGAATCGGCCGCTTTGCCGAGTGCGAGAGCGCACTAGGCAAAGGCTTCTATGCACTCGGCGAAGCCTTTGCCGATTGCCAAACTTCGGCGCGCTCTTTCGGCAAAGAATGACTCGGCAAACCATTTTTGCCGAGTGCCAAATGTCGGGCACATGGCAAAGGCGTCGCCGAGTGACATGTCGGTGCTCGGCAATGGAAACGTCGTCCGTTAGAAATGGGCGCCCCTTTGCCGAAAGTGCCAAACGTCGGACTCGGCAAAGATTTGAATTAAAACCCTTTGCCGAGTGCCATGTCAAAGTACTCGGCAAATTATTAATTTAAAAAAATTAAAGGAATTTGCCGAGTGTCGGGGTTACAATACACTCGGCAAAGTTATGGCAGATTTGCCGAGTGCCACCTCTCGCACTCGGCAAAGCCGGAGTTTTTTTTTTTTTTTTTTTGTTGTTTTTCTGTTGATTGTTGCTGCAAATCAACATATACATATACCATAAGCATTCATATATACACATAAACCACATATATCACCAATTCACGTATATAATCCACATATATCACAAATCCACATATATATAATCCACATATATCACAAATTCACACATATAGTCCAACATCCAAACGAAATCCAACATGTCCAACATCCAAACAAAATCTAACATGTCCAACATCGAAAGGAGATCCATCAAAGGCAACATGTCCAACATCCAAAAGAAATCCATCACGGTGCCCACAGGTCGAACCTAATCACCACCAACTCAACCTCACTGCCCCGACCCGTGGCCTCCCTGGTGCGAAGAGTGTGAGGGGCCCTCACCTTGCCCCGGATACCACCCATGCTGCGGCGCCGATTGGTACGTCCACCCGGCGTGTAGGAGGAGGGACGTGTGGAAGCTTCGTAGTGTGGCCGCTGCATGCCCGGAGGAGGAACGCCACTTGGCCACGTCCTGCAAACCGACGCCGAGTATTGGCCGGTATGCCTCCAACCCCCGCCGATGGGCCCCGCCCGGGCCGCCCGCCCGGCCTCAAACGCCGCCCGGGCCTGGGCCCCGCCGGGCCTCCAACTCTGCCGTCCGGGCCCGCAATATTACACCCGTAACGTTGAAACAATGCATAGGCAGCGGACATGTGTAAAACCAAAGTGGAACGATTTAATGAAACGTAATTACACGAAACTCCTGCATCATCTGCGTGGAGCTCGGCCGCCGAGGTGCTATGGGGATGTCGGAGGAGGTCGTGCTCCTTGAGCGAATCTTGGTTAGCCTCGTGAACAGAGGACGGGTCGATCGCGCTGTTGGCCATCCAAGACCGGCCGTCTTTGCTTCCCTCCTCCCAACCTCATCACCGTGCCGTGTCTAGGGGCGCGGTGGTCGGATCGGTCGCCGCCATAAGCCGCTTTGCCGCCTCGGCGTCTTGGGTGAGCTTGGGGTAGACGCCGGCGTTGGTGTACGCCTCGGGCCCCTTCGGGTCGTCAGACGTTGTCCTTGTCGGGCCGCCCCGCCGCCGTGAGTCAAGGCGAACCTCGCGCACTGGCCGATGTGCTGGCCTTCATGCGGCGGACCGTGAGGAGAACACAGAGATGGTTAGAAGTGAAGAGATTTGAGCGCTTGAATAAAAAAAATCATGTAATCGTACCCATCTATCCATATACACCGGGAGGGGCACGCTCCCTTGGTGGTGTGGCTTCCCTTGCATCTCCAAGCGACATCTCCAACGAAGTCTCTTGGTCTCGTACGCCTCGCCCAAGAGCCACTTGTCCACAATGGACTCCCGCCAGTCCCTGTACTTGCCGCACCACTCCGGACACATCCGCATGACATAGCAGAGGATGAATGGAAGCCCCGCTTATTTTTCATTGAAGGAATCGAATAAATGTGTTCTACGAACCTGGATGTACTTGGTCCCCGGTGAGGTCGGTCTCCCCTCCGAGCATCATCTCCCTTGCTTCATTCTTCCTCACCACCTTGCCAAGCACGTCGCGTTGAAGGAGATGATGCATCGGACACGTGCCTCATGGTACAGGTCCTTGAGCCGGTCTCGGCAGACCTTGTCCCGCACTCTATCGACCACCGCCTCTTGCCCCCGCCTCGCACGTGAAGTAGTTACGCATACGAGACAACATGTATCATTCTATTATTTAAAAAACATAGTATTTAAACAACGTGAAGTAATCCCCGCATACAGACTCACCCAAAAGTCCGCCTTGATCTTCCCCGGCAAGGGGCGCCCTCCTCCACGCGCACGAAGTGCTCCCATATAGGGTGGCTCCCTCATGTCCCCCGCCGGTCACCGTGGTGTGGTAGTTCTCTTTAATCGGGGAGGCTCGATGCCATTGATATGGCGCGAATCGCCCCCTCCGCTTACAATCTTCCGATTCTTGCACGAGCCATTAAGACGAATTGTTAGTCCAAGTTCGATTTTCAACATGTCATATGAACAAGTAGTGGAAATATCAATGGCTACTTACTTGTCACCGTGGGGGTCGAATCACCGGGCGGCGGGCAAAGGGATCGCCCCCTCGTGGGAGGGTCGAGGCCCCGCTACCGGGTAGACCTTGCTCAAACTCGAGGAAGACGCCTCGACAGTGTCTCTTCGGCACCGGTGTCCGAGTCCGAAGGGGTGTGGCCCGACGACCGGCTGGCCCGACAACGGCCCCGGCTGGCTCGACGAAGACACAAACTCAAGCCTCCTCGTGGACGGGCGACGTCGGCCGTGCCTCGATGTCTCCACCGTCCGTTTGCCTCGTTGGCGTGGGAAGAGGGGGGGGCCTCTCGTAGAGGGACTGGACCCCCTCGACGTTGCCGCCTTCCGCGGCATTTTGTCAAGTCCCCGCAAAGACAAAGAGTAAACCAATTAGTATTGCAAAATGAACGAAACATAATTGAAAGGTAACAATAATAACAAAATAGTATTACATGATTTAGAAATTATCTCCCGAATGCCTAAAGGCCGGCATGTAGTCATCACTATCACTATCACTATTGTAATCATTAATGTCACCATCCTCATCATCCGTATCGCCCTCGGCATGTGCATCGCCCTCCACAACTCCTTCGCGCACCATCCTCCATCGCTCAAGAATTTGCAAGTCCTTAGCATCCCCGCACCTCATCACCCTCGTCCTCATCGATGGCGTTGTCTACTTCCATGCCCATCGGTGAAAGAATGTCTATCTCCAAACGTCCTTCTAGCCCCTACGGTTGATAGAACTCTTCAGTGTTTGGGTCAAGGTTGTAATCATCATCGTTCGAATAAAGCGCTTTACCGTGCGGCGATACCGCTACACAAGGTACCAACCCGCAAGGTCCTCGTGTTTTTGGCACGCCCATGGGAGGTAATAAACTTGTGTGGCGTGTATATTAGCCACAATATAGACATCCTCTCCTCCATCTACGGAATCCTATCAAATTTCGACTTCCCAATCTTAGGGTCTACTTTCGTGTCATCAGGATCGAACCAATGGCATTTGAATACCACTAGCTTGAGCTCTTTAGGACCCCCGGTTGAGCTCATATATTTCTTCGACTATGCCGTAATAGTCCTTATCCAAGCCGGGCGTATTTAACCTCGGTGCACGTTGTTTTGCGGTTGGGCCGACTCTCCTCGTAGCTTCTCGTGCGTGAAAGCGATAGCCATTCACATCATAAATGGTGAACGAGTTGACCCTACGGGGAAGCCATTGCCCAATTTTTTAAATCTTTGCACATTTCTAAGGCATCATCAGGCGGGCTCGCAAGGTGAGGCCACGAGATCGTTACATTATATGTTACTAGGACCAAAGTGGAATATCAAAGTCGGAACGAGGTTAGTTGGATGGTACCTTTGAGCGTAACCGAGGAAATAAAATCGCCGCCCATTTTTAGAAGATTGTCTTCTTGTTGCAAGGTAGGAGCCCCATTCCCTCTCGGTGTTGACCAATAAATTCTCCGAAAAAAAACAAGGCAAGTGGGTCGGATCAATAGGTGGAGGATAGTGACGGCGTATGGAACAAGCTCATTGAGAACTTACTTTGTTGATAAGGAGCAGTTTCGTCAAGGTTCAACAACACATAGAGCATGATAGTGCGCCACTGGAAGCGATTTGCCAATAGCCGACAACAGGGGTGTTCTTCGTGGATCGATAAGGAGTCTCTCGCGTGACTCGTGACGTGTTCTTTCTAGGGGACGTGACCCTCCGGAAGCGCTTTGCCAATAATCGACAACGGGGTGTCGGCCGCCTCGACTAATGCTCAATTGCGACTTCAACGCTATAAGGCGTGAAATGGCATCCAGATCCAGAAACCATTGTCTTCTCGTGAAGGGGCTCTTTGTGCCGCCTCCATCATCTCGTAGAACGCCTTTGTGGTTTCCTCGGGTTCCTCATCCAATCCTCCATTGAACCGTGCATCGTGAAAGTCCGCCATCATGTCCGCCATCCCGCATCCGCATCATACTCCTCGAGGAGGGGCCTCACCACGTCCCCTCTAATACGATCGACTTCACCGTGGAAGTTCCAAAGAGTTATAGTTTGGGACGAATCCGTTGTTGTAAATATGTTTGCCCATTTCAACCTTTCGTTTCTTTTTTTCTTGTTCTTACATTTGTTGCAGGGGACACGGCATCCGAATAGACCCTTTAGCACTGGGCCAAATGCATGCTCCAGAAAGCATCGGTCCCCCTAACCCATTCAAGGCTCTTACTTTGCGGCCCGTGTACATCCACTCACGCTATCCATCCTCCGTCATACGCCCATGTCGGGAGCCATATAACCAAAGAATCGCATCTACACGGCGTTCCAACCATCTAATAGGTGAGGGATAGGTCCTAATCCATTCGAGGATGCGTGAGAGAGGGGTTAGCATCCATGCCAGCTCCGCCCGAAAGCCCGAATTTCTGGCAGCATTTTCCCTCGCTGTTCTCCCGATACACGCCCTGGCGGGGAGAGTGTGTATCCGGAGAACAACGGGAGGTGCTGCCGAAAAATCCGGCCCGGACGGGACTCGAGCATGGATGCTAACCCATCTACGCATCCACGGGCTGTCCAAAAAACGTGGACAATCCGAAACGGATACGGTCGCAGATATGCACAGATGCGCATACCCACGCCCCTGTATCTCTTTCTTTGACGGAGGAGCCCTAAGCGGGTCGCGCTATGTAAGACAACTATAAGGATGGGACGGAGGTGATTAATACCTACGGTGTCGGTGGAGACGCGGTGCAGCAAGACACGCAGCGCCCACGAGGACGATCGGGATCGCCGAGTCCCTCCCACAGGTCCTCCTACAAAACAAGGGCAAAAAATAGTTAGTGTCGACACAAAATTTGGCAAACACCTCCCCTCGCACGGGAGGTTCCCAAAACCCGCAAAAACATGGCACGAAGGCCAACAACCACATGCATATACCAAATATGGGCACGAAGGCCACCAACAACCAATATATCAACAAGAGCCATTCACTTTACTTCTCGAAACCATGCAGATGAAAGTATTCAAGTATTACCATAACAATTACTACTAACCCTACAACTATTACTAACAACTACTAACACTACTAATACTAACCCTACAAATACTAACCCTACAACTACTAACCCTACAACTATTTACTAACTATTTACTAACTACTACTACTAACCCTACAACTAACACTACTAACCCTACAACTATTTACTAACTACTACTACTAACCCTACAACTAACACTACTAGAAGGATAGGGCTTACCTTGGCCGCGGCAACACAAAGAACGACGACCGGCGTCGATCACCTTCTTCCTCCTCTCCTTCCTCTTCTTCCTCCTCCCCTTCCTCTTCTTCCTCCTCCTTCTTCCTCCTCTCCTTCTTCCTCTTCTTCCTCTTCTTCCCTTCCTCCCTCTTCCTCCTCACCTTCCCCTTCCTCATCTTCCTCCTCACCTCCCTTTCTCCCCCTGCCGCCGGAACAGGGGGCCGGCCGGCAGGGCGCCGGCGGGCTGGGGGGGGCGGGCGTGGCCGGGGCGCCCGGCGCCGCCGGAGGCTTCGCCGGGCCGCGCGGGCCCGCGGGCCGGATCGGGGACCGGGCGGGCGGGCGGGTCCCGTCGCGCGCGCAGGCGGTCCGGGCGGCGGGCGGATCCGGCGAAGGTCCCGGTGGCGGGCGGCGGGGCGGGCGGGGGGGCGGGGTGGCGGCGGCGCCGGCGGGGCGGGCTCGGGCGGGCGCGTAAATGAATGGGAAGAGGGAGCCGGGCAAGATATTTATCCGCCGCCTTTGCCGGGTGCAAAAAAATGAGGCACTCGGCAAAAGGTGTCATTTTTATTTTTAGAAAAAATAGTCTTTGCCGAGTGCCACGCGTCTAGGCACTCGGCAAATAGGGCCTTTGCCGAGTGCCATAAATGGCACTCGGCAAATTATATTTTTTATGTGTTTTTCGTGCCATATTTTTTGTGTGGACTTGGTACAGTAATTACATCTCATATTCAGGATTTGGGACAATTTCAAGTTGTTTTGCTATATTTCATGAATTATTTCTTTTTTTCTTGCATTTTAAGGCCCTCCAAATTTGAAGCTACGGGTACATGAAATAATGGAATTTGGTCATTCAAAAATTATTATTCATGATGTGTTTGGCGTATGTTTAGGCTCAATCCGGGAACTCGCGAAATTGCGAACATTTTTTGTGTAACTCGTCTCATGAGATCGAGTGTGGGGTTCTCGCATGTAACTCGTCATGTTCCGACACAAAATGTTCGCAATTTCGAAGTTCCCGGATTGAGCCTAAACATACGCCAAACATCATGAATAATAATTTTTGAATGACCAAATTCCATTATTTCATGTACCTGCAGTTCAAATTTGGAGTGGCCTTAAAAAAAAAAAAAAGAAATAATTCATGAAATATAGCAAAACAACTTGAAATTATCCCAAATCCCCGAATATGAGATAATTACTGTACCAAGTCCACACAAAAAATATGGGACTAAAAAACAAAAAATGTTTAATTTGCCGAGTGCCATTTATGGCACTTTCGGCAAAAGGCCCTATTTGCCGAGTGCCTAGACGCGTGGCACCTCGGCAAAGGGATACCTAGTTTGCCGAAAGTGCCTAACGCGGACACTCGGCAAAGGTGACGGAGAACGTGGCCGTTTGGCCCTGTTATTCTTTGCCAAGTGTATTGTTTTGCCGACGGTTACGTGCTCGGCAAATTTCTAATTTTCCGAGTGGGAAACACCGCCGACGGTTAGGCACTCGGCAAAGAAGTCTTTGCCGAGTGCTAAGTTTGGCACTCGGCAAAGATGCTCTTTGCCGAGTGCCCGATTTTTTTTCCACTCGACAGACGTATCCGCACTCGGCAAAGAAACGGATTCCTGTAGTGACTGCCCTCTCCAGATGCCATACTTGATGTAGATGTTGCGCTGTAAGCCTGCAACCACTGAATTATTTGATCTTGTCGCCAGCCAACAGACGGAAGGCACTGAAGACGGAGAACAGGAAGTTCATTGCTTGCTTCGACCGTTCGATAGATTGATTGTGCAGCATGTGTATACACAAGATCACCTCTACGTCAAGTTCAGGTACCAGCAGTCAAGGTGATGGGGAGGACTATGTGTTTGAGTCCCCGGCGTTGGAGACCGCCATGTGCACAGGCATCATAATCGACCGCCCTGTTCGTTTGGACTACCGGCGCTTATCAGCCAGTCATTCAACAGTATTTTCTCTCATAGAATCAGCTAGTATCTTTTTCTCAGAACAAATCAGCACCAGACAACCAGCATCAACCAAACGAACAGGGCGGACATCTTCAGGATAGACCTAATGATCACCTACATCCCAGAGGAGAGTCACTTCGTGCATGATCTGCTCCCAGAGCTGCTCGGAGTGCACTCATAGCAAGTACAGCGGGTACCAAGTACCAAAACACATTTTAGACAATCAGCATATTAGTATTTCCAGGTGTCTTCTATTCCCTAATGCTGTCGGTTATGTTTTTGGACACATGAATGGAAAGAACTATGAACGAACAAGCTGTCGCTCATACCAATATATACAAGTTTGGCAGGAAGACATGCATTCAACTACGAGTTCATTATTATTACATCTTGTCACGTATAATCACTTGTATATGGATGCAATACAGAAGTAACATCATAAGGGCCCCAGCGTGCGACTTGTTCAGCAGGGCCCCCCGCGTCGCTCTCTTCAGGGCGCGACACGGGGCGGCGCGCCCGGACTCCCGCTCCCGCGGCCTTCCCTGCCTTGCCGCCGCCCAGCTTGACGCTAGGTGTCCGGCGGAGGACGAGGATGGCGGCGGTTGGGCGTCCTCCCCCTATCTCTCACGGCCATAGGCCATGACGCGACCTCAAGACGGCGGCATCCGCGGCGCGTTTGCAGCCATGTTTGGGCGGATCCGACGTCCTCCGGTCTCGATCCGCCGTCCCCGCTCATGGATCTGGCGATTGGGGGCAGTGGGGGCTCGTTCGTCGGTGGCAGCCCCGGTGCGGCGGTTTAGGCGTCAGGTGGCCGGACCCGCTCTTCCGGGGTGGTGCTGCAGCCGTGGCATGACGGGTCACGGCTGGCGGTGCTCGCGAATGGCGGCGCGTGATGAGCTGCGGCGTGGGCGGGGCTGCTGCGTGTCGATGGCGGCAACCTGCGGTACAGCCCTGCCCGCGGATGCGCGGCTTGGCCGGCGGCGAGCAGCGGGCTTGGGAGCGTGGATCCATGCCTCCGCCACCGGATCCATCGATTTCTTGCCTTGATCCGGCGGTGGGTGGGCGCCGCGCGCGAGGAGCCTGAGCTCCTGCCGACCACCCGCCCCGGTGATGACCGGGCCTGCATCTAGGCCGGCCACACGGTGGTGGCGGCAAGCGCTAGCTAGGGCCTGGTAGCGAACCGCGCACCCCGCCCCGGATCCAGCCCCGGAACGGCGGCGATGGTGACCGCCCTCTGCGTTGGGACGGGGAGGGACTGGCGAGTGGCTGACCCCGGATCTGGCTCGGGGCAGCTGCCCCCTCCACCGGCCGTCGGCGCCTACCCTAACGCGTTGGCGGAGGGGCTATTGCAGCAGCGAATGGCGGCGTGCGGGGGTCGATTTGACCCCTGGCGCCGGCCACGCTGCTCCTAGGCAGCCGCAAGCTGGCTCTCGACGCCCACATCAAAGGGCGTCGTGCACGGATCACCCGCCGTCCACATCAAAGGTTGCCTCGCTGCAGCTGGGTGAAGACTCGCCGATCATCTCCGGCATATCGTTGTCCGCAAGTTCGCTTGGATGTGCTTTTGTAGGAATTTGGATTACGGGTGAAAACCCCGCCTCGGGCTGGCTCTAGGCCGGGCGGCGATGACGAATTCGGCGTCATATTCCCCCTTGGAGGCGTCGCTGTAATTTCCTTCCTTGCGAAAGCCTTCCTGAGCCCCTGTAGTACGGCATTCGAGACTCAGCTGCGGCGTGAAGAGCAAGCAAAGGACGCCCTCTCGTTGATCAAAGAGAGGGTCAAAGCATTTATTTTTTATTGTATTGTCCTCGTCGATGTATAAGACTATGGTTTTTCTCTTTTTTTTGTTTTTTTTTTTCTTTTTGTAACTTTTGGCTGTGTACATCTCTCGGATGTAGAGGCGGATTTGATATCCATTATCTAAAAAAATATGGATGCAATACAAGTTGCAAAGTGAATAAATGGATTTCAATTCATTATTGCATATCCTACTATCTGTAACTTCTTGTGATAACGTACCTACATTGACGCTAACGACAGACCATAATTAGCTCGATCACAGTGCACTTGAAGACTTGATACGGCAATAAAATTGGCATTTCACTACTACAGATTCGCTCATCACTACCGCCGACATCACCGCCGGAATTTAATCCACCGGGCGTGTTGAACCTCACCCCGCAGTGATGAACCGTTCAGCGCGGGAAACTTCGTAAACTCCACGGATTGGACCAATTCCGGAAGTGAAGACTCACCACCGGGTTGAATCGTTCCCGGGCGGTGGTCTTGATGGACACGTATCACTTTCGGGTTTGAATTAGAACCGAAAAGCGATTTGAAAATTGACACAACCGGGTTGAATTAGAACCGATAGCGATTTGGGGGAGGGGAAGCAAAGGAACCGATAGTCGCGGGGTTGAATGAAGAAGGAACAGTAAAACAACCGATAGAAACAGAACGGAGAAGAATTAAAAATGACTTGAGAGTCATTTTATATTACTAGATAATATATTTACAAAACGAAAAAAAAAAGAAAGGGGGCCGTCATCGCCTCCACAGCGCCAATGCCGCCGCCATCGCCTCCGCCCGCCGCCTCCACCGGCTGGGGGTCGCCTAGGCCTCGTCGTCGCTGCCGGCCTCGTCCCCCGCCGCGGGCCACGCTCCCACCGCCGGCCGCGTTCCCGCCGCCGGCTGCCCGGAGCTCCGCCGGCCTCGCCTCGACCTTGAAGGCGTAGAGAAGTTCGCCTTCTCCACCAACGGCCAAGGCACCGTTGGCGGGCCGACTTCTTCGGCCGGGTGGGTGAGCTTCGGAGGGCCGTGGAGGCGCGCCACGGTGAACACAAGCTCCTCGTTGGTGTAGACGCCGGCCATCGTCGATGAAGAAGAAGCTAGGCGCCGGGGTTTATGGAAAGAAAGAGGCTAATTAGCGATGGAGATAGTACCAAATCGAGGCGTTCTTATATAGTAGCAAGCCATGGAATGCATGCAGTCCATTGTCATTCCCAAGACGCGGCGCCATGGAAAAGCGATCAACGGCGCACGACCGGCTCATCCAATGGCCGTCGCGATCGCCCGTCTCCCCTACGAAAGGCCCGGCCGGCTACGGCGTTTGCACCCGTTTCCAATGACCGCTTCCTCGGCTGGCACGGCGTTTCCCAACACCCAATCCCGAAATCCCCGGTTCGATCCCCAACAAGCCAGTTTTTGACCATTTTTTCAAGAACGATGATCGAAGTTTAGCATTGTTATTTTGAAACAAGGAATGCATCTTTGTACATTGTTTACGATTTCTACAAGATCAACCACACGCATACCTTCGATGCCGACCGGTGAGGAGGGAGCAGGAGGGAGGGAGACCCGAGACCTGGCGGGCCGGAGCACGAATGACACTCAACTAGTAGCTGTAGCACGTCCACAACACCTTGCTTAGGGCCATTTAAAAGAATCAAACTTTGTACCGCCCAACGGATAGCCATCACTTTTTTTTTTTCTTTTTTACCATAATATTGTAGGCTGTCACGTTCACTTAGCGTGTTCACAGAGGCCTGCGGCTGCATGCATGCCGCTCGCTTGGAGAACGCGTTGCCCGGTAGCATTCACTTTGCCGGTTAGGGAAAACAATAGTGTCTCTGGAATCGATGAAAAGCACGTGGCACCCGGCCGCGGCGTCGGCCGACGCGTTAAATCAATGTCGGTTAAAACAGCATCGGGTGTAGTTTCACACCGGCAGTGATGTGTAGATCCTTTGCCGGGTTTAGTTTCACACCCGGCGGTGATGTGTAGATCCTTTGCGGTCACAGATCTCTCGCTCGTGGTATTCGACATCCTTTGCCGGGTGAAAACTTAGACCCGCGGTGATTTCGAAAAATTCAACGCCGCACGAGTTCTCAACTTCGATCGGCTGATCATCGCGACCAATCTTGCCGACGCGATCACGCGCCACGTCCTCCTCGTACAACGGCGGTCGACTCAACCACGCCATCTCTCGCCTATTTAAGCGGCAAGGGGGACGCCGTGTTTTGCACCCAGTTTCTCCTCTTTGTTCTTGCATTCTTGGTTCGGTCCAAGTGGTTCCTAAACCTCTCCACAAAATACGAGAGGGCTTAGTTTTGAATTTTAGTGTCATGAGTTTTGGATCTAGAAAATCTTTTCTCCTTATTTTCCTTGTTCTTCGTCCTCGATCTTCTTTCCGAGAAAGCCCTCCACATACAAATATGCCTAGTCCAAGAAAAATGGTTTACGAAAAGGTGCTAGAAAGAGTCTTACCGATGAAGGAGAGACACAGGGGCTTGCAGCTCCCGTGGGTGCCATGATTCAAGATCGAACTCGAACTCATATTAAGAGTCAGGAGTCCTTGTGCTTTGGGGTGCTAGTGTTCAGCCAATATCCGGGCACATGGGCATATAGTATCCGAATCATATGGTGCATCCATGGAAAAACAATGACCGTTGGACCTAGTTACCGTGATTTCATCCTCGGTCCAATGGTCAAGTTAAATTTGAAGATTAAGCTCCCGGTGAATCTTATCCTCCAACCTCCTCAATGAGTGCACGTGAGCAGCCTCGCCACTTCTTCCATCCGAGAGAGGTGCTACAAGAGACTTTTGAGGTGGTTAAATTTTAATGTGTTTGTACACTTTGATTGTAGCATTGACCTATCGTGAATTGGTTTTTTGTTACCGTATATTTAGTTCTATGTAAGGTCTTTGCTATGGAAATATATGTAATGTAAGGTCTTTTTGTTATGGAAATATATGCAATAAAATTTCTTATCTGTTGTATTTACATTTTGTTATGAATGTTGATTGTCTCTTCGATACCTTTGAGTTTCCATTTTTACCCTTCATCGAACATAATAAAGGCGGTTGCATCAATGAAATATGCTGCATATTGTGAGGAAAATTCAACGAGATATCCAAATCTAATGTGAATGAAATAAAGTTATATATGTAACAAAAACAAAGAACGGATAATGAATTTTATTCACATCCATATCCCCTTAAGAACAGATAACCAAAACCCCGGCTTTGCGTGAAGCATCTACTTGGGAGATGGTTGATATATGCAAGCTTCGATTGCTACATATATCGTGTGGAAGGGAATCCCATTGGGGTGTTGAATCGATTCGCGGATCGCCGTTGCTTCTCGGTGAAGGAGACCCGATACTCTGTCTCTTTCTTCGTAGTTAAGTAAAGAACTAATGAGTAAGAAAGAGGATTGGTTGAGAAGTGTTTGTATTAGTATATGATCTCTTAGAAGAGAGGTTTCACTAAATTTGAAATAAAACTTGAGAATAAGGATCTACTCTTAGTAAGCTTTTATGCAAAATGAGTCCTTGATCTTGCTAAGACTTTTCCTTGATTCCTATAACCAGCATTCACGAGTCTTCGTCTCTTTTCTTTTAGTCTGTTAAGTCTTGTTGAGTACTCCCGTACTTTCGGGGTTCTTTAACCCTTGTTGCAGGTGAGAGTCAGGGTCATTTGTGCGTTGGCCCTTGTTGCATGACGGTATTCCAGGTGGATGCTGAGGAGGAGTAGATGTTGACCCTTGGGCGGGGTCTAAAACTTTTGTTTTAGTTGTTACTCTACTACTTGGGTTGTCATAATACTTAAGTATGTTATGTAATCCTTCCGCCATTTACTCTGATGTATATTTGAATAAAGGGTTGTAATGCTGCAATGACTCGTTAATGATGAGATCCTGAGGAGAATCAATAGTGCTTCCTAGATCATTCGGTACACATGCATTCTATCAGAGGTCTTTGGGACAATGATATATGTATGTGGGCCCTATAATCTAGAAGGTACTGTTACTTACTCGTACATATGCAGCGAAGATTGCAATAATGCATGCATGCAACCGAGTGAAGTGACAACACCGTGAATTCACTGCTAGATACATACAAACAACCGGTAGTGATATTGTATTCTTTTGCCGGCTCCATTTAAATAACGGGTAGTCATGTTGTTATCACTACAGGGTATATCTTAATACCCGGCGGTGATGTACCCGCTGTGGTCAGCCGCTATAAATCAAGGCGCTCGGCGCATCCACACACATACCCAAGCACGCACCCACGAGCTCCGGTCACCACCTGCACGAAATCCACTCGGCTCTTTCACTCTCTCTCTCTCTCTTTCTAGGAGATTTGTTCATGGCTCGAGGATATTACATTGGTATTTTTTCTTGTCTAGAATTCCTATATATATGCATATAAACAATACATATATATATACTATATATATTTATGAGCTTTGTCCTTTTTTTTTCCTTTTTATCGCTCAATTTGGTGGTATGAGCGGTCCTCCACCTTTTGCCGCCACCACAAGAACTAGGTTTCCACGGCGATGAGCCATTAAGCCCTTGGTGTGGACACAAGGCCATTCCCTTATCCGATCATCGTATGTAATTTTTTTTCTAACATTTTTTTATTTCTTATTTTACTATAGCAAATACATGGACAATTAGTTTAACTTAACGTCTTTTGTTGCATTTATATGTGTCACTGAGACTTTTATCCAAAGTACAATGGCTAGAAACTTGACACTTAGCTGGTTCTCTATCTTCCGGGTTTTGTGGAGACCACGACATCTAGAGCATCATCACATGGTCATCAACTATATACGTGTGAAATAAGTTTTTACATCATTTCGAGGATTCGAGGACACAACAGCCACCTAATCCACGAGAGGGGAAAGCGAGAACGGCCGTGCAAAAGCGCGCCGAGTACCATGACGTTCCCTTGTGCTTAGATGCACTTCGGCGTGTTTGCTACATTGTGCCCGATTTCGCACTTCAAGATATTTGCCTTGTCTTCGATAATATCCCCCATGGCAATATAGCGAATATGTTGGGAGTTACAACCATGATGATGTGGTATTAAATTAAATTCATCATTTTGACAATGCATATTAGGTAGATTCACATCATCCTCATTCATTTTGATTCTCCCACTTGCAAATTTTGCTCCACGATCTTACTTATGCTGCATGTGGCTTGGCGGCCGTTCTCGACCAAGCTCTGAGGCCTGACTTCGAATGCGATTGGGACTTTGGGCACACCTCGGCCAGCAAACTACGGAAGGGCGACAATGCGCATAAGGTTTACTAACTTAGACACCGGTCGTTCAATAGGTTATATCTATGGTCGAGCATTTTTTTCGATCCTTTGCGAGGGGCGAGAGAGTGCAATCATAAGAGCATTGACCTTCATCGACTCAAGCGGATACTTAATCCGTGACATCAATTACCCGATATTTCTACAATCCTACATTCGTATGCATGGATCACAAAATTTGGACCCAATATTGATCCCGGCGGCGATGATGATGATTAGTGTGTTTACTATGTTAATTATTTGTAAGGTTGTATGGTCCTTCCTAATTAATTTATAATGTTCTTGTGGCCCATGTGGTCTCAACTTTTCGAGCCTTTCACATGCAAATGGGGAAGCACCCACGAAGTTTGAGATTTTTCGGAGTTGATTTGGTACTTTTCCGGTTTATTTGAATTTCTACGCCGACGCCACCTTGTAATTATAATTTGAACTGAGCGTACCCACGAAAAGAGCGAATCTTTGCTAGACTTTTTCCACGGGGTCTCATGTGCCCTAGGAGGCAAATCCCCGTGGAGGTCCAAGAAACATTCTTGTGTTTCCATGGTTTAATTAGCCTTCTTGTCGCCCGGTTTAGCTCGAAGAAAATCATAGTAATTAAATATTTATCGGAAAAACCTAAGAACTTGTGTGGGGTCATATTTTGGGTGTACATGGCTGGGAAAAAAAAAAATCAAGCCATTTCCACCAAGGAGGATTACACATCCTTCACAAAGTTACATGATCATCCATGAAGTGGCGGCATTTCTATTTCACTTTGCCGGTTGCGTGTAATAACCGGCGGCGAATAGGATTGGGGTGAAATTTTCCAAATCTATCCGAACCTCCCACCATTTCCGTTTCCCCACGGCGCCCAAACCAGCCTTGCCTATATATATAGGTGAGTGGCTCGGAGCGAAATTTTGGCAAGCCATTTGAACACCGCGCCATTCTCTTTCCCCACCCGGTAGCGGAAAGAGCACCCGGTCGCCCGACGGAGCGCACCACCAACTCCAACGTCGCCATTCGGGTCATCCCCTACACCGCCGGGGCCGTCCGTTCGTGCATCCCCGGTCGTTCGGCTCCAGGCGGAATCGAGGCTTGATCTGCGTTCTCCCACGCCGCGCCCATCCTCTCGCCCTTCGCCCCCCTTCCACGGTGAGAACTAATTATCCCTTTAGGTGTTCAAGTTTTTACCTATGAGAACGAGAACTAATTCGCCGTTGTCCCGGCCTCGCGTCGCCCGCTTGGTCTTCCTCCACGCCGACGGAGGACCGCGCCCACACCTCTCGTCGTGCGGCCTCACGCCCGTCTTCCTCTTCACCGCCCGGACGTCGTACCGTCCGCGACCATGTCCTCCTCAAATCCACCAAGACAAGATAGGAGCGCACGAGGCGCAAAGAAAGCTTTGGTGAGTGCGTCGGTCACTGCCCTTGAGGTGTTCGTTGAAATGCCCGCCTCGGCACCGCAGCAGCGTGCTCGAATTTTGAATGAAATTCATGAGTTAGTGTTGTTCGAAATCCAGTTGGATATTTTAAATATATGTTTGTGCTTACATGTATAGGCAAGCATGGCGTGGTACGTAGTGTTTGTTGGTCGCTTGCCGGGGATCTATCTAACCTGGGAAGATTGCTATGCTCAAGTCCAAGGCTACGCTAATTGCTGCTTAATTGAAGAGAAGCCACCCCACATACTTGTGAAGATTCAAGAGAAGCCACCCCACATAGTTGTGAAGATTGAAGAGAAGCCACTCCACATACTTTTGAAGATTTCAAGAATTGCTGCTTAATTGGTTTTGGAAAGATGTCATGCTTTTATTGATGTCTATGATTCTATGGTCATTGGTCTTTTTATTTTAGAAGTTGATGTAGGCTTAGTTTCTAGAACATTAGGTGGATTTTGTTGTATGTAACCATTAAATCCTGTAATGTTTTGACGATATTAATGTATGATGATTTTTCGGATTTAAAAAGAGTTGAATTCCACGAATAATTCAAAAATTTAAACAAAAACGCCGGGTAGCATGGGCCCGACAGTGAATGACATACAAACCGGTAGTGTAACTACACCGAACACTATCGGTTTGAATTACAAACCGTCTTCTATGACAGAAACATCACTGTCGGCTGCATTAATCAACCGATAGTCTCCACTCTAATAACGCTTTCGGGTTGAAAACAGCCGACAGTGTTCACGTAATCTTCACTGACGGGTCCAAAGTAAGCCGTCATTGTTAGCTCTTCAATACCCGTCGGCTCAATCTAACCCGATAGTGTTATCCTTATAGTTCTGTCGGTTCGTAAAGCCCGGCGGTGCTCTCAATATCAACTCGTCGGGTGACTTCCGAACCTGCGAGTGCTTGAATCAAAAATGCTGCTGGTCCGTGGAACACCCGGCGGTGTTGGTGACGACGAGCGCTGCCGGTTCGATATCAAACCGGCGGTCTCTCCTCGCATCACCGCCGGTGTTTTGACACGGTAGTGTTTCAAACCCCACATCACTACCGCTATGGTTCTGCGGTTCAGTTTTTCGGCGGTGAAGGGGGTTGGAGCCCGGCAGTGATGGACAAGTTCTGTAGTAGTGTTTGCACATGCCAGTTTTTTATTCTAAAAACAATCAACTTCAGGGTACCTTTTTTTAGAGTTCAAGGGAATTACCCCGGCCTTTTATTGAGATAAAAGACCATATAATTTAATGCGTTTACAGTTCCGACAATTCCAGGCACAGCCAGAGCAGAGGCAGAAACTTACAGCAAGATAGCATAATCAAAACAAGTTTGTCTAATCGCATGGGTGATCAACACTTGAGACATAGACTTATTTGCTATCTAGAGAAATAAGAAATGAAGAAAGTTAGCAATGAGGCTGTGGTTCGTCGTTTCATGAACATGGAAGGAAAAGCGTGTAAATATGATCTATGAGAGGTAATGCAATGTATCTACTTTTAATCGGTAATTCTACAATTCATTTGCTAAATAATTGACATATGTGTTCTCTTTCCTTTTTATTTAGGCTATGCGGGCATGTTTTTCTGGACCAAAGATTTTGCTACATGGGGCATGTTTTCTTCGTGATTTAGGGATTCTATCAATGAATACACTTATTTTTTTGTTAACCGTAAGTGTTATGTTTTTGACCAAAATCTCATATCTTTAGCTAGAAGTCAAATTTGATATTATATATGGTAGTTGCACGTTAGTTATGCTATTTTCGATTGAAAATCGGATTGCGCGCAATGCAGGTGCAAATCATTGTACCCTTCCAAACACCATTTTACAAGTGTATAATTATAGCCTTGGTTTCTTGTGCACAATAATTTACACCCGTTGTATATTTTTACCTATCATCCAAATAGGGAACAGTTTTCTTTCTAGCTCGTAGATGCCCAGCTTCTGCACTTCCCTCTCCAGAGGCAATACTTGATGTACATGTATCGCTGAGTGCCAACAACCACTATACTTGATCTTCTCTCCAGCCAACAGACATAAGGCACTGAAGATAACTTCATTGCTTGCTTCGACGTATTGATGCGCAGCATATGTCTATGCACAAAATCATCCAAAACTGGCTGGACGCCAAGTTCTCAGGAACGAACATTCAAGGTGATGGGGGAGGAGTACGTGTTCGAGTCCTCGGCGTTTGAGACCACCATGTGCACAGGCATCATACTCGACATCTACAGGATGGACCTAATGATCACCTACAACCCGGAGGAGAGCCACTACTCGATCAGCTCCCAGAGCTCCACGATGAAACTATCAAGTACAGCGGGTACCAAGTGCCAAAACAAATAGTGGACAACTGGCATATTAGCATTTCCTGGTGTCTCCTATTCCCTAATGTCGTCAGCTATGTTTTCTGTACACATGAATGGAAAGAACTATGAACGAACAATGCTGTTACTCATACCAATATATATAAGTTTGGCCGGACGACATGCATTCAATTATGAGTTCATTATTATTCATTACATCTTGTCATTTATAATCTCACTTGTATATATGCTGGATGCAATACAAGTTGTAAGGTGCATGAATGAAGGGATTTTAATCCATTACTGTCATCCTACTAGCTTTAACTTCTTGTGATAACGTACCTACATTGACGCTAATTAAGGACAGACCATAAGTTAGCTCGCAGTGCACTTGAAGACTTGATACGGCAATAAAATTGGCATTTGCACATGCCAGTTTTTTTTTTCTTAAGAAAAAAATCCTATCTTTGCTTGCTTTAGCTTTCCCTCGAGCCCACGTGGGTGCTCTTCACTCACACTCGCACTCTTCTGCACGAGTTAAATATTTTTGTACCTCGTAAAACCCCAAGGGTCGATATATATACGCATCACGGAAGGCAAAACATAGAGATGAGGATGGGAAAAGGGGGAGGGGCGATTGGTGACAATGGTCACTCAGTATACCTCGCAGTGCTCTGCATTGCTTGTGTCATTGTCTAGGTTTGGGAGGCAATTGGAGAAAATCGTCGAGAAGCAAAAGGCCGCAAAGTTGAACCCCTGGAAGGGTCATGAATTTGCAGCTGGTCTCATGAGACAAAGAGTGCTCCCGATGCAGACTTACATGTACATTATGTATGTACATAGTTTGCAGTTCGGTACAGTACATAGTATGCATGTAAGTCAAGTAAGACATGTCTCTAGTCCATGGCTTCAGTTGGGAAGGCTACAATTACGAGTGGTCCGTCAGGTCAACACAGCTCCAGAGGAACACACTGATTAGTTAGTACCGAACTAATACACAAGCAACTCATCGTGAATGCTGGGATCGACGAAGAAGCGATGAGTTGTGCTCTCACGGGTGCCTTTGGAGTGGAGCTTCCCTGCTGTTCCTTTCAAAAAGACATTAATTGTAATAAGGCTTTTGATATTTGGACCCTGGATTGCTGCTTGGTCAAACTGTTCCCTATCTAATAAAATTGTCACTTTTTCTTTCTCATGCCAGTTTGTTTTTTTTCTATAAAAAAATCATCTCTGTGCTTGTTTTAGCTTTTCCTCAGCCCCTACGGGCTATACTGATGCGCGCCTCTCTCTCTCTCTCTCTCTCTCTCTCTCTCTTTCACACGGGTTGAGTACGCGATCATTGACTAACTCAACATCCATGAGGATCATGATGGCTCGTGGTGCCTAGCTCGATGAACCGTGCCTATACGTACTAAACAGTGCAATTCAACTGAGTTAGATATGCCAACATTTGCTTGAATCTGGCGTGTCAGGAACACGAGCCCATGAACAGTTATTGGAACCATTTTTAGATGAAGCATATTTGTCAATACAGATTTGGCATCGTCTTGCAATGAACCAATGGAACTAATGCCTTATGTTATCTTAATATTTGATCAACAAATAAAGTGCACCCTGAAACTGCAATTTAATTGTTCATTAATTATCCATCACTATCATCACACAAAAATCTATAATATATATAAAAGCCACGTGTTTCAACTTCCAATTTCTGTGAAATGAAATTCAAATCCTCCCAATATTCGTGCCCTTGGGAGCGAATTTCAGGCTAGGGCTTTATTAAAAAAAACCAAAAATATAAGGGTGGGGTTTTCCCTTCCTGACTTTGGTCAAAATATTCGTGCCCTAGTATCCTAAAGCTTCCCAAAATCCCAATTCAACACAGAGTCTTTCTCATAGTTGTTTACCCAGAATTTCTTTGAAGTATTCGTGGACGTTTTAATTTTTCTTCTTGGATGGCACCTCTAGCATTTCCGTGTTGGATAGTTGAAATTAATTGTTTCGTTCTTCTTGCTGCACTGGCATGCATGTGGAAGAAACGAGACCCAATTTTTAGTGTAGAATTGGTTTTCCATGGCAGGCGACTTAGCTGGTAGGCTCTGGAAATCATAGGCAGAGGCAGTTCGTTGCCTACATCTGGAAACCACCACATCTCTAGAGTCGACAGTGATGCGGAGTGGCCGAAAACACGTCTCTAAATATTCACAACTCTAATAGGAATCAATGTTGTATTAGCTTTCCGCTGCTTATACTTGACTTCACTATATCTCAGCCTAGGCATTTTATAGAGGTTTGAACTCGAGTTACACTTCAGCTATTTAATGTGTAAGAGTCTGTATTGCCTTCAATCATGTCGGTCCTTATCTTCCACAGTCCACTGGATGATATATAAACAAAAGGAGTCCAAGGTGTTATGCCAGGTACATTGCTTTCGAAGTATCATGTTGTGTTTGCAATTCAGGAGAGAGGTTCTAGTACTCCGCATATGGGTTTAGGTTTGGGAGGCAACAGGGAGAGATTGCGCTGACCTATGTTTGATGAAAGGTGAGCAGCTAGTTGATCATGAACTCAAAAGCATGTTGCAATATACAGAAAGTCCTACTGCACCTACAAAAATGGGCCCTGGTTCTAAACACAAAAATGAGGCCCCATATTCAAAGATAGAGGAGACTTGTATGAGGAGAATGTCTCCATTTGTGGAGTTGATCTTGGGTTGATTCAGGTAGTTGGGTCTTGGTCTCCTGAGAGGCGAGAGGAAGACGAAACAGAACAGGGGAAAAAGTCGGCACCAAGGGAAAGAATATCTTATTGACTGTTGCTTGATGGTTTTGCTGCTTACTTGTCAAGAAAAGAGACGCACTGGCACCAATAGACAATACCTAGCGATCATCACAGGAACAAGCATATATTATTTGCAAGGCCTGCAAGTGTTCAGTAAATAGATCGATCAAGCATTCGACTGTGAACACAGACCTTCTATCAGCTACTGCAGACCGCCCAACAGTTTGGGCATTAGTAATAAAAAAACACTCTTCTAATTGGCGGGCACACCTTCAATATGTAGTTTCCTGTCATATAGATAATCGTACCCTTTAGGGCTGTGATGGTTAATGAAGCGGAAGATGTCTAAAAAACACTTTCTAATTCTAAAAGTACTAGTGTAGTAGCTGAATTTGTTCTCTGGATGTACTCTTACACATAAATAGTTATTATGTTGGTTCCTTTTCCTACCTTTATATATGTTGCCCAGCTGACTTCAATATAACTCATCATCATCTCTTCTCAGACTAGCTCTTCAGTCACACTCCCACTCTTCTGCAGCACGAGTTAAATATTTTTGTACCTTGTAGACCACAAGGGTGAATATATTATATATATACACATCATGGAAGGGAAAGCACAGAGATGAGGATGAGAAAATGGGTGGGTGCTTGGGGGGGGGAGGCCACATTTGTACCTCTCAGTGGACTGCATTGCTTGTGTGCATTGTCTATAGGTTTGGGAGGCAATTGGAGAAAATCATGCAGCACAGCACCAGTATTCAGCCTAATTGAGCCCCTGGAAGGGTCATCAATTTGCAGCTGGTCTCATGAGACGAGTGATCCCGATGATGCAGACTTACATTTACGCAGCATGAATGAATGTCAAGCCAGATGTGTCTCTAGTCCATGGCTTGAGTTGGGAAAGCTACAACTTCGAGTGGTCCGTCAGGTCAACCCAGCTCAACTCACCGTGAATCTTCCATGAGAAAGACGAAGAAGCGATGAGTCGAACTCCTGGATCGCTGCTTTGTCAAACTGTTCCCTAATTAATAAAATTGTCAATTTTTTCTTTTCTCATTCAGTTTGTTTTATTTTCTATTAAAAATCCTCTCTGCTTGTTTTTTAGCCCCTACCGGCGGCTACTGATGCCTCTCTCTCTCTCATATGGTGGCCATCTTAGCTCTAATCCACTCCCTGTCTTGCCGTCGCCACGCCAACGGCGGAGACACAATCGATAAAGCCATACTTCAGCCGTTCATTGCCCTTCCATTCTCATTCGATTTCGATCTTAATTGGGGATGCTACTGGCACCATGCAATAGGCAATAGCCATCATCACAAGAAGGATGTTCTTTGCATGCATGGCTCGTGTTCACTGAACAAATCGATGAACTTGACTGTAAAGACCTTCCATCAGCTACTGCAGACCACCCAACAATTTGAGCACTAATAATAAAAAAAACTCTCTTCTAATTGGCATGCACTCCTTTTTGAATACGTGTTTGCCTGTCATGGATAAACGTATTCTTCAGGCTTAGTTGGTTAAATAAAGCCGGGGAAATTTTGTCTAATTAAATTTCAAATTCAAAACATTTTCTAATAGTTTAGTGTACTAGTAGTAGCTAAATTATTTAATTGCGAGCACTCTTACACAAAGAGTTATTATATGCCCAGCTTATGACTACAATATAACCGTTCATCATCTCTTCTCGTTCTAGCTCTTCAGTCACACATCCACTCTTCTGTACAAGTCAAATATTTGTGTTCTTCATTGTCGTCCACAAGACCACATGGATGTCGACATCACGGAAGTGAGTCAAAATGGCTCAAGGCACTCGTTGTTAGCTTGAGAAACTCATTGGCACGTGACACACGTGATTGCATCACTTCCCTGTCCTTAATGAGCTCTATTGTCTTCTGTGTAAGAACAGCCACCTCTTTGCATTTTTTTGACCAAGGCCTCTTGGATTGATTCGTTCTTGTTATTTAGCTCATCGATCATTTGTTTTTGGTCTGTATATAAAAATAAACGTATTAACTCTAGCCTAATGGAAATTTGAATTAAAAAGACAAAAGATCTAACCACCTTCACTCTGTTCTTTTAGCATTGCAATTTCCTCTATCCTTTTCAAAGCCTCTTGTTCGGCATTCTGCATCTTTTTCCTCTAATAACCTTTTGTTGTCTTGGAGATCTAACAGAAAGGGAAAAATAAGAAAAATATATATAATGAGCTGTGATGTCGATGAACCTTCTTCAAGATATATAGCATGGTAAAAATGTGATAATACCTTCTACTTGTTGCACCAGCATCGTCTTCTCATCCTTCAGGCGTTTTTTCTCAAGAACTAATATTTTTGCTTGTTCCAAAAATGTCACCTCACTCAAAGGCAGTACCTATAAAGACAGGGACCATAAGAAGAATTGATCATGTGATCCTAAATATTCAACATAAGAAGTGTAAATTATTTGTATGACTGGCACTGTAGAAAAATTGGGCAATGAACAGCCAGTGCAGGTACTCCCTCCAACTTTAAATATACGGCACTTAGGAACGAAGTAGTTTGCTTGTCCTACCCATTATATATTTAAAAACAGAGGATGTATTAGAAGGGTGCAGCAAAGAGAGGAAGTACTTACTTCACCATGAACTTTCTGAATCTGCTCCCTTTGCATGTCATTGTTTGTTTCCTCTGTAATATGCACTGGAGTGGGAGCCGGTTCCCACTCAAAGACAGATTGCGCAGGATCAACCACTTTGGGAGGAGAATCTCTAACAGGATGGTCAAGAAGTACATTTGATACAGAGCCACTGTCCAAAGATGAATCGATGCACGAATGATTCCATCAGATTTTGAGGAAATGTTTCCTTAACAAAATAAAAAAATGTTGAAAGACCTACCTGGTGTTTGTTAGAACAGAAAGTGACAAGTACTTTGCTTTTTCTTAGAACTGGATGGGGAGTCCAAGGTTGTTCTTTTGGCTGTTCTTTTCCTGCTATTGCGACAAGACCTGCAAATTGGTTCAATTGTAAGGATCAACATTAACAAATTTCTTTGAGATGATTACTTTTGTACTTACCAGAACTTGATTGGCTCGCTCATGGGCTGGTGCTTCCATCAGGCTGGTTGGAACATCAGGTCTACTTGGAGGCGGCAACATGCCCATCTTCTTAAGATCTAGAAGGTAGCTTAGCTTGCTTTCAATTTCTTCCATGGAGAAGTCTACATAAGAAAATAAAAGGCAGAATAAATATCACTAGATTTATAAAATCTTTATTTGTGCTATAATTCAACATTGTTACAACAATAGCCTTGATGCAAAGGCAAAAATTCATACATCAATGAGCAAGGAGAAACAACACTAATATCTTGAATAAGCTAAGAGAAAACACGCTTTTTCAGCCAAGCTGCATGTGATAATTTAGGCAGCATAACCAAAGAAATGTAACTCTAAGAACTTGATCTATCATGAATTAGACTAAGAAGGTAGAGTTGTTGTCAACCATTTTGTTGCTGGATCAGAAGATCTCTACACTATTGTAGCTCAGCTTATGAATTTGATTTTCAAAAAAAAACAACTAAAACTATATATGATGTAGAAAAAGAGTAAAGTTACAGAATGGAACAGTTAAAACACAAACAAACTACATATATATATATATAGTCATGTTAGAATAAGAAGTCATTCTCTATCAGAATTCTGAAATGTCTTTTTCTACAATCTGATTGAAATAGATTCATAAATGTGCAGTAAAATTGTGATAGACAGCAATGGAGATAAGGTGCATCACAGAAATCTTTTATATATATACGACCATTGCAGGTATAACTTGGATCTGTTGTTTTTATATGTTTAAAGTAATGATAAGTGATTGCAAATTTAGTAAATGTACCTTTATATGAATCCCTAGTAGGATCAGCTGGACCAGTATACTTGAACGCCAAATGCATCCTTCTACGCAGGGGGCTAATCCGGTGCTTGAGGTAGTCATGGATGATGTCTACACCAGTCAAGCCTCGGTTGCTCAGCTTCATGATTTCGGTAACTTGCTCCCCCTGATCATGAGAAAGAGCTAGAAGGTCCTTCCAACTGTTTGCCTCCTTCAACGCATCTCCTTTAAAGGTCAAGGGGCAGCTCTGCGGCAACTTGGCGTAGAACCACTGAGAAGTCCAAATGGCTTGTCGTGTGTCCTTCAAATAATACATGGGATAATTCTTCTTCATGGAGTCCCTGAGCTGGAAGTAGGCACCACCGCATGTCATCATGGTTCCACCTTGCATATTGGGATTGAGCATGTAGAAGTGCACGAAGACCCCCACTGTCGGCGCCACACCCATAAACGCCTCACAGAGGTGGGCAAAGATGGTCAGCACTGTGATGGAGTTGGGCGTGAGGTGGTACCACTCGATCCCATAGTGCGCGAGCACGCTGACCAAGAACTCGCTCGCATCCACCCTCAGGCCGCGCAATATGTGAGACAGATACAGGACCTGGAACTGATCCTCATCATCCTTCATGTTGGGCAGCGTCCGGATAACATCTTTGAGGGGGACTTGCCATTTCAGCAGCTCATCTGGACGGAAGGTGCCATCCGCCTCCAACATGTGTATGAAGTCCTCCATGGATGCAGCCTTGCCCCACTCAAAGTTAGCCATTTGCTGAATGGATTCTGAGGAGGAAGAAGTGATGCGATAGGTGAGTGATGGTTGCACTGATAGGTGTAGAGAAATAGGAGTAGAAAAAACAGATAAAACACATGAACAAATCGGGATAATAGATTGTGAAGCATCTCACCCATGGTCAGTGTCGTTTCATCCCTCTCGCTGTTGGCGATCACCGAGGATGGTGGTTCGCCAATCTCATCATCTTCCTGCTTAATCACCATGCTGGGATCTAGTTGCGGAATGGATTCTGTGGAGGAAGAAGTAACACAATAGGTGAGTGATGATTGCACTGATAGTTGTAGAGAAATAGGAGTAGAAAAAACAGATAAAACACATGAACAAATTAAATCGGGATGATAGATTGTGAAGCATCTTACCCGTGGTCAGTGTGGTTTCATCCCCTCGCTGCCGGCGATTACCGAGGATGGTGGTTCGCCAATCTCATCATCTTCCTGCTTGATCTCCATTCTGGGGTCTAGAACGTAAGGAAACTAATAACAGTGATGAAGCTTGTATTTGTCAAAAGCTCACACAGTGTTAAAACTTTGTGCTATCCTATAATATCCCAATCCCATTTCCCACCCAACGTGTGTAGCACAGACTTAACATGCATGCCTCTTTTCCACCCAACTTCCTCCGTCACACTATTGGTCAGTGTTTTCTCTTTCATCCCTCCTATACAATTTTAACTAGTACTCAACTTTACACTAGCTAGTATATATTGCACCTATCCAACTATTTTTGCAGGGTTTTTCCATGATACTCTGAAATGACAGTGAGCCATTCATGTACTTAAATTGTATGGTTAAGATAATCTATTACTTTCTAGGAGGTAAATAGGTAAATTATTTATTTATTACTTTTGTAAATCTGGATAAATAAGTAAAAAATAACTATTTAATTATTTTTACATGCGGTTATTTTTTACATGCATGTAACTTTCCATGCCCAATATGTAACTTTTATGCCCAACCGGCATGGCATCTGCCTTTTAGATAATGAATTTTGATCAATCCCGGCTCTATATCCACGAAGGATATATACAACCAAAAAAGGTTACAAGAACACCTAGACTCGCCATAAAAATTTAATAAAACTAGTTATTGACTTTTTTCCTCATAAAAATACATATATGTATGCTGGTTTAATAGGGATCTATGTATTCAAATCAAAACTAGTCTCTGCCATGGTGACCATATTACTGGGGTCTGGGAATGAGTACACATGTGTTAAAAGTAAAAACCCTTACCTCAAAAGGACCGCAAAAAGAAATCTACCGCTGGCAGAACGTTTGATATTGCAGATGATGTTGTTGCTGAAGCGTAACTGAGGCCAATGCTAGCTGTATACGTTTATAGAACCAGAAATCCTTAAATTAAAAATATATAAAATGGTTAATGACTGCTCTGCAAATAGAATGATTAGCGCAATAGACAACAACCCACTAATTAATTATCTGATTCTTTCACATATACTATTATCAATCCGATAATCTATATCATTTTTTAGATAATGGATATCGAATCCGGCCTCTACATCCAGAGATGTACACAGCCAAAAGTTACAAAAAAAGAAAAAACAAAAGAGAGAAAAATCATAGTCTTATACATCGACCAGGACAATACATCAATACAATATAAATGTTTCGACCCTCTATTTTGATCAACGAGAGGGCGTCTTTGGCTTGCTCTTTCACGTCGCAGCTGAGTCTCGAGTGCCATACTGCGAGGGGCTCGGGAAGGCTTTCGTAAAAAGAAGGAAATTACAGTGACGCCTCAAGGGGGAATATGACGCCGGTCGTCATCGCCGTTGGCCCAGAGCCAGCCAGGCGGGGTTTTCACCCTAAATCCAAGTTCTGCAAAAAGCACATCCAAGCCGAACCTGGGCAGACGACGATATGCCGGAGATGATCGGTAGAGTCTTCACCGGTACCGCAAAGTGAGGCAACCTTTGATGTGGATGGCGGTGATCTGAGCACGGCGTCCTTTGATGTGGACGTCGAAGCCAGCTTTGCGGTTGCACGGGAGCAGCGTGGGCGGCGCTCAGGGGTCTAAATGCGACCCAGGGCGCCCAGCGGATTGGGTGGAGGGTGGGGCGCCGCCCGCACGCCGGATCCGCCACGGGGCGCGGATCCGGCCGCCCGCTGCCAGCCCGACCACGAGCCCAGGCTCAGCCCCCCCACTGCCGTGGCTTCCCGGTGAACAGTGGGGCACGCTGGCCGCCGCCCGCAGGCCTGGACGGCGAGCATGCGGTCGGCGTTGGGGATGGGGACAGGGCACCACCGGATGCAGATCCGGCAAGGGGCGGCCTGATCCAGCCACTGGCGTCACCTGCCGCCCGGGCGTTGAAGCATTTTGCGGAGGTCGTGGATAGGGTTTGGCCGGGGGGGGGAGACGGAGAGGGAGGGGCAGGAGGAGTAGGCGGGGGGAGGGCCGCCGCCGACACTGGGGGCGGCGGCGGCGGACGGAGAGCTCGCCGGGAGAGGGCGAAGTGGCGGCGGGGAGGGTGCCCGCCCGAGCCGCTCCCGAGAGCGACGCTGGGGGAAGGACTCGGCCTCAGTTCAAAGCCGAGCTAATTGATAATCTTTATCATGTTTAGCATAAATTGAATAATTGATTCTTTGTAATAGCTTAATGGTTGATGGTCACTATAACTGAAATCTCTATGAGTCCTCTATCTGTTTTGGACATATTTGGAGCATCTATCTGTTTTTGGACAAGATCTGTCATGTATAAGGTAAACCTTTTACAAAAAATTGCAAAGGAAAGGAATATAACCAAATGGATCCCAAGTGAAGTCACTTAGGCCGAACTTTGTTCCCTTATCTAAAAAAGGTAAAGTAGGTTGCATACATATAACATATGCTTATTACTAGAAACTGGTACATATAGAACCCTATACAGCAAGGATTATTATCCTAACAATTCTCCCCTAAATCCTTGTGTGCTCGATTTATTTGGACCATTCCAACCCTAGCTCTTATAACTCACCCGGTGCCTTCGTGAGTATGTCAGCGAGCTGGTCCTAAGTGCCAATGAAGTCAGCGCTAGAGCTCCCTTGCTCAAAATAGCTCCTAATGAAGCTATAACATCGATTTGCTTTCTGCTTTTATGAAACAAAGGGTTCTTGGCTAGCATCGAGGTGGATTTTCTTCCACCTTTACCTCGACTGCATTTGGTTTCTTTCCATGGAATTCACTGAGCAGTCAAGCCGGATCTTGTGCAGGCATTGGAAGGGGTGCATGTAATATGTAGGACTGGTGTTGCAAAAGCAGAGTATGGCGCCAAAGAAGCAGGGGATGGAGTCCTCTGGATCGAAACAGGGGAGGGGTAGGAGGACGGCAATGTATAGTACACCTGTGGATTTGTGAGCCAACAAAATTTGCTACACAACAAATCTGCTACTACTAACATTTGCTGCTGGACAACTTAATAGAAGTCCCTTGCTAACATTTATCTCGCAGCATAAATGGAAGACAGCCTACTATTCTGTACAACACAAGGATTATACTGACAGTGTACATGCATAGAAACTATGTTCAAATACAGATATTCCTATTTGGGCTCCTGAGGATTATGAAACACACACACACAGAAATTTACAGTTATGTTTTTCAAGCAACGTTTTTAGATCGATGGCCCGAAATGTTTCAAGCACTCAGATCAACACAGTGATTCAACTCATAAAAGACAACACAAGTCCAACTTGAAACGTACCGGAAGAATGCATGCACAAATAGTTTCAGAGAGGCTTTGTATGACAGCGCTGGAGCAGTTTTCCTGCAGAAGGAAGCTTCCTTTGAATCATCCACATATGACGCCTTGCAACAAATGATGTTAGGCTCATAGGGGTAGGGTTTGCGTACGTGTGTTCATAGGGGGTGAGTGTGCATGCGTGTTGAGCGTCTACGTTGTACTGTGTAATCTCAAAAAAAAAAAAAAAAAAAAAAAAAAAAAAAAAAAAACTTGTTTTACATACCTATCTCCTGCATCCATCCTCTGTATATATACATCACTTCCATCGAGCTAAAACACATCTCATGGGACTTTATTACTGATTCTCATTGAATCCCTGGTAAAGAAATGTTGAAAAATTTAAAAGATGCAAGTACGCAACATTATTCCAGCACGTGTGTCAAGGTCTTTTCCTGCCTTCATATTCAATATATGAGTAACTCATCTTGAAGCTCTGGAGTCAGTGAGTCACACTCTCACTCCTCTGTACGAGTAATATTTGTGTATGGGTTATTATTGACTCATTTTTGTACTATTCTCCATATGTTGGGTACTATTCTCCATATGGTGGGTATATAAATATCTTTGGTAGGTGAATAATTCTCAGTGCAGCAAACGGAACAAACAAAGGGTAACAATGTTGCGTTGTGTGAGCCTTAGCTTGAAACTGTACAGAGCATATCGTTCTAGTGATTCATTACCGTGGTGACTGTGTACGTCGGTCTAGGCCTGGGAGGTAACAGGGGAAAATCATCCACAACAACGAGGACTGCAGGCTGACCATTGGCAACAGTCATTCGCTTCTAAACAATATCATGAGATTAGCGTTCATTTGTCCCAAAGACTCAAACAACAGCTACACACCACATTAAAAGAAGAGGAGCTTTGTTATGGTGGTGCTTTAGTGGCATCACACGTTCCTCTGGTTGTAATCTAGTTATCTCATGTAAACCACTAGGATACACATGGATCTAGCTGACGATAGAAAATTTATGGCGATATGTGTTGTTTTTATGTGGAGGCTTCGCAGCATCACAGTTTGATATTTTTACCAAAAAATGAAAATAGCAAAACAAGTGCAGCACACTGGGATCAAACCTAGCACCTTTGGAGGGAAAAGGAGCCAGAAAACCACTAAGATACACATGCTTTTTGTGTTAGTTTTAGATTATTTGATCAATTTAAGATTTTGTTCCTCATTTTACGAGGAAGAAAGAAAATAGAAAAAAATATCTAAAGCAAGGATCGAACCTTAGATCGTCATGTGCTACATTTTATGACTGTTGTTTTATGACGACATGTGAGACACTGTGATTTCGTCACAAATTTCTTTTTGTGACAATTTCTGTACTTTACATGATAATTCTATTCATCATGCAAGCTCAGATTTTTTTGTAGTGCATAGTCGCCCACGAGGATGAGGTCCACCCCACGAAGTCCACATGGACCACCGACAAGTAGTCGTACGGGGCCACCCTATGCAGTGTCACTTGCAGTGCCGCCGCCGTTGGCTGATCTTGTAGAGGTTGTGGCTCTTGTTTGCGGCGGATGAGCCTTAGAGCATCTCCATCAATGCTACCTAAAGCACATAAATATAAGGGGTTGGATGAACATTTTGAATGTTTGGGGGCCTTATAGCAACTCCAGCAATGTTACCTAAATACCCCTACTTCTCTATTTAGTCAGCTGCCAATTTTCCTAGCTAGCTACTACGCATATTTTGCTTCCAACTCCAACAGTGCTACCTAAACTAAACCCCCCAAATACATCCTTGTAGACAATGACATGTGGGACTGTGGACAGTCGGTGCAGAGGCTAGACGGCGTTGAGGCAGGCTCGTCGGAGTAGGCAACATTGGGGCGGGCTAGCTGGAGTGGCCTAGGGCGGAGGGCCGAGTAGCCTCGCGCTAGGGCTCACTAAGGGAGGGGCCTAGAGACGCGCCGACCAAGCCGCAGCCGCCGCGCCAAGGGTAGGAGAGCCAAGGCCGCGCTGGGGCATGCCGGAGCAGGGCAAGCAAGCCCACCGTGTTGGAGCGCCTTGTGGAGGAGCCGCCAGGGGAGGGCCGTGCAAAGAAGCAGCTGGGAGAGATCTGCCGCATGGTGGACCGCTGCAGGGAGGAGGAGCGACGCTGTTGGAGCCACACCGGTAGGCCCACCGCGCCCATTGGGAAGCGTCGGCATCGGGGAAGGGCCGCAGCATCCACCACGAAAGAAGTTGGTTCGATGCAGTTGTGAAAAAAAAAAAGTAGTGGGAGGAGTAGAGATCCAATAGGAATATAGGGTGCGAGGGGAAAAGTAAAGGGCCAACAAACATAGTAGGTTTAGTAGGGAGTGTGGTGGATTTGAGTTTTTGGCCTCCACTACCCAAATCAGGGTAGGGGGCAAGTAGAGGGCGTTGTTGGATATGCTAGCTTCATACTGTCCTGTCCATTCCATGGTGCCATCGTGCTGTGATTGACACGGATTGCTGGAATCTCTACATGGACCTTACTATACGCAGCTTCCACCAGTTCAGATCCTAATTGATCATCTCCGACACCAGTAAATTGCATACAAGGACTCGCGATCCGAGTTACTGGCTCTATGTGAATTGATTGTAGATCCTAATTGGTTATTGGGTTCTTGCATTGTGGTGAACCTACCATTCTGGTCCGGGTCCTTTAGTGTGATGCTCACAGTTCTTTAACATGGCGCTATTCTTTTAGTGGTAAGAGGATATGCCTATTGGCAATGACAGCTGCAGTGACTTTGTTGACCTTTCGGATGTGCTCAAACGGGGGCAAAAGAGGCAGAATGTGCGTGTGTAAATATATGTTGCATATTTATCATCTCTGGCAAGAAAAAAGAGTAATTGAATGTGTATGAGTTATTGACTTATTTTGGTACTATTCTCCATATGGTGGGTATATAAATAAATATCTTGGAAGGTGAATAATCTCACTGCAGCAAACGAAACAAACAAAAGGGTAACAATGTTGCGTTGCGTGAGCCTTAGCTTGAAACTGTACAGAGCATCACTCTATTGTTTCATTACTGTGGTGACTACGTCGGTCTAGGCTTGGGAGGTAACAGGAGAAAATCATCCACAACTACGAGGACTGCAGGCTGATCGTTGGGAACAGTCATGCGCTTCTGAACAACATAATGAGATTAGCATTCATTTGTCCCAAATTCTCAAACAACAGCTACACGCCTGAAGAAGCAGAAGAGCTTTGTTGTGATTCTTGAGTGGCACCACCCGTTCATCTGGTTGTAAACTTGTCTACCTATCTGATTGTAACCTAATAAAATATTATTAAGGTAGATTAGTCATTTTAGTTCACAGATGAACTTTGACCGACATCTTCTTTTTCTTCCCCTGTCGCACAAACTAACAAACACACCACAGGCCGGGTGCCTCCATGGAGAACCCCAGTGCTGGCAGGCTGGCGGCGCCGTTTCGAGATCCTTCTCAATGGTGCCTTCGACATCTCAACTCTGGGCCTCAACACCGAGGGCCTGGGCGAGGAGGTCGCTTAATGCAGCTAGCGTCGGGCAGCTTTGGTTGCAAATCTGTTAAGATGTAATCGTTTGTAGTGTATCCAGTAGATGTTAGGTCTGGCCTCGTAATCGGTTGGTTACCGTTGCATCTTGTTGTTTGAACTTTATTCTGCTTAATGAAAAACGTGCAACGGCGTGGTCTCCAAAAAACTGTGGTGCTTTGCTAGTAGCTAGGCTTGTCCTATAGATTTTCTTTCTAAAAGTAAATTGTTTTTTTCACGAATATGCAAGAGCATTGTGTATCTTTTGTATTAAGAAGAAAAAAAGTTTTTAAATACAAGAGAGGCAGTTCGGCCCGACCAGTACTTCGAATTACATTTTAGCCATAACAACTGAGGATGAACCTAACCTACCTACCGGCCTTTGGCGCCATGCCCCGGCCACGAGCTGCTCTACCAGTCTTCGCCCTGCAAGCTAGGAACATGTCATCGACGGTCTATGTTGCATCTGCAACCGAAACATCACCCTGGGAGTAGGATTCATACGACGCTTTGCTGCAGAGGTTGAAAGGAAATTGTTGTTTTTGCGTTGTTTTTAGTTTCTACAAATAGCTTTCTAGAGGTGATCGACTTAGCCCACCCACCTCTGAAACTACTCCATTCCAGATAGGTGAAAAAATGCCTCTGGTGATGATTTTCACCTACCTCTAGAAATCAATTGCACAGTAGTGTTTCCTGAACGTACTTAAGGCATTTTCTAGAGGTCCCAACTCGAGTTATGCACTTCACCTATTGATATGTGCGATTTAGTACTACCTTAAAAACATGTTGGTCTTTATCATCCGGTCCAAGAGATGATTTATATAATCATTGGAAGGTGGAGAATGGATAGAACGTTACATTATAAAAAAAAGCTATCAATAGGTGAAGTGGAGAGACTACGTTGTGTTTTGACATTCGCAAGGAAAGTTCTTGTACTATATAAAGGTTTAGGTTTGGGAGGCAACAGGGAGAGATTTCATTAAGCCATGTCATGGAAAATGCTGCCTTTAGCAGATAGTTGCTCTTCTTCTCCAAGACTGCAAGAGAATTGCTGTGGCAGACTATGCCGATGCTCGGATCTTGTTCCAGTAGCCTCCATTCTAGTTTAGTTTGGACACACAGTCTTTGCTTGGAAGATACCAGTTAGCACGTTTCCATGTCAAGATCAATACACTCAAGCTAGTCTGTAGCATCTACCGATTTACTTAATCCAATTGTTTTACTTTTCTTCGAAATCCAGGATTCTTTGTATAATTTCTTCCATTTCCTAGCTACTTTTGAATCATTCAATTCATTATTCGACATAGTCTAGCAGCTCATCTCTATTTCTGACAACCCCCGTCTCCCTTCCTTTACTCAGATTTGTGATGATTCTATCATTGATATATTTGCAAATCGACCCGAACTAATATATGAAAAAGCTTTTTCTGTCTCGCCCGCCTCCCTCGTCCGTATATATCACTTTGATCCAGTGAAAACACATCTCAAGCATGAGTATTTAGTCCTAAATCATTCAGATTATTATGTGGACTTCCGATTGATCCTCTCATGTTGAATGGATCCTTGCAACATTATTCCAGCACGTGATATACAACACAACAGTATAGCTATTGGTACCAATCCCTGAAAAAAAAAACATTACCAAAATCACAAAAAATAGCAATCATCATAGGAAGCATGTGTTCTGTGTTGTCCCCTTTTGGATAGTTGGATGCATATAAGCAATAATTTGAGAAGGGGGCGACCCCTCCTGTTCACCTTAAAAAAAATATTTTGAGCCTCGTACCCTACCAGGCCAGCTGGCTCCATGCATGCTCCTGTTCACTAAACCGATCAAGCATTCGACAGTGGTGGCATCGATCATCAGCTGCAGATGACCGCCGTGTATGTCTTGTGCCGGCAAACATTGGAACAGGCCGACAACTTATTAAGGACTAACAGAAACTCTTTTCTGACAGGAAGTACCTAAAGAGTAATGTTGGTTTCTTTTCCTGCTGTCAGCTTCAATATAATATAACTCTTCCTTCTGATGAACTGAAGTTCAATAGTAAGTGAGTCACACCCTCACTCACAGACTAAGTCACTCTTCAATACATGTAATATTTCTGTTCTTATATATCCTCCACAAGACCACAAGGCTGATGAAGATATATAACGTCTTGGATGGATGAAAGAAAATGTCGAGGATTTTTTTTTTACAAAAAAAAGATAGATAGAAGGCCACAAGTGTACTTCGCAGTGCCACAGTGTGCATTGCTTGTGTCAACATCTAGCTAGGTTTGGGAGGCAACAGGAGATCGAAAATCATCCAGACCATCCACTATTTGAGGTTGAGGGCCTCTTTGGATTGGGTGACTAAAATTTTAGTCACCCCTGTTTTTAGTCAATTTTAGTCATTTTACTTCCAAACAAGGGGTGACAAATCTAAAAGGTGACTAAAGTTGAGAAGTCAGGGTACCCCCAACTTTTATATTTTAGTCAGGTGACTAAAGTTGAGTCACCTAACTAAGAATCCAAACACCCCCTCAGATCATTCGCATGTATCTCTATTGTTTGAGTTCTCTGACCTGCCCAAGGCGAGAACAAGGAGAGAACCCTACATATTTTTTTTTCAAAAATCAGCAAGAGAGTTGCTGAGTAAATTTATGAGAGCGCAAGCAAAGAAAAAAAACAAATGATTATTACCTCTGCATTTTCTTTTTTTCAGTGACTTACTTATAAAATCAAATGATTATCCATGCATGCACTCAATACAGATGAAATGCTTGTGTTGATTCCACAGGTCAAACAAATATGTCATCACCTCAAAAAGAGCCTGACAAAAACACAAGCACAAATAAATATGACATCACCTCAACTTGCATTCAAATACATCTAAATGTTGTAGATTGACAAAAGGAAGCGCGGTGGTACTCGTGGCTGAAGAGGCCTGACCAAGCCACGGTGTTGCCCACCAGAGCCTCTGTGAGGCTAGTTATCTAAATTGAATCAGTTAGTTGAGTGGAGCCTCCGTGAGGCTAGTTATCTAAATTGAGTCAGCTTGTTGAGTCCTTAAAGTTAGGAGTCAGTTGTTAGCCAAAGTCAGAGTCTGTTAGGATCATGCACGCATTATATATTTGGAACACTTGATTAATGAAAGGTAAGCCAGGGTTTGAGATTTATCTCCCCTTGCCCCAGGCGCCTCTGTTTCTGATCCCATCTACTCCTAGGCGCCGAGCACCAGTTCGCCGGCGGGCTCTCAAACCCCGTCCTCCCATCCACCATTCATACAACCTGGGAGGAGCATCAGCCACAACAGTCCCGCACCTAGATCCGTGCGGCATTTAGTTCGTGTCTATTGGAATGACCAAAACACCCTTTATTATTTTTAATTACTCGTTTTATTAATGCCACATTGGATAGCCCAATAAAAAGTCCACCAGAGGAAGCATGCAGACTCTACCCATAGAGTCCATGATTTTGGATATTGTAGCAAGACTCTAGTTCTTTCCAATACAATTTTCTTTATATAGAGTCCAAATAAAATCAACCACTCAATTTCTCTCCTATATCAGGATCCCATGCGGCAGATGAATCCTATCGTAGCTAAGATTAGCCAATAGTAAGTATAGAAAGGGACCCCTCCTCCAGAGCGAACACTGTGAGCAGGGCGGGCATCCGCATGGGATCGACGAAGCGAGACCGGCGGCCTCGTTTTGTGCGTAGACATCGAAGTCTAACTTAGACGTCGTTTCTTCTTTTCTGCCTCTCTTTCCTCATTAAATTGTTTGCCATCATCAAAATGCTTACGTGACAGTATAATTAATAGAGATAGACTCTATGATAGAGTCTGCACTGTGAGTGACCTAAAGCACCATAACAAACCTCTTAAAGATTAAATTTTGCATCAAATGGCCTCTAGGCATTATATCTGAAGGGAATGATCTACTATTGCAAAAGCAGTAAGCATGTAGTGGGATGGCAAATTCGCAAGGAAACTTATGCGATCGTACTGGAGTCTTGAGTTCACACGCCTTTTCCACACTCAAAAACACATGACTTGTGATATATGACAAGTGACTGTAGAGCTTTAACAGTAGGTTTGTCCAATGTTTTCTTAAACAAATTGATGTTTTACATTCTAGTATAGTTTCAGAGAACTGCCTTTTCTAAAGGTGGTCGGCTTACCCAGCTCTGGAAACTATACCATTTTATATAGTTGAAAAAAATGCCTCTAGGCGGTACCTACCTTTAGAAATCAATTGCATAGTAATGTTTCCTGCTTTTACATTGCAACCGATCTGATTTCCTGCTTTTCATTAACATATAGTTACTTAAAGAAGATATTTGTAGAGGTGTTAACTTGAGTTATTACACTTCACCTATTATTGTGTACAAGTTAGTACAGCCATAAAACATGTTGGCTCTTATCCTTGGATTCATGAGAGATGATATATAATTCCTATGGAAGGTGAACAAATGGATAGGCTGTTTAAAGAAAACACAAGGATTCCAAGACGTGCTGCCATGGTGCATTGCTTTTGAAAGCTCATATTGTGTTTTGACATTCGCAAGAAAAGTTCTTATACTATATACACCTTATTTAGGTTTGGGAGGCAACGGGGAGTGATTTTGCTAAGCTATGTTTGGAAAAGTCTAGCATTTAGCATGTAGTTGCTCTTCACATCTAGATTTCTCTTGATCTCAAGAGCATGAACACACGATATGTCCAGTGATTCCTCCACATGGAGGATAATTTTGAGCCTAGCAAAGAAACCCAAGTGTAGCTCACAGGCTCAGTTCTTGTTAGTCACTGATTCTGGTTTGAATCAACGGAGTGGAGATTGATCCTTGGAAGGAACAAAGAACACAAACCCTACATTGCTTCAGATTCTGGTGCAGGGAGTGAGGGAGGAGAGAGTTCAACACAAGAACGCCATGATACGGGAGAAGAGAGTTAGAAGGAGAAGCAAGTTTGCCCAAATTTGGTTGCTTCACCGGTCATCTTCAAGCCGATGATTGTAGCCACAAACATGGTTGTATTGGAACCAAACTTCGTGACCTCGTTTCTAACTTAGAGTATTTTTATGTGTTCAATTGGTATGACCGTATGAGCATTATATTAGTTGAGTAGAGCACCAGATTTGAAAGGTATTTTGTCAATTCAAGTTTCTGCAGTTTTGGGATAGAGCAGTCCATGTAGATGATTGTTTTGGGTTGATGAAATGATGTATGATTTAGCTGAAACTTGGTCGGTAATTAGGGGACTCATGGATCTACACATGACTACCAAAATTTGTACAATAGAGTTGTAGTTTGTGTGATATGAGCTATGAGGGGCACAAAATTTGTGACTTCTTTGTTTGGTTGTTGTCATTCCTCTTGTTAGACGGTTGTGGTTATAATTGATGCCAAGTTTGTAACTTGGTGAATGTGTTTCTAGTAGTGTAATCCTATAATGCTATAGAGAAGCTTGGAGTGGGCCTGGATTTTTTTTTTTTTTTTTTTTGACTTGCTTGCTTTGTATTAATCTCAGCCGGCTGATGCCTCAAACAAAAGAAGATCACTTACACATGCTAGAGTTACATACCACCTCTCCAGGCCATGCGTCTCAGTGACATGTTTGGTTAGCACATGGGCTATTTTATTACAACCTCCATTAACAAAAGACAAAGAAAATCCATTTAAGGCACTGTCGAGTTCAATTATATCCTCCAGAATTCTATACACCTATGTAGGAAGCCCCCACTAGTAGTTCTCTCACACCTATATAGGAAACCCCCACTAAATAGTTCTCTCGACATGCAAGCATGCCACCTCAGCAGCCCCCCACTAAAGCCACATCACACAAGTGAAACTAGCCAAAGAGTTAGAACCCCACTTCAAGATTTTTTTGTCTTGTTGTTTCTCTTCCCCACATGCATGTTGGTATAAATTAACGCAGACAGAAAAATCCGCAAGCGCACGGATACCGATGTAGCTTTCACCCGAGAGTATTCCAAGGTATCGATTTCCACGGGGAACGTGAAGTGTACTAGAAGGAATAAGATCATCCTAGAAAAGATAGATAAGATAGGTAGAGAGGATTTTGGGTTTTCTAAGTGGTTTTATCTAATTTAAGGCTCACTATACTTTATCTACTTCGGAGCAACAGTTCCTTTCCAACTCTCGAAAAAGACTGGGAACAAAGTAGTTGGGAGAAGGTTTCCTAAAGCTCTACGAAAACACCAACCCGTACGTGGTGGATTACAACGGCCTGACAGGGCTGTCACCCCTGGGGCTACCACAACTATCCGTAGGATTGGGCGCAACCTCGGGTAACCTCTAGTCTAGACACCACGTCTACACTACAGATTACTACTCTAATTACCCGGAATAACTAGAGCACTCAATACGAGCAGAGATCCAGTAAATAAAATAAAGCAAGAACTAGAATTAAATAAATACTTAGAAATAAATAAAGAACACGGGAGATTCTTGAAAGGCGAACCGATTCTTTGCAAGAATACAAAGTTGAAGAAGATCCGACAAGTCCGGCTCTTCAGCTCTCTCCTCTACTCTCTCCTTGATCTAGTTACAACTAGATGAACTAGTTGAACTAGATGAACTAGACAACTAGACAACTAGACAACTAGAGGGACCTCTCTCTCTTCTAATTGAAACCCTAACTTTTTGCTCAGTAGAAAGATAATGAGAGAATAATGAGAGATAAGCCTTGAAATTTGAGCCTGGGGCTGCTTATATAGTCCTTGGCGATGAATCATAGCCCTTGGATCAAACCGACCTTGGCAGCGGTGTAGATACAACCTCAAAGTCGGTAGTGAACCGCCATAGGAAGATGAGGCTGACAGGTGGGACCCACCTGGCGGCCGGCCAAAATGTGCGGCGGCCGCCCGGTGGCTGTCTCCTCTCGGCCTCTGGTTCCTTCGGGTGTTCTCTCGGTACTTTCTAGAATGTTTTAGTTCACTTTTCGGATTGAGTTGCTTCACGGTCAAGTCTTGTCATCATATGTCTTGTATATTCTGGAACTTTCTCCATTCTTCTCTGCATTTATCCGCTAAGTCCCTGAAATTATACAAATCACCAAAACTCGTGGAATTATGTTAGTCAACCCCTAGATTTATGTTGATATTCATTTTATGCCCTTATTCCATATTAGTTGACTATTAATATTATGTTATAACTAGTGTCAACAAGTTCCCCAAGCTTAACCTTTGCTAGTCCCTAGCAAAGTCAAACTTATCAATGGATCGGGAGTTGCTATAATGCTTCCATGCCTCACAAATACACATGCCTTCAAACAAAAATTCTCCTCAAAAATAATAATAATTTTTTTTTTTTTTTTTCTTCTCTTTTTTTAACTTAAATTTTTCTATCATGTGACTTATAGCCTTCACTTGAGTCTTGAGCAATTGAAAGATAGAACAATCAAATCAAGCACTATGTCTCATGCTCTTAGATCAACTATTATCCTAGAGTTTTTGCAATGATTTTTGAAAAGAAACATAGCTCACTTCTTTCTTACGTGGTACTCTCAAATCACTCAATGAGTATATATATAAATATATGTGGTATTTTTGGATCCTCACAAAGCATATATATTAAACATCCTACGTCTAATAAAGTTGTATCCGGAGTTGTAGGGTTGTTAAAGATATGCATATTTACTTTGTATGTATTTGCAAAATCAAACATGGACCCAAGGAAAGACATCCTCTTAGATCAAGATGTGCATGTGTGTGCTAATTCTACTATGCTCTTTTTTTTTTAGAATAAATATTTTTGCAAACAAGATCATGGGCTATCTTTATTTTTCTTTTTTAGAGAGGTGGACTCTGCTGGCCCTAGACTTTTATGCATTATTTCGTCTCTTTTAAAGATGTGGGTTCTATGACCCTCGGACACTTGTCCATTATTCATCTTTATTTAGGGAGGTAGGCTCTACTAGCCCAGTAGGACACTTGTCCATTTTTCATCTCCTTTTTTCTTTTTTTCTTAAGGAGGTAGGCTCTACTCGCCCGTAGGACTTTTGTCCGTTTTTTATCTCCTTCTTTTTTTTTTTATAATAAATTACTTTTGCATAGCCCATGCCTTGATGTACAAAAATAATTTATTGAATTTAGAGAGATCAACAAGCTGGAGCATTTTAAATAAAAACAAGTGTACGTGATCTTGATCTTTAGACAAGTCTCTCAACTTAGTTCACAAAATTTGACAAAGCTCAACACAAAGCAAATAGCTTTTTATTAGTTTAATATTTTATAATATGGCTCTAATAGGAGATAAATTTTTATCATAAAGATGAAGTGAAGCTGTTATTTTGATATTTTTGAAATAAATTCTCCAGGACTCTAGTATCACTAGAAACAAGATAAATAGTAGCTCAACTTTTCATATATCATATCCATCAATTACCTAGACTTAAATCAAGCATTCGATACCCACAAGTTTTCAATTTTAAAGTAAATCATATGCCAAAACAGTTTTATCCGAAACTTGAGAGAATTCAAGGTTGAAAACTAGGTACAAGTAAGGAACTACGGCGGAGCAACTATTCATCATTTCCATACTTAATATTCATTTTATTTGAGCAAAAGCATACTGGTGAAGACTCCCTCTAGATCATTTATTCTCACACTCTAACAAAGACTCTTTTTAAAGACTAGACTCTTATCAAACAAAGCAAAAATATATATAAACTAATAATATAGTAAAGAGATACTTATCGTGATAGCTGAGGGGGTGCCCTCCCCAAGGCTGGATTGATATGTCGGGTTGTTAATAATGTGGAAGTTGAGGTAGGCAAGTGGCGATGATGTCATCCTATCATATCTCTCTCCTTTGAATCCTGCAAAACTCAAATAGACAACACAACTTGTGGAACAGGTTAAGCGTTAGCGGTTAGCCACTTAAGTCCTTGTTGCCTAGAGTTACTCTTAGATTGGATCATTAATTTGCAAGAATTCAATTAAGTCAAATTCTTCTAAGTTTTCAGGTTCTAGAAAAACTTTCAAACGTTGGCCATTTACCTTAAATGTGTTACCTGAATTATCTGAAGTGTGGCGGCGCCATGTGGTGCAACGTCAAGCACATTGAATGGCCCTTCCCATTTGCTTCGAAGTTTTCCATGACCAAAGAGCTTTACCCTTGAATTGAATAGTAGAACTTTATCTCAGGCTTGAACTCTTTATGTTTGATTCTCTTGTCATGCCACCTCTTTGTTCTTTCTTTGTAAATCTTAGAGCTGTGATAAGCTTTTTCTCTCCATTCCTCTAGCTCGATATTTGCATCGACGGTTCCTTCCGGCTAAATGGAGATCCATGTTCCATCTCTTGATTGCCCAATGAGCTCGAATTCTAATTCAACGGGCAAGTGGCATGTTTTTCCATATACCAACCGATACGGTGACATTCCTATGGGTGTTTTAAATGCGATTCGATATGCCCATAGTGCATCATGGAGTTGGTATTTCCATTTCTTTCCCATTTCATCTACGGTCTTTTGTAAAATATTCTTGATTTGCTTATTTGATGTCTCGGCTTGGCCACTTGTTTGAGGATGGTAAGGAGTTGCAACGTTGTGTTTTACTCCATATTCCGCAAGAAACTTTCTGAAAGACTTGTCAATGAAATGTGATCCTCCATCACTTATGACCATTCTAGGTATGGTATGCCAAATCTTGGGAATATTACTTCATGGAACATCTTCTTGGCATGCTTCGAATCATTGGCTCGACATGGCGGTGCTTCTACCCATTTGGACACATAGTCAACTGCCACCAAGATGTATTCAAAGCATCTCGGATCTTGGAAATGGTCCCATGTAATCAATTCCCGGACATCAAACAACTCTATCTGGAGATTGTTTTGAAGTGGCATTGCATTCAGAGCATTAATGTTTCCATGTCTCGGCATCTAGCGCATCTTTTCACATACTCCTTTGTATCTTGATACATTGTTGGCCAAAAGAGTCCACTTTGCGGATCTTAGCATAATGCGGAATGCTCCATAATGTCCCCCAAAAGGTGATGTGTGACATCTGTCTATAATCTTCAACCCTTCTTCTATTGGGACACATCTCCGTAGCAATCCATCAGAACATACTCGAAAAAGATATGGATCATCCCATAAGTGACAACGAGAATCATATTTGAGTTTCTTCTTATCGCCCCTGGTGCTACATAACCCGCAACCATATAATTCACAATATCCGCATACCAAGGGTCGACATGTGTGACCTTGAGGAGCGTGTTGTCCCTCATATAGTCATTAATAGGTAACTCAAATGTTTTCTTATATGGAATCCTAGACAAGTGGTCAGCTACCGAATTCTCTTCTCCTTTCTTATCTCTTATTTCTATGTCAAACTCTTGGAGCAAGAGAATCCATCGGATTAACCGAGGTTTAGCATCTTTCTTAGTGAGGAGGTATTTAAGAGCGGCATGATGCGTGTAAATAATAATCTTTTTTCCCCACTAAGTAAGATCTAAACTTGTCTATAACAAAGACAAATGACCAACATTTCTTTTTTTTAGTGGTAGTATAATTAAGCTGTGGTCGGATAAGGTTTTGCTAGCATAGGATATAGCATGGTGCTTTTTATCCTTAGTTTGGCCAAGAACGGCTCCCACTGCAAAGTCGCTAGCATCACACATGATCTCAAAAGGTAACGTCCAATCAGGTGGCTGGATGATTGGAGCTGAGATGAGTGCATTTTTGAGGGTTTGAAATGATTCATAGCACTCATTGTCGAAGACAAAAGGTGCATCTTTAGCTAAGAGGCTAGTCGGGGGCCTAGCAATTTGAGAAAAGTTTTTGATAAATCGTCTATAGAACCTGCGTGGCCTAGAAAGCTTCGGACTCCTTTCACATTTGTGGGAGGTGGAAGTTGTTCAATGACTTCTATCTTTGCTCTATCCACTTCTATCCCATTTTCGGATATCTTATGTCCTAGCACTATTCCTTCCCGAACCATAAAATGACATTTTTCCCAGTTCAGGACTAAGTGCTTCTCCTTACATCTTTGTAAAACTTTGTCCAAATTCTCCAAACAATCATCAAAGGTTTTGCCATAGACGGTAAAGTCGTCCATGAATACTTCCATAATGTTTTCAATCATTTCAGAGAAAATAGACATCATGCACCGTTGGAAAGAGGTTTGGAGCATTGCACAATCCAAAGCGACATTCGTCGGTATGCATAAGTTCCATACGGGCATGTGAAAGTTGTCTTATTTTGGTCATTGGGGTGGATTGGAATTTGATGATATCGAATAACCATCAAGAAAACAATAGAAAAAATGATTTGCAAGCCGTTCCAACATCTCATCGATGAAAGGTAACGGAAAGTGATCTTTCTTTGTTGCCTTGTTAAGTTTCCGGTAGTCAATGCACATACGCCACCCTGTGACAGTTCGTTGAGGAATGAGTTCATTCTTCTCATTCATAACAACCGCCATTCCTCCTTTCTTTGGGACAACTTGAACAGGGCTAACCCACTCACTATGTGGTACAGGATAGATAATCCCGGCGTGCAAAAGCTTAAGAACCTCTTTCTTAACAACTTCTCTCATAGCATTGTTAAGCCTCCGCTGTGGTTCCCTTGAGGGTAACGCATCAGGATCAATAGGGATACGATGCGTGCAGAGTGCGGGACTAATCCCTATGAGGTCTTCAAGTGAGTAGCCTATGGCTGATTTATGTCTTTCTAAGACAGTGACAAGTCTATGAGTTTCTTCTTGGAAAAGTTTGTCACTGATAATGGCTGGAGTTTCTCGGTTATTATTGAGAAAGACATATTTTAGGCCAGGAGGAAGTGGTTTTAGCTCAATTGAGGGTCGTGGTGGCACCTCCGTTTGTATCTAGTTCAATGGGTTCTGCTAGTTCTTCTTCTTCTTCTTCTATGAAGTGTTCAACATCGAAAACTGGTTTGACCATCTCTTCTAGATGTGCCATTAATACATCCTCAATAGGATCTTGTTTAGGCTTAGGTTCTACTATCGCATTTTGTGAGCGTGCAAGTGAGACAGCGATAGGAGAATTTCCTAGCTTTAAATCCAAGAGATCTTGTTTTGGTCTCTCTTGAAAAAGTGCTCCTAAAGGTACACCAATTAAGAGAGACATGTCTGAGATGTCATAGATGTGAAAATCTAAACGATACTCAGAACCTCTTATTCGCAAAGGAATAGATCTCATGACCCCATAACTATCAAGTGTAACTCCAGAAGGAATTCTTAAAAGTTTATGAGATGGGATCGGAGTCTCGTTGGGAATGAGCTCTTCAGCTAAAGACTTTGATATTATATTCATCCCAACAGTTGGATTATAGTGAGCCTTAATGGTTGTATTCCTTAGAGTGCAAGTAAAAACTTCTGAGGGGGCAATGATTCGGGCTACCTCAGAGGATAACTCCGTCTCTGCCAACCACTCACGGCTCATGATGGCTGAGAGTCCTTTGATGTGTTCAATAAGGAAAGGATCATTGGGTGGACCCTCATCATCCTCAAATGGTGCGAGAGTGCACGGAGGCTTCACTTGTAGTGGAAAATTCGAGGCATTTCCAAAATCTTCAAAAAGATCATCCTCGATTTCAAATGGGAACATAGAGGGATGGGGTTCATCATCATCCTCCCTAATTTGTTGTTTTTCTATAGTGGGAGATTCTTTGACAACCGAATTATCAGAAGAATTTAGAGGAATTTTAGATTCGGTTGCTTGTGTCTCCTCTAATTGTTGTGGAGGTTCGGGGCTTGGCTCAACTTCTTCTTTAGGAAATTCATCATAAATACCGGTGTAGGGAGTATTTTTAAGGATTTTTCTCAAAAATGGCTTGTCCTCACTAATGGTTTTATGCGAGAATGAACCTCCGAAGCTAAGTCAACATGAAGAGCAACTTCCTTCTCGAGTCCAAGATAGAAGTGATATAATAGGACATTTTCGGGTAAGGAAAGGTTTGGACTGTGTTAATAAGGCTCATGAATCTAGCCTAAGCTGCTCCTAAGGTTTCCTTCTCTTTTTTGTTGAAAGGTAAGAATTTCTATTCTAAGGGCAGCGATTTGAGAAAAGAGGGAAGAAAGCCGGATAAAATTTGTCTCGTAGTTCTTCCCAATTTCCATTTACGCCTCCTACGGTATGAGCATACCAGCTTTTTTGCTCTTCCCAAAAGGGAGAACTTAAACAATACCCATTTAAGGGTCTCTTGTGTCATGCCGGGAATAATTAGGCAAGAACACAAATGCTCAAATTCCCTAATGTGGGTGTAGGGATTTTCATCTTCTAGCCCGAGAGAAGGGTTGCTTCCGAACCATGGCTATAAAAGCAGGATGAATCTCAAAGCCATCCGTAAGAATAGGATGTGATGATTTTGGTGGCTCTATCAATTCAACCTTCGGAGTGGAAAATTTATATATAGGAGTGGAATCCATGTGGTAAAGGTAGTGGTAAAAGGAAAAAGGTTAAACGGACGAACTTGATTCTAACTAACACAAAGAACCGTTTCCGAGCAGCGGCGCCGAGAAAGCTTGTTGGTATAAATTAACGCAGACAGAAAAATCCGTAAGCGCACGGATATCGATGTAGCTTTCACCCGAGAGTATTCCAAGGTATCGATTTCCACGGGGAACGTGAAGTGTACTAGAAGGAATAAGATCGTCCTAAAAAAGATAGATAAGATAGGTAGAGAGGATTTTGGGTTTTCTAAGTGGTTTTATCTAATTTAAGGCTCACTATACTTTATCTACTTCGGAGCAACAGTTCCTTTCCAACTCTCGAAAAAGACTGGGAAGAAAGTAGTTGGGAGAAGGCTGCCTAAAGCTCTACGAAAACACCAACCCGTACATGGTGGATTACAACGGCCTGACAGGGCTGTCACCCCTGAGGGCTACCACAACTATCCGTAGGATTGGGCGCAACCTCGGGTAACGTCTAGTCTAGACACCACGTCTACACTACAGATTACTACTCTAATTACCCGGAATAACTAGAGCACTCAATACGAGCAGAGATCCAGTAAATAAAATAAAGCAAGAACTAGAATTAAATAAATACTTAGAAATAAATGAAGAACCGGAGATTCTTCGAAGACGACCTACGATTCTTTGCAAGAATACAAAGTTGAAGAAGATCCGACAAGTCCGGCTCTTCTCTCTCTCCTCTACTCTCTCCTTGATCTAGTTACAACTAGATGAACTAGTTGAACTAGATGAACTAGATGAACTAGACAACTAGACAACTAGACAACTAGAGGGACCTCTCTCTCTTCTAATTGAAACCCTAACTTTTGCTCTGTAGAAAGATAATGAGAGAATAATGAGAGATAAGCCTTGGGGCTGAGCCTGGGGCTGCTTATATAGTCCTTGGCGATGAATCATAGCCCTTGGATCAAACCGACCTTGGCAACGGTGTAGATACAACCTCAAAGTCGGTAGTGAACCGCCATAGGAAGATGAGACCCGACAGGTGGGACCCACCCGGCGCCGGCCAAAATGTGATCGGGCGCCGCCGGTGGCTGTCTCCTCTCGGCCTCTGGTTCCTTCCGGGTGTTCTCCGGTACTTTCTAGAATGTTTAAGTTCACTTTTCGGATTGAGTTGCTTCACGGTCAAGTCTTGTCATCATATGTCTTGTATATTCCGGAACTTTCTCCATTCTTCTCTGCATTTATCTGTTAAGTCCCTGAAATTATACAAATCACCAAAACTCATGGAATTATGTTAGTCAACCCCTAGATTTATGTTGATATTCATTTTATGCCCATATTCCATATTAGTTGACTATTAATATTATGTTATAACTAGTGTCAACAATGCACTGGCCCATTTTCCTTCACCTCTTACCGTTTCTTTTCCCTGCATGCTTGCCATTTCTTCTTCCCAGTTGCATACACATGCGCCTCCAAGACATCTCATTGGAACCAGAAGAGACACCGACGACATGCTCCTCGGGTCCTCAGAACTTGAAGAGACACCGATTGATGAGAAACCACTGCCAAAGCAACCGAGCGGTCATTGACTCTAATAGTCATCCTTTCTGTATGTTTTGTTCCTAATATCTTTGCTTTTGCAATACTCCTTCGGTCTCATTGAGTTTGTCACCCTGAATTTCGTGCCATATTTTTCGATGATTCGTCTTATTCAAATTTTTTACACAAATATAATTTATTTTGTTATGATTTATTTTATCAATAAAAATGCTTGAATATTTATTAATTTATTTTATTATTTGCATAAATATTTTGAATAAGATGGATGGTGAAACATGAAGTTCAAAAGTCAAAACGACAAACGGGACAAAGAGAGTAGAAAAAGTAGTACTTCAGTCAACACCCTTACAACACCCTCGGAATTAAGAATCACAAGCACAATAGACACAATGCAGCTGCATTCCGAGGGTGGGATTAAATGTGCATTGTTTCTGCCTTTTTATCCCATCACAATGCAGCTGCTCTAGCTCTAGTCACTTGTTTCCTAGCATTATCTCGATTGCATCCATATGCAAGTTTAGTTTGGACACAAGTTGCCTTCGCTTGGAAGCTACTGGTTACCATGTTCCCAAATCAAGATAAATACAACAAAGACACCGGTTAGCATGTTTTCATATAAGATTAATAGTCAAGTCCATAGCATTTATCGTTCAATTCATTATTCGATAGTCTAGCACCACATCTCTATTTTGGACAACCCACCTCCCCTCCCTTACTTAGAATTGAATAGATTTTATCACTAATATATTTGGAAATCAATTAGAACGAATATATCAGGAAAAAAACATTTCTATCTGCTCGAGCTAAAACACACTGATTACATGATTGTTTGGTACTGATATTTTTTAAAAAAAACAAAAGTTATTACATGGTGGCCATCCTGTTCGTCTCATTGAATCCCTGGAAACATTGAAAACTTTAAAAGATGCAAGTATGCGACATTATTCCAGCACGTGTTATACAAGATATATTTTTCCTGCTTTCATATTCAATACAGGAGTAACTCATCTTCTAAAGCTCTAGAGTCGGTGAGTCACACACTCTCACTCTTCTATGTACGAGTACTATTTGTGTTCGTTCCTATATATATCCCACACACAAGGCTGCATATATAAAGTCGCCTTGGAAGAGGGTGAAAGGAAATAGGTTCTTTTACATTATAGAAGGCCACAAGTATGTGTTGCTTGCAGTGTAGCACATTTGCTTGTGTAATAAGCATCTAGGTTTGGGAGGCATCAGGATAAAATCTTTCCCGATGAGGAGCAGAACTAGAAGTTGAGCCCGGCCCGAAGAACAGTCATGAATTAGCTGTTGATTGCCACATGCCAACTTGGCAACTTGTTTTGCCTTGTGCGGCAGTTGCACTTGGAACACATTAAGGGATTGTCATTTCTAGATGGCGGCTGAAGTGGACAAAAAGCTTGCTGAACCTGGTGATCTGGAGAAGGGAGCTGGAAGCGGTGGTTTCTGTTAGATAACGCCAATAGAGAGTTTTGAGTTGTGGCTGGTTATGTGTTTCAAGCTTGTTGGTTTTGTTGAAAGGAGTGCTTTTGCTGTAAACGTATGGACGGGTGTAACCCACCTGAACATGGTCCTTGCAATGAAATGACAGGGGTGTGAGCCCCATAATTCAAAAATAATTGTCATTTCTAGATGAACCAAGCTTTAGTAAAGAAGTTTTGGCCTCTGTAACGAGCCAACCGAAGAGTCACTATAAACTTGTTCTGACTGAGAGGTTTGTAAACATTCCAAAAAACGTCGACCCTTTGCTTAAATAAACATTTATTTTGCAATTCAAGATTTACAATTCCATGAAACCCTTAATCTTTTTTGGCACACTTGAAAACCCATGATTTGGCTAGCCTTTATTTCCTTATTATTGTTATCTTGTAGCTGAATAATTCTTGGTATACTACTCTACTCAACCTTTCTTAGAATTTCCTTCATGCACTTCTTGTTATCTGCAACAAAGATTGCATGGCCGCTCAAGATTTTGGGTTGGGGCTATTGTAGCACGCGTTTCGTTTGTATTTGATTATTATTGTCCTATCGTGGACTAACTAGGCTCAAAAGATTCGTCTCGTACTTTTCAGCCAAACTGTGCAATTTCTTTTTTTATTTACCTACATTTAATGCTCCATGCATGCGACAAAGAGATTTGATGTGACGGGTACCGTAGCACTTTTTGGGTTCACTTTTCAGGAACTAAACATGCCCAATAGAACCAGGCAAGCCGTATATTAGGATAAAAATATTTGCCTCTGTTTGCGTCAGTGAACCTTTGTGAGATCTTGCTCCAACTTGCATTGTTTGTGTCTCACAAAGGTATACTAGGAGTAAAAGCATCACTTGCATTTTCAACTATAGTTTATTTAGTTCGTCTACAGATAGCCCAATTAGCTATCGTGTCCGCGAGTGCCAAACAAATCTTCTGTCCGTTCATACTCACCACTCACCAGACCCTGGAATAGAATAAGCAGCCTATCACGTTGCTCCTTGTGTACTCCTGCAGCAATCTCTCCTACGCCACGCCCACGCGCACACGCCACAGGCCAGCACATTCCTTGGTTTCAAAGGACCCAAATCCCAGCACGCATATGTATGTCCCTTCACACTGACATCACTCCACTCTCCCTATATATCTCGTCCTGATCAACCAGCAGGACCACAGACAATCAGTTATAATTCCGATCGATCCCCATATACACCTTTATCCCATCCAGCATCTCCAGCAAGGCCATTCACAGCAACACACCAACAGCAAGGGAGTGAACAAAAGCAAGGGTGGCCGCCCGGTCCCGTAGCCTAGCCATAGCCATAATACTCACAGAGAAGCACGAACTGCACTCCAAAGCACCAACCAAGCAACCTTTCTCAAGAATCACAATGGCTATTCCTTCACTGTTGCATCCGCTCGCCATCGTCATCGCCACCGCCGCTATGCTCCTCGTCCTCCTCCTCCCCGTCTGTCGCCGGCGACGCCGACCTCCTCCAGGACGTCTGCGTCGCCGACCTCACCTCCAGTGAGTACCTCATTTCTCCCTTCAATTTTCTAGTTAAATTACTTCTTGGTATATATATAAATAAACCAGTGCTAACTACATATATATACGTGCAATGTACGTACGTGCAGCCGTGAAGGTGAACAGGTTCGCCTGCAAGTCCACCGCCGCCGTAACATCGGAGGACTTCTACTTCAAAGGCCTCGCCGTCGCCGGCAACACGAGCAGCAGCACCAGCACCGGCGCCGTGGTCACCGCGGCCAACGTCGAGAAGATCCCGGGCCTCAACACGCTAGGCGTCTCGCTCTCCCGCATCGACTACGCGCCCGGCGGTGTGAACCCGCCGCACACACACCCGCGCGCGCCACGGAGGTGATCTTCGTCCTCGAGGGCATGCTGGACGTGGGATTCGTCACCACCGCCAACCGCCTCGTCGCCAAGACCGTGACGGCCGGCGGCGTGTTCGTGTTCCCCCGCGGGCTCGTGCACTTCCAGCGGAACGCCGCCGGGACGCGCCCGCCGCCGTGATCTCGGCGTTCAATAGCCAGCTGCCTGGGGACGCAGTCGCTCGCGCGGCGATGTTCGCCGCCGAGCCTGAGGTGCCGGATGGTGTGCTCACCAAGGCGTTCCAGGTTGGTACCAAGGAGGTGGATAAGATTAAGTCTAGACTTGCACCCAAAAAGGCCTGAAGATTGTACTGTACTTATCAGATGATCCTTTTTCTGATTGTGATTTGTGATTACTTTGTTGGTTGCTGGTTGGTTCCTGTATCTCTCCACTAATAAGCAAACGGTTATTTAAAATACAAAAAAAGATGCACGGTCGTCAGAGCTTGTTTGTTCATTCCCAGTTCAGTCATTTGGCTGATCGATTAATTACGGTGACAGTATTTGTTGTGTATACATGATTCTTGATCTTGAGCTCCTGCTTTTTTATGGATTTTGTGTCCTGCATGCATTGGATTTGGATGTGATGGATCCAGAGAACAAAAAGGAAGAAAAAGGTCCTTTTGATCCATACAATCCGCAAAAGTGACCATAAAGACTGAAGGAATAATGATTGTTGTGACCAACAAAATTCACTCCCGGCCCCCTGCTGCGATGGTAAATGGGATCGACTATTCCGGCTTCAATTCAAACACAGCAATGCAAGAAGAGCAGCGCGCATCTTGCAAAAGAAAAAAGCTAGGGCAAGGGACCAAGCTTTTAGGGGAAAGCGTGCGTGTCGTAGTAGGGACATATATGCAGGACCATGGCAATATATTGGCAAGCGTGTCGTAGTAGTGTATGATCAGTTCTTTGTTTGGTTTTTTTTCCTCCTATAAACTGTGCCACATGCAAATTAACAACATAGCTTAGCACAATCACTTTGGCACCAAGCAAATCTCAAACACACACACACGCGCGCACACACACACATTGAGCAATTTCCGTATCCATGCCAGGTACCTACATCGATAAGGGGGCATTTTTACTTGATGGATCCACAGTTGTCTAGACATATGACATGCTAGAGCCCTATTGGACCAATTCTACTCTTGACTCATATGTTGTGTGGTTACTGCACATCGAATTGTCCAACCTACTTTCATAAGTTATCCTCACATCCTACGGAATTCTGAAATCATCAAGCTTTACCAACTCTTGCTTCTACAAGAGTTAGCGACATGGTTTGCCTCTTTCATCTTTCTGAGCGGCCATGCATGAGTGACATATATATACAAATGACTTGGAAGGTAAAAATGAAATAAGTATAGGGAGAACACAACACAAGGGTTCCAACTTGTCCCAGAACTCATGGCATATCAAGTGAGCATACTATATATGATTGCCCCCGCGGCCCGCGCATCGCACATACGTCTCCAAGACAAAGCATCCATCTAGTATAGGTCTATAGGTTTGGGAAGCTACAGGAGAAAAACATCTAGCGAGGAGACGAAGGAGCAGTAATTAAGCATGCAAGGATACTTGCATTCCCTTTTCGATGAGAGCATGTTTTCAATCTTGGATCCCCAGTTTGCCGTGTAGCTTAAGCCCATTAGGCCATGACAACCATTGAGCATATTAATAAAGAGACTGTTTAACTTCCCAGTTTTGCTGACGTGGAAGGACAATTAAAGAAGAAAGATGTAGATTGTTTCTCCCCTGAGAAATTGTGTGCTTCTCTCCTAGTCGCCACCGCCCCTCGCCCAAAACATCTGTGAGAATGTGTCATCGTCCTCCCATTGATCCTCTTCTGCGCCATTATCCTTGGCAAAGATCAAGGACCAGCTCCAATCAATCCTCTGCTCCCCAATTGAGGCCCAGCTATACCCATGACCTTGCTATTTTTTTAGATAATGGATATCAAATCCGGCCTCTACATCCAGAAGATGTACACAGCCAAAAGCTACAAAAAGAGAGAAAAAACAAAAGAGAGAAAGCCATAGTCTTATACATCGACCAGGACAATACAACAAAACGATATAAATGCTTCGACCCTCTATTTTGATCAACGAGAGGGCGACCTTGGCTTGCTCATTACGTCGCGGCCTGAGTCTCGAATGCCGTCTTTGCTGCGGGGGCTCAGGAAGGCTTTCGCAAGGAAGGAAATTACAGCGACGCCTCCAAGGGGGAATATGACGCCGAATTCGTCATCGCCGCCTGCCCAGAGCCAGCCAGGCAGGGTTTTCACCTGTAATCCAAGTTCCTGCAAAAGCACATCCAAGCCGAACCTGCAGACGATGATATGCGGAGATGATCGGCGAGTCTTCACCCGATTGCGGCAAGGCAACCTCTCGAGGTGATCCGACACGGCGTCCTTTGATGTGGGCGTCGAAACCAGCTTGCTGCTGCACGGGAGCAGCGTGGCGGCGCTTCAGGGGTCATCGACCCCGGGCGTCGCCATTCGCTGCTGCAATAGGGCCCTCGGCCAAGCGCGTTAGGGTGGGCGCCAGCGGCCGGTGGAGGGCGGCTGCCCCGAGTCGGATCCGGGGTCAGCCACCCGCCAGGTCCCTCCCGTCCATTGCGGGGGGAGGGGCGGTCGGCTGGAGTCGTGCCCACCCGCGGCACGGAGGCCTCGCGGTGGAAATCCGCGATGAGCCCGCCCGTTCGCGCCGCCGCCGCCCGGCGTCGCCGTTCGGGGGCGGATCCGGGGGGGGGGGCGCAAGCGCTCCCGGGCCCCGGCTAGCACGCCGTCACCGCCCGGTGGCGGCCTAGATGCGGCCGGTCGTCACGGGGCTGGTGGTCGGGCAGGGGCTGAGGCTCCTCGCGCCGCGGCCCGCCCACCGCCGGATCAAGGTCGAATCGTCGGATCCGGTGGCGGAGGGCATGGATCCACGCTCCCAAGCCCGCTGCTGTCGTCGCCGGCCGTCGTGTACGGATCACATGCCCACGGCATCGCACCGAACACAGGATCATACCATGCGGGCCGCCGTAGCCGCATCGCTCGGGGTAGCCGGTGTGCACCGCCATTCCTTGCGAATCCGCCGTCGGGAATGCATGGATCCACGCTCCCAAGCCGGCGCGGGGCGGATCCGGCAATGGGGAACCGGATCTGGCCGGCAGGTCGCCGGCGCAGCGCCGCCGCCGTCGCCCGGGAAGGAGGGGAGGGGAGGGCAGGGGAGGGAGGGAGGGAGAGGGGGGGGGGAGGAGGGAGGCCGCCGCCGCCGGCAAAGGAGGAAGCGGCGGAGGTGGGGGTGGTTGGGCGCCGGCGGGGGCCCTCGAAGTCGCCTCCCGGGGGGAGACTTAATGGATTAGAAATTCTCAGTCTTCCTCTTCAATCACCCCTAGCTGCTGTATGATCGATCTTGTTCCATCTTCTTCTCATCCTTAATCTCCCTAAGGATCGATAAATCGGGAAATGAAGGCATGGAACAAGAGAAAAGACCAAAGAAGTCTTCTAGCTCGAGATGACACACTAGTTGTACGTGCTCCTACCTCTATTGCCTCCGTCGGTGCTCATATCTCTTTTGCCCAAGTCTTCAAGCATTGAGTGCTACTGCAGCTAGTGGATGATATATGGTGATGTGATGCCCAACAGCTCAGAATGGTATGGTTCTGGGCATAATTTTTTCACCTTATTCCTATTTTTTGTTGATTATTCGTAGAATTGTACATTACATCAGTATAATGCACCTGCCGAGCATCAGCTGGTAATTGGTTGCTGGATTAGTGTCATGTGTATAGTTGAGCAACACTTAAACATACATATAGTCTCTCTCTCTCTCTCTCTCTCTCTCTCAACTGCTCAAGAAATACCTACCTTGTTTTCCTTAACTCATCTTGATATCATGTGAAGTTCTTAAGTAGTTCTATATATATGAGTAATTGATGACTCATGAATTGGGCTCCTATATATCCTCCAAATGGTGATATATAAATGACTTGGAAGGTGAGGAAAATGTAGAGGGAAGAAAACGAAACAGGCGTGTTCTGATATTGTTCACAAGGAATTATGTCTCCAAATATCACACTTTGCTCGAATTTTGGAAGAGAATAACATGCGTATGTTTAGTACGAGCTACTATGTATGCTGGTGTAGCTAGGTTTGGAAGGCAGCAGGAGATCACATGGATCCGAAAAAAATAAGGTGCAAGTGAGCCTTTGGAACATTCTGTTGCTATGAATCTCGACATCCCCTGTGAGAACTAGGAAGAAAGTGGCTACATCGAGAGATACAGTTATGTTGGTTTCTTTGTCACAAGGATATGTTTGTGTAGGCGAGGCTTTGGAACTTGCAATTGTTCATGAGAGGGCTATTTAGACATGTCCCAAATTAGAGCTGCAAGGAGAGAATCCATCAAAGTAAACGACTATATATGTCCCTGTTTCTCCACACTTTATTATTGATGCGCAGTACAGATCAGTTGCTCTAACTGGACAAATCGAATTATATGATTTCTTATTTTTACATTTTGCTAGGCACCGCGTTCTTGAGTTTGCACAGGGTCTCTGATTTTTCCAAGACTATGTTGTTAATTATAATGCATAGCTTTAGTAACACAAAATTGGATGTCAATATATATTATCGTATAAAAAGTGCCTACTGATCATTATAACTGTGTATCACATAAATAAAAATATTAATAAAATAATTATCAATTCAAGCTTTGTCTAATTAAACAGAGTATGGCTGTAAAAAAGACGCCATCGATCAATGCATCTTCTCCTCAAATGTTTTGATATCAGGAACATTATTAGGCCCTAGGGTACCAAGTTTCCTTTCCACCATCATTTTATTTGGAGTCATGTCAGTTGTTTCCTTACTGCATTTGAATCCAGAATCCAGACTACTTCTGTAAGTCACCTAACATCACATTATTTGAAATTAATGCATCCAATAATTGTCCAACCTACATCCTAACTTCACATCATGTGGAATTACCAACTCTTATGTGTCAGTTCTTTTTTTTTATTTTTATAAAGACTCTTGTGTTGAGTGATGACTAGTTTTATATTTTACCCTTTCTCAAGGGTCAAGGACTCAAGTCTCAAACGTATCCATAAATATCTTGGAAGGAAAACGAGACTTATCACACAACGCATGGCCTTTGAAGTGAGTGCACATGCATATGGTTGTCACACACATTCTATGGCTCCAAGACAAAAGTATCCATCTAGTGTAGGTCTAGGTTTGGGAGTCTTCAGGAGGAAATCATTCAAATTCAACTAGCAAAAAGTAATTAAGTATTAAGCTCATGTTTAAGTGGATGCAAGAGATTGTTGTAACTAAGGTTAGGCAAATGTCAATATTGTGGCATGGCTAAGTTACGACAAGATAAGGTTGTTTGGTTGACTACCATATTTTAGCTAACTTGTGGAAAATTGAGTATGGCTAGTGTTTGGATTCCTACGTATGATCAACCAAAAGTATGGAGCAGATATGTTGTGGGGCGTTGAGTTTAGTATAGAACATGCATGCATTTCACGAGGTCTTATTATTTTCCTTTTGTAATTCAAATAAGCTTATTTCTTTTAAAAGAAATAGCAATTCCTTTTAATTGACATGATCAACTAGGATGAAAATCTTATAGCTGCATTGAATGTTTTGGAAAATCAAATGTAAATGGATTGTAACTCCCTGCACCCTTTTAATTGAATCAATTTCTCAAATAAAAATAGGTCATTCAACAAATATTCCCTCTATCCTTGAATAAATAGATTCTTCCTTAAGTTGACTTAAGTCAAACTTTTAAACTTCGACCATTTAAAAAGATTGATCACCCGGCACAGATTCTAATTAATTTATTTGGGGATGGAGGGAGTGCGCGTAGGGAAAACACCTTGGTGCCCCCATTAACCTGTTTTATCTAAATAGCTCGTGAATTGGCTGGTGATGGTGTTTGGTGTATCTAAGAGTAAATTAAATGTTGTTACAACCTTAAATGTTGTTTTAATTTGAACTTGAGCATTGAGAGAATTCGACCAGTCTTGATAATTGGAGGTTTCATTTTCATTAAATGGGTGTGCCAAACAAGCAAATTTGGTGACATAGGTGTACTCTCTTTTTAAAACTTGAAGCTGTTCCACACTAGCATTGAGGAGCAAAAAAAAAAATCATCACATAATTGCCCAATCTCACATCACTCATCAAATGCTTTTGAGTAACCGGCATCAAACAACAGAATTGAAACTATGTGTTGTGGGTGGTTGTTCCGTAGATCACCACCACAAATGACTCTAGATGATGCGGTAGTCTTGGAAACATCAAAAATAAAATTCACTATTGAGACTGCCCTTAGAGGTGATGGGGTGGAAGACACCAAAATACAGAGGTGGGTGTGGTTAATGAATGGGGCTTTGAGGAGAAAATAAAAAGGGTCATGGATTGTCATCACTCCTACGAGTCAATTTAACTTGGGACAAAGTTTTGGGCTAAAATCAATTTATGCCATTTGACTCTCCTTTCTTTATGCAATGATACGCAACTCTCATGCATATTCTAGGAAAAAATCAATTTAACTTCAGATAGAGGGAGTATAGTACACCCATAAGCATTTCTCTTTCTTTGTTGGTACCCATCTTAATTACTCTTCCTTGTCGGCCCATGTTGACATCACCTAGAATTATTAAGTCATATAGTTACCTGCTCTTCTATACCTTACTCTTCTTCAAGTGATGATATATATGTGTTGGAACTTGGGAGGTGAAGAAAATACAGAGGGAGTAAAAACGAGAGTATTTCAGTTGTTGTTGTTTCAAAGGATGAGATTATGCTTGAATTGTGGAAGAAGAAACGAGCATGCATCCTTGTTTCACTCCAACGACATTGTACATATGTTGAATTAGGCTTGGAAGGTAGCAGGAGTCATATCATAGGTGTCAGAGAAGGCTAAGGTAACACCCTTGAAATGTTCGGATGATCCATCCGGTGAGATAGCAAGGGCCAGTGATTTCTTTGCAGATTCCGATGGTGCACCTATCCAGGTTCAAAGAGGATCACACGCCCATAGCCATTTTGCCCTAGAAGATAGCAAACCTCAGCTTTGAGTATGTAATCCATAGGATTTCAGAGTTTGGGTGAAACCGGCCAGATCTCTCATAGATGTTCGAGCAACTACGAGTTTCTTTTCTAGGGCGCAATTTATCTATATTATATTTTTATTACTACTTCAGGGGAACAACACGAACAAAGCATTATACTTAGTCAGTTTTGTATGAATTTTATTGTTGTCGTCTGGCAAATAAAAACAAGCAAGCATGCCTTCCTCATCATAAAGAAATCTTAGCTTCTAGTAATCTAATTAACCTTATAAAACCATTTTCTCTTTCTTGCGAACATGACCATAATGTCGCAACAACCGGTCTGCGATGTTCTTAGCCACATTGGTGCAGTCACTTGCCATCACAAAAAAAAAAAATGTAGGTCATTTGCCAGGAGCAGTCCAAAGCCACTACTCGTAACATCTTTTGCTTACTTCCAACAACCTTGAGGAAGCATCCCCCTCGACTCCCAGTCCACCGCTACCAGAAGCAACATTTGAGTTATTTAATATGGCTATACTCTCTCTATTTCGAAATATAAGGAATCCTATATGAAAATATAAGGTATTCTATATCTTCAACCCCGTCCCTCTCTCTATCTATTTTGGTAGGAAATAATGAGATTCCTTTTAAACTTTGTGTCATCTAAAAAAGACAACTAGTACTTAAGAAAAGGAACAATTAATAAGGCGTAAGATGGTCTTTTACCAAGATCCTTAATTATTTTAGGATGGATGGATTACGCCGCTCCCGCACGCCGGTGTCAGTCCATTCTCTGCGGAGGAGTGGACGCATTGCAGCTAAACCGCGTGCCCCCAATGCAACGGTTCAAGCACAGAAGGTGGTGCTTCGTAAGCTTGGCGAAAAGGTCGAGGAAGATGCCGTGGATTCAGATATTGAGCAGAAATTTGCGGTTGCGTTTGGGGGCAAGATGACTGAAAGAAAGAGGAGTTGCTTCGAGGCCCTGCTAGCAGGGGGGATAGATCTCTCCGCCATGGATCTCAACATGGTAGGGATTGTGGAAGAGGAGGCCTGCTAGTTAGGACTTGATCTCTTTGTTTTCAGTCTTGTTGCAAGTCTGTCCCAATGTAATCACTCTTGTAAGATCCAGTAGAAGTAGGGGTGGTGATCCCGGTAATCGTCGTGTTACCGGATCGACCATGGTTAGTAACACTCTTTCTGCTTAATGAAAAACGTGCCTTGGCGTGCTCTTAAAAAAAATGGAGTACATCAACGTTAATCTTTGGTGGGATCCAACGAGGGCACAAGAACTATCTTTGTGTCTGCTTGGCACCCACATCACTGCAGGTTTTGTTAGCTAGAAATTAGCAAGAAACATTTCCGGATATATGAAGCTAAAAAATACTAGCTTCTCCTGGGTCCCTCTCTCCTAGCGTCTAAAATCTTCACTGAGATGCGCCTAACCCCACGGAGATCAAATCCGCTCTCAATTATCACAAATCAGGATATGTACGTACAATGGGTTTCTTAATTTAGAACCACAATGCTACTTCTAAAATCATGTCACTTTGATGAGTAGCTTATGCAATGCATTGAATTCTTTGGAAAAAAGGGTTAACTTCCTCACATTCTTTAGTGGCAATCCTATTTCTTTAACTCATCTTGATGATATCACGTGGAGTTCTTCAGTCACTTTATACCTGACCTCCTATAGAGTTATATATGAACATATATATTCGGCTCCTATCGTCCTCCAAATGGTGATATATAATGTGTCTTGGAAGGTGACGAAAATGTAGAGGGAAGAAAAACAAGAGTGTTCTGCTGATTGCTCGAATTTTGGAATTGGTCTACAAAGATGATACTATGCTTGAATTTTGGAAAGAAAAGGGCATCTGTGTGTTTACTACAAGCTACTATGTATTTTGGTGGTAGGCTTGGAAGGCAGCTGGAGATTACATGGATCGCAAAGATGGTCCGATTGGTAACGTTCCGTTGTTCTAGCGAGCTCTCAGTCTCGTGAGGGAGCTGGGGCGATTGGCTAGCTCTACTGAAAACGTTCCCACGCTTCCTCTCCAGTTAGTGTAATATACTAAGTTTGGCTTCATGTGGCCAAACTCTCTGGGCACCGGTTAGTGTACTAAATGTAATAGAATTCACATGTTCTTATATATATTAAAAAAGGCGTGATGTGTTTTATTTCGTTCTTCTTTTTACATGGGAGAGTAGTATAGTATTACATAATACATGAAGAATAGTATGCACTTTCTTGCGCCAAACTCTATATGGGTCACCAATTCATGCACTTTAGCAACTGATCCGTGCACGGTGACGCAATGCGGCAGCCGCTGGCTGCGGGTGGTGGAAGCAAGGGCGTCTGGCTCCAACTATATTGCCCCATGGATATCAAATTCGCTCTCAATTATCACAAACCAGAATATGTGAAATTGGTTTCTTTATAAACACATTGCAGCATCACCTACAGTCATGTCACTTTAAATTGATGAATGTATAGCTTATAAATGCACTGAATGCTCCATAAAACCAGTTGTACTTGAATTATATTAGAAGGATTAACTTCCCTTTCTATTTAGTGCCCATCCTATTTCATTAACTCACCTAGATCTTGATGTCATGTGGAGTTCTTAAGTCACATTGCCTGACCCGAGTTATTGACTCATGAATTGGCTGGGCTCCTATCCTCCAATGGTGATATATAAATATGTCTTGGAAGGTGAGGAAAATGTAGAGGAAGAAAAAACAAGAGTGTTCTTAACATATTGCTCACAAGGAATTGGTCTCCAAAGATCACACTATGCTAATCTTTTGGAAGAAAAGAGCATCTTTATGTTTACTGCAAGCTACAGTGTATATATGTTGGTGTAGGCTTGGAAGGCAACAGGAGATCACATGCATCCCCAACTCGAGATCGCAGTGTGCCATTGGAACCTTCAGTTGCTCTGAATGTCATGAGAGAGCTAGGGTCAACAGCTCTGCAAAGATCATTCCAGTGTTTCCTCTCCTGCATTATTAGCATCCTTTCAGATTAGGCTAACTAATGAGTTCTGCTCCGGTACTCCTTAACTGAAGTTCTCCGAGTCTCAAAGTAAAAATAGTTAATGTGGTTAAGGGCTCCAAATTAAATATTAAGTTTGGGTGCATGTGGCTGCTGGGCGTCGCCATTTGATTTGGAGGATTTTCACGGCAAAAGCAGAGGAAACATGAATCATTTTCCTTTGGTATTCTGTAGCTAGGTACAAAGTGTAATAGAATTAGTATATTCCTGCAAAAAGGAGGCATATAATGTGGTTTCCTCAAAAACATAAACACAGTACTCCTGTGGACGGGGAGTATATAACATAAAACAGGAAAATGCATATCTGGATGTTGAAATCCAGATAACTCAGTGATGTTGAGAGCAATTGTTAGTTTCTTTTCTAGAGCAAAAAAAAAAGCATTTTATTGATATTATGTTTTTAGCCACTTTATTTATATTATTTTTAGGAGAACATTGTCTTATACTTAAGCACTAGTATAAGTACACATAAGTCAGTGATGTTGAGAGCATTGTCTTATAATTATGCATTTTTTCAGCTTGGTAGAAAAGGTGTTCCACCACCAGTCTCTGTTTTTTTTTTTTTTTTTTTTTTGAGCAAAACGGGAAACTCTATGTTGCACTCCCATCTCCGTTGGCCCAGTGAACTCCTTTTTTTTTTTTTGAGATTAGCCCAGTGAACTCCTGGTGTGAAGAACTCCATGAGGGCTCTGAAAGCCCATTTACGTTTCTTTAGCACTCGAGCCCATTTACCTGCCCTTCGGTTCCAAAAAGAGGGCCCAGCCCACCCAATTTCCCTCAAATCCCACCGCTCGTTCGCAACCAACGGACCAGATCGCTCCATCAAACCCCCGCACAGAAGAAACCCTAGGGGCCTCCACCTATATATCCTCTTCCCCTCGCGCCCCGCCTCCATTCGCACCACCGCCGCGCCGCCCAAACCCTAGCCGCCGCCGCCGCCTCCGCCGCCGCAGCCATGGTCGCCTCCAACCGCCCCCTCGTGTCCGTGAAGGCCCTGGACGGTGACATGGTCACCGACGGCCCCGGCATCGCCTTACCGCCCGTGCTCACGGCGCCGCTCCGCCCCGATGTGGTCCGCTTCGCCCACAAGCTGCTGTCCTGCAACAAGCGCCAGCCCTACGCCGTCTCCCGCCGCGCCGGCCACCAGACGTCGGCCGAGTCCTGGGGCACGGGGCGCGCCGTGTCTCGTATCCCCCCGCGTCCCCGGCGGCGGCACCCACCGCGCCGGCCAGGGAGCCTTCGGCAACATGTGCCGCGGTGGACGCATGTTCGCGCCGACCAAGATCTGGCGCAAGTGGCACCGCCGCGTCAACGTCAACCTCCGCCGTGTCGCCATCGCCTCCGCGCTCGCCGCCACCGCCGTCCCGGCCCTCGTCCAGGCGCGCGGCCACCGCATCGAGACTGTCCCGAGATGCCCCTGGTCATCTCCGACTCGGCGGAAAGCATCGAGAAGACCTCCCAGGCGATCAAGATCCTGAAGCAGATCGGCGCCTACGCAGATGCTGAGAAGGCCAAGGACTCCGTCGCCATCCGCGCTGGCAAGGGGAAGATGCGAAACCGCCGCTACGTCAACCGCAAGGGTCCGCTCGTCGTCTACGGCACCGAGGGCTCCAAGGTCGTCAAGGCCTTCCGCAACCTCCCTGGTGTGGACGTCGCCAACGTCGAGCGCCTCAACTTGCTCGACCTCGCCCCTGGTGGCCACCTCGGGCGCTTTGTGATCTGGACCGAGAGCGCGTTCAAGAAGCTTGAGGAGGTGTATGGCACCTTTGACGCGCCGTCACAGAAGAAGAAGGGCTTCGTTCTGCCAAGGCCCAAGATGGCCAACGCTGACCTGGGCCGAATCATCAACTCAGATGAGGTGCAGTCAGTGGTCAAGCCTCTCAACAAGGAGGTCAAGCTCCGGGAGAAGAGGAAGAACCCTCTCAAGAACATGGCAGCTGTTCTAAAGCTGAACCCATACCTCGGCACCGCCCGGAAGATGGCCACCCTTGCTGAGGCGGCCCGCGTCAAGGCCCGCAAGGAGAAGCTCGACTCAAAAAGGACCAAACTTAGCCCGGTATGATTATTTCTGCCCCCTTTCATTTATGTTTTGAATGCTGGATATGATAACTTAGATGGGATCTATTTAGTTCTTTAGTTTGTGGTGTTGATTATTACTGGTATGTAGCTTTAACTTGTTTTCTGTAGCACATTAGTCCATTTCATATGCTTTTTGCAGTAGTGGTTCCTGAGGGTTTAGCTAGCATTGCTTTAATGTTGTGCCTAGAATTACTTTTAAATTTGTGCTGTACAATAGAATATTCGATTTATAATTTACTACCTTATTGTGTTCTGCTGTCCTTGTTTAGTTTTGTTAGCCATTAGTATGTTTCTTTAGATGTTTGGAGAAATGTTAGCAATATACTGGTGCCCTATTCTTTTTGGAAATAATTTATTACCTCTCTGAGGACACCACCCCAATCCACATGTGCATGTACTGGGAGGGATTGTTGAGGTTAATTTTCCATCTCAATCTCTCCCAAAGCATGTGGATTTGGGTGCAGCCAAACAAGCCCTGAGGCTTGGGCCACTATCAAATGTGACGCATGGGTATTGTTTCTGTGAACATTTCAGTGTGATGATTGTTGCCTGTTGGTTTTGTTTTGAACTGGTGGCATTTGGACACTAACTAGAATTTTGTTGAGATTACCGTTTTAATCATTTGAAGTGCTGATAATAATTACTTTTGGACACTAACCAGAATTTGATTGAGGTTATTGTTTTAATTATATGAAGTGGTGATATTTACTTTGAATCAATATGATGTTTTAAATTAGTGTAAAGTTTCCTGAAATGCTCCACATTCTAGTGTCATCTGCCTCATTTGTTTGTTACTTTGACAGCATAGTCTTCTATGAGAAGCTGATCATTTGTTTATGATGTTTTAAATTATTCTCCAAGTTTCCTGAAATGTTCCACATCCTAGTGTCATCTGCCCCCATTTGTTTGTTACTTTGACAGCATAGTCCTTTATGAGAAACTGATCATTTGTTTTGTTTGCAACCATGTACTGAAAATTTCATCATGTTTTGTTGTAGGAGGAGGCTGCCAAGGTGAAGTCTGCCGGGAAGTCATGGTACAAGACCATGATCTCTGACAGCGACTACGCTGAGTTTGATAACTTCACAAAGTGGCTCGGTGAGGCGCGGTGAGCGGCACTTATCTAGTAAAGTTGTGAGTAGTAATGTCGTAAAACTTGTCTCAGAGGAGGAAGACCTATTGTGTTGTCTTATCTTGCATCAGCATAGCAAGACCCCTACCTGTGGGATTTGGAGATTAAGTCTTGCATGTTCGTTTTGTTTGTGCATTTCCGTGAGAACATAGTATTTACATATTTGAACCAGTTATCTGAATTATGGTTGGGATGTCCACTTAATGATGGTCTCTGATAACCTTCCTTGAATATTTGCTGTGTTATTGGACTATTATGTCTGTTGATTGTGGTGCCTGTCTATTCATGATGCTTGTGGAATGCCTTTCGGATGTGTAATGTTGGGCAATGGGATCTCTGGTTGGGTACTTGGCGTTGATATTTGTTGCCCCATTGTTTAACTCTTGCTGGCTCCAAAATGGTGACCAAAGATTTGTCCAATTATCAATCACAGGCAATGCTTATCATGTTCTTAGAAAGGGACGAGCAGATTTGCCATTACCATTTCATTCCAAATGAAGAATACCAGTGTTTATAATTACATGCGAGCTATGCACTGTTTTACTCGATTGCGCTGGTGGTTGTAACAATGCTTTGTGGGACCAGAATCAACGTCGTAAATGCCTGACGTGGGGATTGGGCGATTCCCTGTCCTCCACCCGATCCTTGTCCTCCTGGTGTTCAAATCCTCGTCCCAGCTTAAACGTAATAAGCTCCAGACCCTGCAGTTCTTCATAGGTATCGTTAGCCCAAATTAGCTCTTAATCAGAGACGTGAACAGTCGAGTATGTCAGGGCAACAAGCAATTCATGACAGCACGGTTCATTGTTTTGCTTAGCTGCCTGCATAACAACGAAGTTTCTGACTGCAAACACGAGTAGACCATTTTGTGACACGAAACATGTTCGGTCCGCTTGAGAGAACTAAACAGTAGTACAATACTGCAGTTTTTTCTTTCAAAACAGTACAATACTGCAGTTTTGATTTTGGTTTTGTTCGGACTCATGCTTTCCTATGGCTTTGTTTGGCACCAAGGGACTGGGTGGTTCCCTGTCCTCCACCCGATCCCCATCCACCTGGTGTTCAAATCCCTCAAGTCCCATTGTTCATTTGGAGGCATATTGATTAGCTGGATTGGCTAGTTAGCTCCATGCAACAAGCAAGTACTGTGCAAAGGACCAAAAGTGTATTCCACACTAGACGTTACATCTCTCCAATATCATTACCAAATAGTCCAGAAATTTGAAAATAAAAATTACAACTCTCTATGCTTCTAGAACAAAATTCCCCTCTAAGAAAACAACAAACAGGACTGAACATGACTGAACTGTATAGAATGCATATTGCTAAGGATCCAACAAGCAAACAGGACTGAACATGACTGAATTGTGTAGAACTAGTGGCCCGCACGCACAATCGCCGGTGTAAATACATGGTTCCTTCATGGTTCCAACATTACATGAAAGCAATACGTACTGGATATTCTACATACTGGATGACAGTATTCGGACCGTCAGATGGTTATAGAATCTTGTTTGAAAAAACAGAGAGGCCACTGTAGTTAAAGGCCACTGCTGGATGAAAGCACTCTTATCATGGGCTAGTTATGGAGTTGCAATAGCAGCCCTTCCCTTCAGTGAACACCTTGCAAGGAAACCTACAAACACAAAAACAGTAGGAAGGTAACTGCACTGAATAGAGAGGCAGAAACATTGGAAATTCTTGAAGCCACCATAACACACAGGAACCAAGGCAGCTGCGATTGTTACCGGGCAAACTGCACGCTGTAGGACTGTAGGATCCACGTAGAAGAAAGCATGAACATTCATTCCCATGCACATAGCCAGAATGGAAGAATATGCAACACTAAAACAGGAAACAATCAATGCTCACGGCAAACAACACTTGGAGGAAGTTACTGTCTATTAAGTATTCGTCTTAGTGTTCCCAATGCCTGATAGGACCCCATTTGCTTACTACTACTCTCTATAGTCATGGACAAACAAGGTCACATGGAGAAACTACTTTTTCAATGAATGTACAGTGCATGAATTTGAAGGACTTGAAATTGCTCAAATCTACAGAAAATCTAGCGGAAGCAAAATTATTCTGAACTCTTTAAAAAAATAGTGACTATAGCTGGTACTGAGCTACCAATACAGCTTAGGTGAGTGAAATTAGCTGATAAATAAAGAAAATTACTTGCAACCAAAATGAAGAACAGAATTTGTGCACGCAACAAAGTCCAGAACCTAAGATAACTGCTTGAGCTTGATGTTGGAATGACAAAGTTCAGAACCTAAAGTGCTTGTGCTTGCTGGCAGTTAGAAACAGTAAGAGGCTTAGTACACTAAGGCTAAGGCACATTTATACAACTCCAGAGAAGTTTAAACTCATGCAGCAAGGAATTCATTTAGAATAATTCTCAAATGCACATGTGCTAATCTCTTTGTTTTAAAAATAGCACAACTCCACGTGGCAATAATTCTGTATGCCTGGTGTTGCATTTCATTATGTATTGCCACCAAGACTCCCCAGAAGTATAGCAGGGAAAATGACAAGGCACATAAGAGTGTCTCTGCCCTGCAGTTCCCAAGATGACACTACTCACTAAATTAAATACTGATGCCTGTGGGTCTTTGGACAAATTGGTTCACTCTGCTTGAACTGCAAGTCTAATGCGAGGGCAATAAAACATGCCTTCCTAAGGGCTCCTTCAGCAGCAGCAGGGGTTTCAATACTGACCTGAATGCTTCCAGGTCAAGGATCAACTGAATCTGGTTGGTACACATAATCCTGTTGGATTCAGTTTCAGACAAGGAACATTTCTTTCCCTCAAAATCATTGTTCGGTTGCACAGGAATAAAACCTTACTCACTTCAGCATCAGACGTTGCACATGCCTTACAAGTTCACACAAACAAACATTGCACATGCATGTTCATTACATAAACATACAAACATTTTTGAACGTTCATCGTATACTCTCAAACAAACTGAAAACTAATACCCAAGTGAGTCTTTACTTACGAAACCTATTGAATCATGTTTGAAAGATTGTCAAAGCAACACATAAACAAAGCTTGACAAGGCTTATTCTCACAATCCAGCTAGCTTATGATGATGAAGGTAGAAGCCAATTAATTAAGAAAAGTCCATAATTCGTAACACTGAAATTTCAAAAGACAAGAAGATCTACCATATACATAATACAGGGTAGATAAGAAACTGTACCTTAACTTCACCAGGTTGATGACAATTCCAAATCATCTTCAAGTACAACTAAGCTTAACATAACACGTCCTAGTTAAGGTTAAGACTCCGTTCACTATCGAACCCTTCTGGCCATCTGCAGCTTGACTTCCATCCGAATGGCAGTCCTTCAATTCTTAAATGACACACCCACTTTTATATTTTCCGTGATAGTGTCAGTCTTATCATCCTTGCTCAACATTCTTCTGAACACAGTTAATACATCCTCTATCCATCCGTCTTCACAGCAGCTATCAATCAAAGTCTTGCAGGTAACAACATCAGGTTTCAATCCCATAGAGACCATGCCATCAAGTAAAGTAGAAAAGGTAACAGAATCGGCTTTCAAGCCAATCAAGAGCATATCATCAAGGAGTTTCATCACTTCGCTCACTTCACCAGCTAACAAATACCCATGAATCATTGCATTATAGGTAACAACATTAGGTTTTACACCTGCACGGGGCATGAAATCAAAGAGTTTTCGGGCCTCCGTAACCTTTCCTTGTTTGAATAGCTTGTCCATCATTGAATTGAAGACATGGGCATCAGGAGGAATGCCTCTATCCATCATCTCATAAAATAGTTCCTCGGCCTTCTCCCATTTGCCATACATAGAAAAACCATGAATTAGAGTACTGAATGTTATGATATTGGGAGACAATCTGTCATCAATCATCTGAGAAAATAGGGACATTGCATCGCCCAGTAGGCCTTTCTTGCAAAGCCCATCTATGACTGTGTTGTAGTTGACTATGTCGGGCATCAATCCGAACTGCTGCATTTTGTTAAATGTAAGGATTGCATCATCTAGCATTTCACATTTACAGTACGCATACATCTGTATGTTGAAGACATGACAGTCAGGTTGCATTCCATTTTGTACCATCGGATCTTTCACATTGTTCATTTCAACAAGATTGCCTTCAATAGCATACCCATGAAGCAGAGTTCTATAGGTGGCAACATTGGGTTTTACACCACTCTAAATCATAGAATTAAAGATATCTCTAGCTTCTGCGCACCATCCAGATTTGCAAAGACAGTCTATCAGCGTAGTGTAGGTAACAACATCTGGCCGTTGCCCATATCTTGACATTTGTTTGATAATTCTGACTGCCTCTTTCCACACTCCCAAAGAAAGGTATCCATGGATCAGACTGGTATATGTAGTGCAGTTAGGCATAATATGTTCGTCAATCATCTGCTGAAGAACCTCCTCGGCCTTGTCCATTGCTTCAACCTTGCACAGGCCATCAATGATTAAATTGCAGGTCACAACATTTGGTGGGATCCCACGATCAAGCATTTCGCGAAACAGGGTGTACGCTTTCCCCACTTCACCCTCTTTAAAGAAGCCATGGATTACAGTGCTATAAGACACAACATTAGGTGGGCAGTGGCCTCCATCCTCAGCCATCATGTGGATCAGCTCGACAGCCTCATCACATTTCTTCTCATCACATAGCCCTTTGAGAAGTGTGTTGTAGGAGAAGACATCTGGAGTGCAGCTGAGCTCAGGCATCCATCCAACCATATTCACTGCATCACTCGTCCTCTTCTCAGCACAGAGAGTCCTGAGCAGGGGCATGAAGGTCATGGCGTTCAGCCTGAGTCCCATCTTAATGATTTGGCCCAATGCAGTGAAGCCGAGCTTCAAGCATCCTGCATCGCAGCAGCAGCTGATGAGGATGGAGTAGGTAGCTATGTCTGGAGCCACCTTCTTGGCGCCCGCTCTGGCCATGCGGTTGAACATGGACACAGCGAGCACAGAACCGTCCTGCACGGTGGAGGAGACCGGGGCGCGAGCGACGATGGTGAAGCTCGGTGAGGGCAAAAAATTGAGCGGGGCCTCGCTCGGGGAAGCAACTCGCCGTACAGATCGAGTGCGTCCTCGGGGCTGATTTTCCCCTTGCGATAACTTACGCAGATGGACATCTCCAGCTCCGGGGTAGAGAGACGGTGGGCCTCCCACACCAGCTCCGCTGCCGAAACGACCGGTGGTGGGGAACGGCTTTGGATCGATGGGAGCACCTCGTCGCAGAGTTGGCGCGCGGCCTCAGGCGTGAGGCTTCCCGAGCGGATGCGCCGTCCAATGATCCGCTTCAGCTTCTGCAACCAAGCGGGGCCGTCTGGATCGACATGCTCGGCGCCTTGGCTGCGATTCGGTGGAAAATGTTGTTCCTGCTGGGATGGTGCGCACAGGGCCGGCGGCGGCAGTGTACAGGTGTGGAGTGGAGAGCGAATCGAAGCTGCGCGTGGGCTCTTTGGTGGGAATGGTGCGCACTGAGGCGGGGATGTTACACACAGCGCGGCGGCGGAGCTGGGATTTTTGCAAAGCGCGGCGAGGGTGCTGGAGTGGGGAAGGGGAACGAATCGAAACTGAGGCGGCGGCGGGCGGCGGCGGCGGCGGGATGGTCCTGCGGCACTCTGCACAGCGCGGCGGCCGCGGCGGCAGCGTGCTCTGTTCTGTACTTGTCGCTCTCGCTGGGATGGTCCGAACGCGGGGACAGCGGTGGCGGCGGCGGCGTGGGCTGTCTGTGTTGGTGTGGGGAACGAATCGTTTTGATGCAGGAAAGGACTGATCACGTGCTTGGCATGTGTCTTCTTCCTGCCTTGACCGAGAGCATCTGGAGATATCTTTTCTTCACAAAACAAAATTAGTTTGAAACAAATTGACCAGGTGCTCCCTGTGTCAACGAAAAAAAAAACAAAAATGTAACTTGGGTGCACTCGGTAAAAAAAAAAAAAACTGTCTAAAGTAAACCAAATATATGGAAAGCAATTATTAATATTTTTACACAATAAATATATATTGTGAAATACTCTCTCCATTTCTTTATTGTTGTCGATTTCTAGGACTGAGCGGGGGGGGCAGAGTCATTGAATGAAGACACACCCTTCGTCCAAATACATGCAGGATACGGTGAATGAGGACAGAAAAATCAAACGCCCGGGCGACTACCTTTTCGAGATGGAGGGAGTATCTTATAAAAATCTAATGATACTTATTTGATAGCATAACTATTTTTTTATAAATAACTAGGAAAACTTGATATAATGAAAACATGACATTATTCTAAAACTACATTCTTTGTGGGATGATATTATTCGTCCTGGCCTAACCACCTCTCTACCGTCACTAGCGCCCCTAAATTGTGTGTCAGCCTTCCTCCCCCAAATCCCTTCCCTTCTATGCCCGCGGAGTTGGGGTTGTGAGCGGCGATGCTTGGTCGCTAAAGTAGGGACAATATCTTCTCTATTATGGTTGTCATATGCACAGGGCGCGGCGTGGCCTCCGGCAGGTGCACATTCGGGAATAAGGTGTGGGCGGGTGGAGCGCATCCGAATCAGGTAAAAGAGAGTCGAGGAGGGTATGCGGCCGAGTGTTCCAAGGGACGTGTTCTCAGAAATAAGCTTTTCCAATTAATATATATAGATTGTCCAACCAAGAAAATACTAAACCCATGCTGTAAAATGGTCCATTAGAAACTCAAAATGAACCATACAAGAGAAGAAGAGAGAAATCAACGATGAAACTGTTTGAAAACGGAAGTTTAGAATTTAGTTAACTCAACCTCCAAGTTGCACGTCACATTTTCATACTTGAATAATGAAACTGAGTAACGCACATCCTCCAAGTATGAAAAACAGACAAATTTCATCTCCTGACTATTCATAGGTGGTTTTATGTTTTCTAAAATGTCCAATTTGATCTCTAAAAATTGATATTTAATTATTTTCAAAAATAGAAAAGATGAAATTAATTCTAGTTTTCCTAAAAAAATGTTATCTATTTATTGTTGCTCTATTTAGATTTAATTTGGTCTTATTTTTTAAAAATAAATTATGAGCACAACTACGATATAATGCTCATGCTAACAGTATGGCTTCATTTATATATATTTTTTTTTTCTGTAGTTCAACTTTCACACGGTTTTGAGGAATGCACATTAAAAAATTAGAGTGCGATATTTTTTTTTCCATAGTTCAACTTTCACATAACTAGATGCATGGCTGTCAAAGCATTCATTTGCACGGCTCTTCAAAATGTCTACCAAGAATTCCATCCCTCAACTAAGTGCTAATTAGGGGTAAGAAATTTTGCATGTAAACCAAACATGTTCATTCAATTCCGTGCACCAGCCAAACAATTAACATGAGTACACTATATACAATTAAAAAACATCTGTGCTACTTACTGAAGGTCCCCAAGTAGAGATCTTTGTTCCCTACAATTTGTCCAATCTGTGCTTGCCATCTCCCACAACGTTTCGCTAGGCGGTTCCTAGGCGACGTCCCATAGCCTAGAGCCTAGGCTAGGCGATTTTTTGAGAATGCATATGTATTACATTATAAATTAGCTTAAGTAAAAAGAAATTAGAGTGTATGTAGAAGAAATAAGAGACATGTGGACCTAAAATTGAAAGAAAGGCCAATAAAAAAAGGCCTAGCCCACCTTATCCACCCCTTCCACGGTTCCACCTTATCCATCCACGGTCGTGAATTGGCTTTGTAGTCCGATGGTAAGACAGTCTAGTGGGATGCTATCCACTGGGGTTCAAATCCTAATGCTCGCACATTTTCCGAGATTTTCCCCGGATTTACCGGCATTATGCGTTAAGTGGTAAGCGATGTTCTGTCGACAACGAGGCGTCAATGTTGACTTGAAAAGCTCTAGATCTGGTACTGTGTAATTCTAAAATAAAAATCATCCACGGTCCATAAGAGCCATATAGGTGGCAATGTTGTTAGACCAACCTTCTCAGAGACGCTAATAAAGTGGTAGGAACAGAAATAAACCATCTCCAAATAGCTATATCTAGAACATAACCGAGCAGATTCCATTTCTAGAAGAAACTTGGTACAAATTTGATAATTTTTCTGGTTATTATTTTTCATAAAACAGAAAACCACTTATGGAACGAGCTGGAGGACCAAATTTCTGTTGTTGCAAACAAAGCATGCTATTGTTGTTGCTCTCGCACACAGTAGTGCTCCTTGGCTACTGAAACTTTTTCTCAAAAGCGGGCTTTGTTCATACTGCATTAAGAGAAGTGGTATAGTTCTTTTACATCTTAGGGACTCCTTAGCGAGCTATTCGGGAGCTGACCGAGCTAAACACACAAACAAAAAGGCATCGACTTAACAGTGGGCGCTTAGAGTGATGTACTAAGAAATGTAACTAATTTGCGACTAACACGACCTGGGCGGCTAGTTAGTCCTCGTCTAGCCCATCGAGCCCCACGCGAAGGAGGACGCGCTTCGCCCGAGTTTGGATCATAGAATGGCGCTTTGGCGGAAAGCGGGTCACTGCTGCGTGGGGGTGCAGTCGTCGTCATGGGTCCTGGTAACCCCAGAGCCTTCGAGTAGTCTTGACTAGGGGCTTCCCAGCAGCCGCCTGAAGGAGTCGACGAACGCTGGTACCGAGGCCACTGTAGGTGCTCCGGCAACAAGCATAGTAGTGGCCGACCAAGGGGAGCCAGCTACCCACGACAATGGCAACCTCCGGGACCACACCATCATTGGCAGCATTGGCACCAAGCATCGATAACCTGGAGAGAAAGGATGGCACCTCGCTTTGCTAGCTTCGCCTTCAGCGAGCTCAGCCCCCAATCTTCACGTCTGCTGGCGGCGCAGCTAGCACAAGGCCCTCGGAAGCGAACGGAGAGATGCGGAAGCAGGAGGCAGTTCACGAGCCGTAAATCCAAGCTCAACGTCAGCCATACCTACCCACCAATCCTCCGAGACCGGCGACACCACCAGGGCCACAATGGAAAGACACGCCTCCACCTCGACCAGCATTGGATCAAAATCCCCGAAGCGGGCCCTCTGAGCAATGGACAAGGACCAGCAGCCCCATTGGGCAAGCCGAGGCCCGGGCATGTCCTGAGTCGTCGCGGCGCTACTCAACCTCGGGTCGGAAGGCCGCACGCCCACACTTGCACGGCGGTGCCCGATGTCCAGCATCCTTGTAGCGAAGGCAACGCGACGGCGGCGGCATTGAGCAGCGACGTGGCCGCGCGAGGGGCTATTTCAGTTTCGCCAGTTATAAATCGTTACTGCAGGTACAAATTCCTATTTTCTTTTGGATTAAGGACTACTGTTTTGTTCTCAGTATTGCAGTGGCCTATACATCAGCTGGTGCATCCGTGCGTGCTGCTGGACCTGCTGGCTAGGAGAATAATATATATCGCCAAGTCCAGTGCAGTGATGAAATCCTCTGAAGCCTGAACTGAAACCGCCCAAGACCTTTGTTAATGGTGGCTGCATCGATGGAGCTGCAACTTCACAAGATATCTGACAGCAACTCAGTGGCTACTAAAGTGTTGTGGCAAACCATATGCTGTAAACACAAGCAAAGGGGACTATCAGCAACATTTGTTAGCATAAAGCATTTTCAGTGAACCCTACGTAATTCAATGTGATTTGTAATAAACATGAGTTGCTGCTCTGGACCATTATAAAGTTGGTACATATATTCTTGATAAACAGAATTGCATGGCAATGTCAAAGATCTTCTCATTTCTGTCCATTATAAAGTACAGCATCAACATGTTGTACTTTATGCCTGACCACTACAAGTTTGTACTGCAGATCACTATTATATTCAGAAGAGAAAGACACAATTCATGTTTTTGCACAAAAGTAAGGACCTTTCCTATTCTATCTAACACTTCAGGGATCAGTAGCAGTACTGACCTCCCATTTTTGGTGTTGGTGTTAGTTGTTGATTGCGTCCTCCTCCTTATTGTTGCTGCCATCCCTGCCTTGGTGCTTGTTTGCCATTTATACCCTGTGTCACTGTCTGTGCTCATTTGCCATACCATACCTTTTTTTCCATGCGATTGCCACAAGGACATGCGAGCTGTATGCTTTTATACCGAAAGGATGGAATAATAATGTAAAACTTCGTTAATGCGTCACGAATGCTCTGCCAATTATATTTAGCTCTAAAAGCTAATCAACATATTCACATTATCGCAGTCCCAGCCATTCAGTTTACTATCTCAGTCTCTAGCCAAGCATTTGAGAAAATACAAGGTCAAGCATATGCTAGTCTGCAATAAGGTTTTAGACTTCAAAGAAGACAGATGCAACACAAAAAGGTTTACTGAAAAGAAAGAACAGAGCACTCCTTACACTGAAGTTCAGCTCGAATGCTAGGCGTTCCTAGCAGGTTTCCACGCACCAGCGCAGCTAGGCAAGTAGGCACCCTCTAGATTATGCAGTTCCTCTTCGGAGGTATCATTTACTCAAATTACCTCTTAAACAGACACATGAACAGTCTAATGTGTCAGGGCAGGTTCAAGCAATTCATGCCAGCATGGTTCACTATCCCTCCTTTTCTGAGCTCATCAGGTGAACACCATGTTAGGGTCTGCTTGAGAACTAAACACCATGTTTCAGGGCAGTTTTAGGCATATTAATTATTATATCTAGAAGCATAGCAAAATTGATATACCAAAAAAGTCAAAGCGACTTATAATTTGGAACCGAGATTATTTTTGACTTTCTGTATTATGAACTTCAATATGGTTTAGACATTTTAGATGCCGGTCAGGTGCAGCTTTCCTGTTTTCTTGACAAGTTTCAGTTACAGTATGTATTTCCCGCTTGATTCGCCGGTTAGGCCTAACCAAAGCAAATACTCACTGTAAGCAAGGTGGTGTTTGATGTTGCTCCTGGTTCTATCTAATTCTCAATTGTGGCCAGCATCAGACCTGATGTTTGTGTGTACTTCTAATTTTCAGAATTTCCACAAGGTAGACGGCAAGTTGCTGCATATTCTGTTATTCTAATTTTCAGATGTCAAGAAGCTAAGGGACGGTCGAGACAAAGCATTGGCTTTGATGGCCAAGAAGCTGTTTGGGAACCAGCAAGAAGCATAAGGTGAGACAAAGCATTCATTGGCCATGAGTCATCTTTAGTTAATCTCAGTTATCTATATTAATTTTAGTTATGGTCTTTATATGAAAGTTGTTTTGCTCATGTGTGAACCGTATGTGCATCTGCTATTTCACTAATGGATGCCGCTGCTCTGTAGCACATATGCTTAGCACTGTAATTCATATTTTGAACCTGAGACTATCTGCTTTTCCCCTGCCAATATTTCGAACATGCTTAGCTCTGTAGCTCATATGGTTAACTGCTATTTGAGTGATGCTTGCTGCAGCTGGCCTACTACCTATAAAGCCAGTAAATTGTTAACGGAGTGCCCAGTCAAGTCAGGATGCAAAGTTTGAGAAAATCACCATTGTCATGATTTAGGTGCTCTTATCCCTGCATGTTTAAGAAATGAACCGAGAGAGAGGCTATCTGAATGGTATCTGTGTTTGCCTGAATGTTATCTGAATGAAAATCTATCTGAATGTTATCTGCATTTGCCTAAATGTTATCTTTGTGAATGTTTTCTGAAATGTTTTCTGAAATGAAAAGGCACATGATACCAGTATGAAAGTAACACCATTGTCTGAATTTCTCTATCCATTCTTGTGTGAATTTGTACATGGAGTATACATATGACACCAAGTCCATCTATGTTCAATTTAGTTACAACTCCAAATGGCTACAAGTCTTATATGACACAAATTTGAATATTTGATCATAACACATACAAAAAGTAAATGCTACAGAAACTGTGTAATGAAACCGTCAGTCTTGAAAAGCCAGGCAATGAAACCCCCATTGAGAATGGCCATACCTAAATCCTATTATCTCCGTGCTGTGTGTTATTGCGACTGTTCATGATGCTTGTTGTGGGGTGCCGTTTGGCTGTATTGTAATGTTGGGCAATTGGGTTCTCAAGATGCGGTTGATATTTGTTGGCCCACTGTTTTTCTCATCTCAGTCTAAAACCTATGACCCAGGTCTGTCCAATATCAATCTATGTTCTTGAAAAGGACAGACTCATTTGCTAAAACTTATGTTAATACTGTATAATTTTTTTTCATGCATCTTATAATTGCATCCGAGCTATACACTATTTTACCACATTGATGCAATAGTGTAACACGTGGTAGTTTGAAAAATAGACTGGCTCGGCTGAAAAATCCAGACTCCAGATCGGTGAACTCTGTAAAAGGCTAAAAACTAAAAACTAAACACATTTATCGCAGTTCTAGCCATCCAATTCTCACTTTCTCAAGTCTCTAGCCAAGCATTTAAGCAAATGCAAGGTCTGCTACAGCAGATATGCGGACCAGGCCCTTAGGTGGCGAAATCATTTAGAAATCCTCGTCTCAGCTTAGACAAAAGGTTTTATAAAGCTTCAAAAAGGCAGATGCAACACCAAGGGAGCACCCTCTCTTACACTGAAAGTTCTGCTCATGGATCATGAATGCTGGACATGCACCAGCACCACTAGACCCCCTCCAGATCCTACAGTCCTTCAGAAGTATCATTTGCCCAAATTAGCTCTTAATCAGACTACAATACTTACTAGGTTACTACATATTTCGTTTGGAATCCTAATTCCTAAATAGTCCCTTGATCGCCTCAAAAATAGTCCCTTGATCAAACATGAACACTGAAGTGTCTGAAGCCTAGGCAACTCATGCTAACATGATTTGATCTTTATTTTGGCAAATTAGATGAAACACCGTGTTGCAATGTCTGTCACCCAATATATATTGGTACTGTAATATGTTATATGGATGCTACTGCAATATATATACGTTGTATGGATACACTGGACACAAAGAAATGGTGGCAATGAAAAGGAACTGTCTGAACTCTGAAGGCACATTTCTGAATTCCCAGAGCTCTTTTAGAAAGCATAACTACATCATGTAGCCATGTAGGCTTCTCAGGAGGCAGGACAGAGATAGCAAAGATTAATACTGAAAGTTCCTTCCATGAGCAGCAGTGTAGTGAAGGAGGGTAGGCATCTATTGCTAGTGAATAGTGAAGGAGGACAGAGATAACAGAGATAGCATGAATTAGCTCCTTCTGGTGTAACTTTTAACCCATTGAGCAAAAATACCACATTAGAACAGTACACAGTTACACTTGGACGGTCTTCAGATGTTTTAAAATGACAAGACTTCATCATAAATAAGGACCAGGTCTTATTGAACTCGTCAAGAGTAGAAAAATGAAAATACAGTTTCTTCAGCAAACATAAATGTTATTGCTCGAAAAAAATAATGCCTAAGGATGCAGGCAGATACAAAGATGGCCCTTATATTGAAAGGAGTCCCATCATAAATACCCTTCAGAAAAGATCAAACTTTGCAACACAAAAATTCACGAAGACAAGAAGATCTACCATATACATATCTTAGGGTAGATAAGAAACTGTACCTTAACTTCTCCGGATTGATGACACTTCCAAATCATCTTCAAGTACAACTAAGCTTAACATAACACATCTATTCTCTATTTACCCATTTTGATCATCTGCAGCTTGAGTTCCATCCCAACAGCAGTCCTTCAACTCTGAAATGTGACTCACAGTTTATCTGCCTTGCTCAACATTTCTCTTAACACAGTTAATATATCCTCTATCCTTCCATCTGCACAGAAGCTATCAATCAAAGTCTTGCAGGTAACAACCTCGGGTTTCAATCCCATAGAGACCATGCCATCAAGTAAAGTAGAAAAGATAACAGAATCGGGTTTCAAGCCAATCAAGAGCATATCATCAAGGAGTTTCATCACTTCGCCCACTTCACCAGCTAAGAAATACCCATGAATCATTGCATTATAGGTAACAACATTAGGTTTTACACCTGCACGGGGCATGAAATCAAAGAGTTTTCGGGCTTCCGTAAGTTTTCCTTCTTTGGATAGCTTGTCCATCATTGCAGTGAACACACTGACATTAGGAGGAATGCCTCTATCCATCATCTCATTAAATAGTTCCTCAACCTTCTCCCACTTGCCGTATGTAGAAAAACCATGAATTAGAGTACTGAATGTTATGATATTGGGAGACAATCCGTCATCAATCATCTGAGAAAATAGGGACATTGCATCGTCCAGCCGGCCTTTCTTGCAAAGCCCATCTATGACTGTGTTGTAGTTGACTATGTCCGGCATCAATCCGAGCTGCTGCATTTTGTTAAATGTAAGGATTGCATCATCTAGCCTTCCACATTTACAGTATGCATAGATCTGTATGTTGAAGACATGATGGTCAATTTGCATTCCATTTTGTACCATTAGATCTTTGACATTGTTCATTTCAACAAGATTGCCTTCGGTAGCATACCCATGAATCAGACTTCTATAGGTGACAACATCAGGGTTTTCACCGCTCTCAATCATAGAATTAAAAATCTCTCTAGCCTCTGCTATAAGTAACAACATCTGGCCGTTGCCCACATCTGGACATTTTTTTGAGAGTTCTGACTGCCTCTTTCCACTATCCCAAAGAGAGGTATCCGTGAATCAGACTGTTATATGTAGTGCAGTTAGGCATAATATGTTCATCAATCATCTGCTGAAGGACCTCCTCGGCCTTGTCCATTGCTGGAACCTTGCATAGGCCATCAATGATTGAATTGCAGGTCGCAACATTTGGCGGGATCCCACGATCGAGCATTTCGCAAAACAGAGTGTAAGCTTTCTGCACCTCGCCCTCTTTAAAGAAGCCATGGATTACAGTGTTATAAGACACCACATCAGGTGGGCAGTGGCCTCCATCCTCAGCCATCATGTGGATCAGCTCGACAGCCTCTTCACATCTCTTCTCATCACATAGCCCTTTGAGAAGTGTGGTGTAGGAGAAGACATTGGGGGTACAGCCGAGCTCAGGCATTCGTCTGATCACAATATTCATTGCATCACTTGTCCTTTTCTCAGCAAAGAGTGTCCTGAGCAGGGGTGTGAAGATGACGGCATCTGCCCTCAGCCCCGTCTTAAATATTTGGCCCAATGCAGCGAAGCCGAGGTTCAAGAAGCCTGCATCGCAGCAGCAGCTGATGAGGATGGTATAGGTAGCTATGTCTGGAGCCACCTTCTTGGCGCCGGCTCGGGCCATGCGGTTGAACATGGACACGGCAAGGGCAGGGCCGTCGCGCAAGGTGGAGGAGACCGGGGCGCGAGCGACAGTGGTGAGTAGCTGGTTGAAGGCGTAAATGGAGCCAGGCCTCGCTTGGTGAAGCAATTCGTCGAATAGATCGAGTGCGTCCTCGGGGCCGAGGTCCCCCGAGCGGTAACACTTTCCGATGAACTGCTCCAGCTCCCAGGAAGGGCGGCGGTCGGCCCTCCACACCTCCGCCGCTGACGCAACGGCCGGCGGTGGGGAATGGCTTTGGATCGATGGGAGTACCTCGTCGCAGAGTTGACGCGCGGCCTCAGGGGTGAGACTTCCCGAGCGGAGGCGCCGTCCAATGATCCGCTTCAGCTTCATCAGCCAAGCGGGGCGCGGAGGGATCGACATGGTCGTCGCCGGCCGTGTGCGGTCCACGCCTCGCGCTCTCAATTCCCCCTCCGATGCGGTGGGAACGCAGCTCGCCGGTGGGATGGTCCGCACGCACAGCGCGGCGGTGGCAGTGTGCTGGTGTGAGAATGGGAAAGAATCGAAATTGGGAGCTGCGGCGGTGGCGGCGATTCGGTGGTGTACTCGCGGAATGCAGCTCGCGGTGTGGTGGTGTGAGAGTCGGGAACGGATCGAAGCTAGTTGGAAGCCGCGGCGGCAATTCTGGTGTGTTCTCGCGGCGGGGCTCTGTTCTCGCGGCGGGGCTCTGGTGGGTGCCTTCGCGTGTTTGGGAGGAGAGGACACACGCATCACGTGCTTGCGGGTGGGCCACCAGGCTGGAAGGGCTTCTTTCTTTGGGCTCCGACGTTTGACACATAATTATGGAGAATTTTTTTTTTTTTCTTTATTGAGGAAAAAATAAAATTAATTTGATCGCCAAATAATTTTAGCTTTTAGAGTAGCAACTCAAAATAAAGAGAATTTCCACAACAAACTCAAAATGAACTTGGAAAATAAAAGAGAAATCGACCATGAATTGTAATATTTGACTTTCTCTTGATACTAATAGAATAATGTTGAATTTACTACAAAAGGTGCCGATGCGTTTACAACGGATCTGGTACCTATAGAAGTACGACTCTATATCATCGTTAGATGGAAGTTGCTCTAACTTGTATGAGCGTAGGTTATGAGTTTGGTTCACATCACGAGATATACACAATGCAACCCAATCCAACATATTCATTAGGCCAATCTCAATGGCTTTTTAAGAGTGTTTTATGCTCATTAAATCTTGTGCCACATCAGCAAAAACTCTACTTTTTTACATGAAACGCGCAAGGCTAGAGAAGAAAAAAGTTTCACCATAGTGAAATCTTTGGGCCTTGTTTTCACATATCGTCGGAAAGCGAGGGGTGAAATCCCCATTAAGACGAGAAATAATGTTTCACCATAAAACTATGTAATTAAACCATGCAATGACAGAGAGAATTTTGTGGGGCGTGAGCCTATGCGTCTGTGCAATGAAAACACCTATTTCACGTCAAAGTTTCATATATTGGAAACGGGGACGTGAAACGTTTCATTGAGAGTGGCCTTATAGATGCGAGTCGTAACTTCGTATATGAGTATGGGTCAAGGCTCCAGATCACGAGCGAGAGATATACAAGTAAACTCCCCACTTTTTGATAGTTATAGTAGAGTTGGATAAAAAAAATGGGCGGAGAAAAATATTGGTTCTTCAATATTAGGTATATCAATATGTATAGATAAATAGAGATATAAGTATTATATAATATAAATTATTTGCCTATATAAATAAAAAAATGTGCATGTGCTTTGTAGAGAAAATAAATTCCCCACTAAAATGACGAGATATAGCCAGTCCATAGGATCTCAGCTAATAATAATGACGAGTATCGGCCAGTTGACAGGATCCCGCGTCTGAATTTACAGGCAGCTACCGATTTGAGTTTCCAAGAACAAAAAAGGAAGAGTGTAGTTGATAATAATCCTCTTAAATAATACCATGTCAAGGCACCGTACTTTTTTCCTTATAGGCATTGAATCAAGCTATGGTGAACCCATCGATTGTCTACACGGGGCATCTGTGGACTATGGTGAAGAGTGGCGAGCCACGTGATTCGTGCATTGGATGCGACGACAAACGGCCGAGCTCAGAGTCCTGTTAGTTGGAGACTCGTCGTGGAGCGCACATAAACGACCATACTTCCTGGATCTCTCCGTAATGATTGGTTTGCCAGTTTTCTTTCCTTGTACGGATTCTTGAATACGTTAATGAGTCCATGGTTTAGCCGATATACAAATACGGGAGAGAGACGGAGAGGCGAAAGAAAAATAGGTGAAAAAAAAGTGGCGAAATTTTAAATGACTTTAATAGTAGGTATAGATTACCACAAATTCCTCTCATGTTGACGTTGATCTCGTGCTCATATCGTGCAAATCAAAGGTTTTTATGATCAATTCAAAATATTAGCCAGTTACATGCAATGCGAATGATAATTTTTTTAAGGCAACCAAGGAAGAGAGATGCGGATTCTGTTGATAATAAAGAAGAAAATCCATACTCATAGAAAAGAGTGTACAACATAGAACATGTTTGGAAGTAACATAATAAAGAGCTTGCATTTGTAATTTCTTGTATGAAGTGTGTGGTGCTTTACAACTTGTGTGTGTGTGGGCGAAGTAGCCGCCAAGGTAGCTCCCATTAGTGTAGCCACAGGGTAAACCAAGCTCTTGGTCATAGTCGCCATTGTCTCGAGGCTAGTTTGGCATCTCTCTTCCTCCACTCCCAACGACTTCAACTCCTATTTATCTCGCCTCAAAATTTTCTCACTCCCAGCCGAAAAAAAAACATTTGATAGAGCTCTTCGTTGGCTCCGTCTCTAGCTCATTGGTATAAAGGATCATGGGTGGAGAGGCAAACCACATAGGGCCATGGACGTTGGAGCGGAGGTCCGTCGAGGTCGAGTGCTCCGGGGCGAGCGTGTCGAATAAGGATCATGGGTGGAGAGGTGTGCTGCCAAACTATACCTGGTATTGCCAATTGGTCAATAACCAGTTCTTTTTCTCTCCTCATACATAGTGCAAAAGGGACAACAAGAGTGCTTGCAATGAAGCTCGATGGAGAGGTGGTATTTCACATGATTATGTGTCTTCTCGCGTGGAGTGGAGCATACAGGTCGCTGACAAACCGTAGCACCCAGTTTTACCAAGAAAAACGTATCTTACTTTTAAAAAATATTTCTAACTCGTTTTTAAACATAATTGAATATTTTTGAGAAAAAGAGATAAAACCATATTGGAGCCCTAAAGGATCGTTTGGGAACCACAAGAACCCCGGGGAAGCCTGACCCGGGGTGAGACTAACTAATAGCCATTACTATTTCGGGCATGATGCATGTCTTACGTGACGAGGGGAACGACGCCCCTTGCTTTCCTTCCCCCACTGTTTTTCTTCTTCTTTGCATCTTGCTGCATGTCTTCAGTGACGGGGGGCGACGCCCGCTCGTCTGTGGCGGGCAGCCACGCCCCGGGAGGAAGGACCGGTCCCTCACGACCACGCCTCCGTTTCTCCTTGACACAATAGCGTTGGGTCCCGTCGGGTCCGCCTCCATGGGAAAGCGCCGGGATTTTCCAAACAAGGCCTAATAGAAATTTAATTTTTCATTTTTCACTAAACTCAACTAATAAAATCAACACAAATGCAACACCCTAGGGAATTAATTTGGAAAATTTTACAAAGCCATTTTCATTTATCCAAATGAGAAACACACTAATTAAAGCTTGGCAAGTTTTTTACGAAAAAAAAAAAAAAATCATTAAATATTTCATTATATTTTGTGTTTTTTCTGTGTACAGTCACAAGCTGGACGTGATATTGCAGCAGTGCCAAGCCATGGCGCTAGGACCTAGGGGTGTTCATCCACAGTTTCGTCTCTCCGCTTCGCCCGATTACTAGAACCAACTCGTAGAGCTTAGATGGCGCTTTACAATAGCTTCGTATGGTTTCATGCCCCCCAACACACACACACACACACAGAGAGAGAGAGAGAGAGAGAGAGCAAGATCTACGACTTGGATTGGGTTCTAGCGGTTTGAACCATAGGGGACGAAATGTGCAACAACATTGGCCTTGATGTTGCTCTTGCTTTACTCTTGCTCCCCAAGCGCCCGTGTGGTGGCACGCATAGGCAGATGGTGTTTGGATGTAGGAACTAAAGTTTAGCATGTGTCACATTAGATGTCACACGAGATCATCTCCAGCAGTCCGTCAAATCATATGGGGCAGGTCCGTGTACATGAGAAGTTCTCGTGTATGCAACCATGCAGGAGGAATTCCCACGTAGAGAGTGTCGCGTTGTGGCTCTGATCGAGAGGTAGGTTGAAAGATATTTGTAACATAAACCAAACACCCCACATCGTTGGGCTAGGGCGACGATCCGATCGGGGCGGCACAACCAAGCCTGATTGGCGATGGCTGTCAAGTGAAGTTGCAGGACACGTGGGTCTAGGATGATCTCCCTCGGTTGAACAGCTGGGGACCACGCGGGCACTAGCTTCGTCGCAAGAGAACAAGGACCAAAATCACCTTGAACGATAATATATAGTTTTCTTCACCAAACGAATAATAGGCTATTGCTCGAAAAAGGATAAAGCCTAAGTATATGCAGATATAAAGATGGCCCTCATACATATCCTTCACAAAGAAAAGTATAATAGGGACCAAAAAAAAAAAAAAAAAAAAAAAATGAACGGGACATCGAAAACGAAAATGCACGGCGGACTTGCTTTACAATATATGGTGGGCAAAGGTAGTTGATTGGAAAGTAACAAAAAGTTGGATGAGAAAAAGATGTTTGGAATGTATACGGAGTAAAAGGGTAGATTAAAAAAAAAAAGAATCACTCATTTTAACGTAGAGATACTGAGATAGAGAGCATAGATAGAATTAGAGATTTAGATTAGAGAACAGAATTAGAGATTTAGAGTAGAGAAGAGGTACATATAGCTAGACAAAAAAAAAAATCAGAGAAACATGCGCAATGAAAAGACACAAAAATTGAATTGAATAGTAAAAAATCAGAAGTACGAATAAAAACGGAATCATGGCGCCGCACAAGCCAAGGGACCGGGTTGGCGGACCGTGATGGAGGAGATCTGCAGCGTGAGCTGCGTGCGCGGGCCTAGGATCCGAGAAGCAGTTGAGGCGAGGAGACGCGCCCTTACAGCGCTGCCCAAGCCGTCTCCTCTGCATTGGAGCACGGGACGAAGCGGTCGGAAGACCACACCTCCAGGCTGAGATAGAGGTGTTTTTGAAAAAGTGGTGACAAAGGGATGGAGTTAAGAGACCCGTTGTAGGACACAACTAATAGTTTTCCTGCTATTAGTTTGATATTTAGCTGATGAGTAGATAAACTATTAGGTAAACCTATTAGATCTAAGAAGCTAACTACTAGCAATTAATTATTATCTTTTTAAAAGAAAATCCAAAAGGAAACGCCACAAACGCACATAGAGGAATGGAGAGAAGCTAAAGTAAGAAAAATGACAAAAGCGACGCGGATATACAGAGAAAAAGAGGATAGGTGTAAAGTTTTTTTTTTTTTTTTTTTTGATAAATAGGTGGAAAGCTATGGACCAGAACCACTAAAAAAAAAGAGACCGTAGAATAAGAAAGTTTCGCTCTACAAATTTAGGTATAATAGTGTGCCATTTACTACCACAATATAAGTATGTCTATTCGGTTTCTGAGAACCGAGGCCGGAAACTAATCTACTCAAGATTGTGCGTTCAATTTGTATAAGTTCCCTACAGTCAGAATGGTTCCTACCTCTGTTCCAGGCCAAATGAACAAGCCCTTAAGATTTAGTTAGTTAAGCCTTCAATTTTCAGACTCTTGCCATATTGTTGACCTTGTGTTTATATTCATACTGTTAAAACCTACTCCAATCTGATTGTAAAAAAAAAACATTCACCCACGTTAAAATACAAAACTAGTCCTTGGAGGAAAGTTTATATTTAAAATATAGTATAGAAACTAAATCGACCAAGAATGGACCTAATACCACATTTCTACATTTACAACATAAAAAGAACAAAGAGGAGGTATTTTTTGATGCGACATTCGCTTTGAGTCCGCCCAACCGCCACCCCATGTGAATCCGAAGGTAGAAAAGGAAACGAATCGTCCATGCGACCTAATAAAGAAAGGAATTAACCACGTAACAAAGGAAAGAATTAACCATGGAATAAAGGCAAGAAAAAGAAACGAATCGTTCATGCTACCTCATAAAGGAAGGAATTAACCACGCGATAAAGGAAGGAATTAACCACACAATAATGGAAGGAATTAACCACTCACGTTGGTTCCGCAATAAAAATAGGAAGGAAATTGACTCCTGCTCTTCCACCCATCCATAAATACAAGGAGAAAATCTAGAAGAAAAAAAAAAAATCCCACAACGCCCATTCCCATCTTGATCGAAGGGGAAAATCTCGGAGTAAAATCACCGACCCTACCTACGATGCTTTTTTTTTTCCTTTTATGTGGAGAGAAAATTAGGAAACTAAAAATAAAAAGATGCATGCAACCCCCCATGCCCAAGCGAATTTAGAAGGTGTGATCAATCAACACAAATTTTGACGGTGCGATCCTCTCGACCATGCGAGTTTTGAAGGTGCGATCAATCACGCGCCTCCCCACGCCCATGCAAATTTGGAAGGTGCGATCAATCACGCCCTCCCAACCCGCACATAAATTTGGAAGGTGCGATCCCTCTCCACCCATGTGAACTTGGAAGGTGCGATCAATCACGCCCCCCACGCCCATGCAAATCGGAAGGTGCGATCAATCACGCCCTCCCCACCCGTACGCAAATTTGGAAGGTGCGGTCTCTCCGGCCTCCCACCCTCACACAAATGGAAGGTGCGGTCTCTCTAGCCTCCCCACCCAATGGTCAAGTATGTATATTTGATGATAATATTATCTTAATTATGAAGAAGCCCATAAAATAGAGTTTAAAAACTCACGATATCCATGATTGATTGTGTTATTTTCACAAAACTTATTTAGATTAAATGTCACTTTAATATCATTGTTTAATTTTTATAGTATTGTTATCTTATCATGCGATCCATGTGTGTTTTTATATAAAATTTAGTTATCCCACACGGGCGTTTTAGTCATCAATAAAAACAAGCATTTGGAAAAAGAAACATAACTGAGGGTGCAGTGTGCCTAACAACAAATCGAGTGGTGTACCTGAAGCCAGTGATACTCTCTCTGCGTGTATTCAGATTTCAGACCAAGCTGAGGTCGACGGCTGAAAGCAGAAACGGCCCGGACACGAAAACCCCGCGGACACGGTGGGCTGGATCTGGATCTGGGTAATCCAGCGCGTGTGGAATCTGGGTCGGAGACGGGCCGGACCATCCCTCCTTCTCCCTCCCTCCTCATATATCCACAAAAAAAAATCTCCGATCTGTTCTACTCTCCTGGCCCTAAAGCCAAACCCAAATTCCCCACCCCACGCCGCCGCCGCCGCCGTCACCACCATCACCACCACCGCTACCGCCATGGGAAGAAAAGACAGCTCGTCCTCCTCAGCGGCCGCGGGCGGCGGGAAGAAGGAGAAGCCTATGTCGGTGTCCGCCATGCTGGCCTCCATGGACGCCCCCGCGGCGAAGGCCAAGTCCTCCAAATCGGCGGCGCCGTCCAAGGCCAAGTCGAAGCCCTCCAAGGCGCCGGCGTCCTCGTACATGGGGGACATCGACCTTCCCCCTCCGACGACGAGGACGAGGAGGAGGCGGCCCGGCTCGCCGCCGCCAAGCCCAAGGCGGCCCGCGCCGCCGCGACCGTCGTCGACCTCAGCGCCGGCGTCGCGCCGACGCAGAAGGACGCCAAGAAGAAGGACAAGCGCGAGGCCGTGGCGGCCGCGGCCGCCGAGGCCGCCAAGCAGGAGGCGCTCCGCGACGACCGCGACGCCTTCTCCGTCGTCATCGGCGCGCGCGTCCCTGGGTCTTCCAACGCCGACGACGGCGCCGTCGACGACAACGTTAAGGACATCGTGCTCGAGAACTTCTCCGTCTCGGCGCGTGGCAAGGGAGCTGCTCAAGAGCGCCTCCCTACGGATCTCGCATGGCCGCAGGTACGGCCTCGTTGGTCCCAACGGCATGGGCAAGTCCACCCTGCTCAAGCTCCTGGCCTGGCGCCAGGTCCCCGTGCCGCGGAACATCGACGTCCTGCTCGTGGAGCAGGAGATCATTGGCGACGACCGCTCAGCCCTTGAGGCTGTGGTTGCCGCTGATGAGGAGCTCACCGCCCTCCGGGCCGAGCAGGCGAGGCTTGAGGCCTCTAATGATGCTGATGACAGCGAGCGGCTCCTGGAGGTGTATGAGAAGCTGAATCTCCGGGACTCTGATGCTGCCAGGGCTAGGGCGTCCAAGATTCTTGCGGGGCTAGGGGTTCGATCAGGCGATGCAGGCCAGATCCACAAAGTCCTTCAGTGGTGGCTGGAGGATGCGCATATCGCTTGCCCGTGCGCTCTTCATGCAGCCGACACTGCTGCTCCTTGATGAGCCGACTAACCACCTGGATCTGCGAGCTGTGCTATGGCTGGAGGAATACTTGTGCTCGCAGTGGAAGAAGACTTTGATTGTTGTGTCCCATGACCGTGACTTCCTGAATACAGTGTGCAATGAGATCATACACTTGCATGATAAAAGTCTGCATGTCTACCGTGGGAACTTTGATGATTTTGAGAGTGGATATGAGCAGAAGAGGAAGGAGATGAACCGGAAGTTTGAAGTGTATGAAAAGCAGATGAAAGCAGCCAGGAAGTCTGGGAGCAAGGCAGCGCAGGATAAGGTTAAGGGTCAGGCGCTGTCAAAGGCTGCTAAAGAGGCCGCCAAGAACAAGGGGAAGGGGAAGAGTGCTGCAGGCGGCGGCGATGACCAGAAACAGGTGGCTATACCACAGAAGTGGCGTGACTACAGTGTTGAGTTCCATTTCCCAGAGCCTACAGAGCTCACACCACCTCTCCTTCAGCTCATTGAGGTAGGGTTTAGCTACCCTGGTAGGCCAGACTTCAAGCTCTCAGGTGTTGATGTTGGCATTGATATGGGGAACACGTGTTGCTATTGTGGGGCCCAATGGAGCTGGGAAGTCTACCCTGCTTAATTTACTTGCTGGTGATCTCACCCCAACTGAAGGGAGGTAAGGAGGAGCCAGAAGCTGAGAATTGGGCGATACTCACAGCATTTTGTTGACTTATTGACAATGGAGGAAAATGCTGTTCAATATCTGTTGAGGCTTCACCCAGATCAGGAGGGGATGAGCAAAGCAGAGGCCGTCCGTGCTAAGCTTGGGAAGTTTGGATTACCTGGACACAACCATCTCACTCCAATTGTTAAATTATCTGGTGGGCAGAAGGCTAGAGTTGTGTTCACTTCTATATCAATGTCTCAACCCCACATACTCCTGCTTGATGAGCCAACGAATCACTTGGACATGCAAAGTATTGATGCATTGGCAGACGCACTGGACGAATTCACTGGAGGTGTTGTCTTAGTTAGCCACGACTCGCGATTAATATCCCGTGTTTGTGAGGATGAGCAAAGGAGTGAGATATGGGTTGTGGAGGATGGGACTGTGAATAAGTATGACGGCACATTTGAGGATTACAAGGATGAACTCATGGAAGAAATAAAGAAGGAAGTTGAAGAATAATGCTGCTCCAAGTTAGTTGTGCTTTGCTGTTCTTTTATAGAACAGGCTGTTTTCTTGAGCTGAAATTGCATGTACTATTAGTGAGTTTTCTTTGCTCTGGTTTGCAGAGTATTCATATGGTTACAACTCTGGAACAATATGAGACATGCTTGTTTTATGTTATACAAGAGAACCTGAGAATATGATATTATTGTTTGTATCTTTTGTTCTGATGATACATATGTGACTGGATTGGAGCAGTACTTCTCAATATATATAAGCTGAACAACGAGAAATGAAGATGTGACAATCGTATGCTCTTTTCTTTACCTAAGCATAGCTACTCTAGCAGACTGGCTTTTCATTGGGTAGAATAGCTAGCTGAATTTCGACCAAATTATCTTCAGATCATGAACTAAATTCCTGTTCTTGAAGTTAAAGGTTGAACTTCTTTACTTTTTAATATTCTAAATTATTGTGGTTTCTTTGTAAGATGATGGAATCGATTTCTGCACAAGTACTTTGCTCAGCTTCTTATTTGCTCCTTATATAATAATGACATAATGTCTCAGATCCAGTGCTGCTTCTATCTATGAAGTTGATAATCCAATAAGCTTCAACGATGGACCAGTTGATTTAAATTTGTGTTTATGTACAGTAAAAGCTTAAATTATCTAGCTGCAAAATGAGCTTGTTGCACTTTGCACATGAGAACATACCTCTTAGTCTCCCAAAAACTGTAGTAGGTTGTGGACATGGTTTTAAGAGGCCTACTTTTAGCTGAGGATGATGAACAGGTACCCTTATTTGACATGGTTTTACCTGTTTTAATGTTATTTTCAGTGAGTAAATAGAAACAATTATTAAGCAATAGACCTATATATCTTGCAGAACTGTCAGAAACACAGAGCTGCTAATGTTGCGATAACTGACAGCAATGTAACAGATAATTTACAAGAGGTAAAGAGCAAGCGATGAGAAGAAAGAGGTAAGCATATGGTGATTTGTTACGTTCCTCCGGAACAGCAGCTCCTTTAGTACTGTTGTTGTGCTAAGTCCTCACTTTCACTCTGCTCGAAGTCTGCTCATGCCTATCTAAGTTGTTCCAGTTTGAGTTGACTTATCTTGTAGCAATGATGTATAATAGGAAATAGATCTTCCTACAGAAGCTGGCTTCAATTTTCCTGAGACAACACCATTGATTGAGTAGGCAGCTTTGCAGTAGACAACTTTTCATTCTTATTATATATTCCTATTTCAGTAGATGCTAAACTGCGTAGAACCAGAGTGCTCCTTTTGCAACAGGCTAAAGAATTGCTTACTTTGACAGGCGTGCTGCATTATAATAAATGAAACATTCGATAGATGTTAACAAATAGTTTCATGTTTGATTTCTCTCTTTGCAGGTGGCCGTCCGATGCGGGGTTGTGGCCGCATACCAGTCGCATACCCTCTCCGTCATCCTATGCGGGGTTGTGGCCGTCCGATGTGGTCCCATTCGCCCCGCGCCTTATTACCGAATGTGCACCCCATTGGAGGCCACACTCACGCCTTATTATCGAATGTGACTGAGGAGATAATTTTTGCGGGCATAGAAGGGAAGGGATTTGGGGTGGAAGGCCGGCGCACAATTTAGGGGCCCTCGTGATAGTAGAGAACGAATAATGTCATCCTAGAAAAATGTAGTTCTAGAGTAATGTCAATGTTTCGGTATATCTAGTTTCTCCGGTTATATATAAAAAATATTTATGAAATCAAATAAGTATCATTAGATTTTTTATAAGATACACATTCACAAAATATTTATTGTGTAAAAAATTTTAATAATTGTTCTCTATATATTTGGTGAACTTTGGACAATTCTTTTTACCGAGCGTGCACCCAAGTTAGATTTTTTTTTTTTCTCGTTGACAGAGGGAGCACCAGGTGAATTTGCTTCAAACTAATTTTTGTGAAGAAAAGATATCTCTCGGTCAAGGCCTGAGGAAGACACATGACAAGCACGTGATCTCCTCTCCTGCCTCAATTCCGATTCGTTTCCCACACCAGCACAGACAGAGCACGCCGCCGCCGCCGCCCCCGCCCGCACAGCCCACGCCCAGTGTTCCTCCACTCCCAAACCCTAGCCCCCGCCTGCGGACCATCCCACGCCGCCGCTGCCCCCACACTCCTCGCTCCCAAGCACGCGAAGGCACCCACCACACCAGGGCCCTGCCGCTAGAACACAGAATTGCCGCCGCCGCCGCATCCAACTAGTTTCGATCCGTTCCCCGCTCTCACACCACCACACCGCCACCGCCGCGCTGTGCGAACGAGCTGCATTTCTCGAGTACGCCACCGAATCGCCGCCGCCGCCGCCGCTCCTAATTTCAACTATTTGCCCATTCTCACATCAGCACACTGCCACCGCCGCGCTGTGCGGACCATCCCAAGGGCGAGCAGCATTTCCACCTCATCGGAGGGGAATTGGAGGCGCGAGGTGTCGATCGCACACGACCCGCGACGACCATGTCGATCCTTCCGCGCCCCGCTTGGCTGAAGAAGCTGAAGCGGATGATTGGACGGCGCATCCGCTCGGGAAGCCTCACCACTGAGGCCGCGCGCCAACTCTGCGACGAGGTACTCCCATCGATCCAATGCCATTCCCCACCGCCGGCCATTGCATCAGCGGCGGAGGTGTGGAGGGCCAACCGCCGCCCTTCCTGGGAGCTGGAGCAGTTCATCGGGAAGTGTTTCCGCTCGGGGGACCTCGGCCCCGAGGACGCAGTCGATCTCTTCGACGAATTGCTTCACCAAGCGAGGCCTGGCTCCATTTACGCTCTCACCCAGCTGCTCACCACCGTCGCTCGCGCCCCGGTCTCCTCCACCGTGCGCGACGGCCCTGCCCTCGCCGTGTCCATGTTCAACCGCATGGCCCGAGCGGGCGCCAGAAGGTGGCTCAACCATAGCTACCTACGGCGTCCTCATGAGCTGCTGTTGCGATGCAGGCTGCTTGAACCTCGGCTTTGCTGCATTGGGCCAAATCTTTAAGGCGGGGCTGAGGGCAAATACCGTCATCTTCACGCCCCTGCTCAGGACCCTCTGTGCTGAGAAGAGGACGAGTGATGCAGTGAATATTGTGGTTGGACGGATGCCTGAGCTCAGCTGCACTCCAGATGTCTTCTCCTACACCACACTCCTCAAAGGGCTATGTGATGAGAAGAAATGTGATGAGGCTGTCGAGCTGATCCACATGATGGCTGAGGATGGAGGCCACTGCCCACCTGATGTGGTGTCTTATACCACCGTAATCCATGGCTTCTTTAAAGAGGGTGAAGTGGGGAAAGCTTACACCCTGTATCGCGAAAATGCTCTCGATCATGGGATCCCTCCAAATGTAGTGACCTTCAACTCAATCATTGATGGCTTTTGCAAGGTTCCATTAATGGACAAGGCCGAGGAGGTCCTTCAGCAGATGTTTGATGAACATATTATGCCTAATTGCACGACATATAACAGTCTGATCCACGGATACCTTTCTTTGGGAGTGTGGAAAGACGCAGTCAGAATTTTCAAACAAATGTCAAGATATGGGCCACGACCGGATGTTGTTACTTACAATATGCTGATAGACTATCTTTGTAAATCTGGAGGGTGTGCAGAAGCTAGAGAGATTTTTGATTCTATGATTAAGAACGGTGAAAAACCCAATGTTGCCACCTATAGAACTCTGCTTCATGGGTATGCTACTGAAGGCAATCTTGTTGAAATGAACAATGTCAAAGATCTAATGGTACAAAATGGAATACGACCTGACCGTGAGGTCTTCAACATACAGATGTATGCATACTGTAAATGTGGAATGCTAGATGATGCAATCCTTACATTTAATAAAATGCAGCAGCTCGGTTTGATGCCAAACATAGTCACCTACAACACGGTTATAGATGGGCTTTGCAAGAAAGATCGGCTGGATGATGCAATCCGTACATTTTACAAAATGCAGCAGCTCGGATTGATTCCAAACATAGTCACCTACAACACGGTTATAGATGGGCTTTGCAAGAAAGGCCGGCTGGATGATGCAATGTCCCTATTTTCTCAGATGATTGATGATGGATTGTCTCCCAATGTCATAGCATTTACGACCCTAATTCATGGTTTTTCTACATACGGCAAGTGGGAGAAGGCTGAGGAACTATTTAATGAGATGATGGATAGAGGCATTCCTCCTGATGTCAATGTGTTCACTACAATAATGGACAAGCTATCCAAAGAGGGAAAGGTTACGGAGGCCCGAAAACTCTTTGATTTCCTGCCCCGTGCAGGTGTAGAACATGATGTTTTTCCTATAATACAATGATTCATGGGTATTTCTTAGCTGGTGAAGTGGGCGAAGTGCTGAAACTCCTTGATGATATGGTCTTGATTGGCTTGAAACCCAATTCTGTTACTATTAATACTTTACTTGATGGCATGGTCTCTGTGGGATTGAAACCTGATGTTGTTACCGGTAAGACTTTGATTGATAGCTGCTGTGAAGACGGAAGGATAGAGGATGTATTAACTGTGTTCAGAGAAATGTTGAGCAAGGATTATAAGACTGACACTGTCACGGAAAATATAAAAGCGTGAGTGTCATTTCAGAATTGAAGGACTGCCCTTCAAATGGAACTCAAACTGTAGATGGCCAAAAGGGTTCAATAGAGAACAGAGTCTTAACCTTAGCTAGGAGTCTTGGACGTGTTATGTTAAGCTTAGTTGTACTTGAAGATGATTTGGAATTGTCATTAATCTGGATAAGTTAAGGTACAGTTTCTTATCTACCCTGTAGTGTGGTAGATCTTGTCTTTTTAAATTTCAGTGTTACGAGTTGTGCAAGTTTGATCTTTTTTTTGAAGGATATGAATGAGGGGACTCATTTCAATATAAGGGCTATCTTTATATCTGCCTGTGTCCTTCGGCATTTTTTTAGCAATAGCCTTTATGTTTGCTGAAGAAACCATTTTTTTTTTCTACTTTTAAGGATGTCAAGAAGACCTGGTCCTTAGTCTTATGATGAACTCTGATTTTAAAACATATGTAGACAAAGTGTAACTGTGTAAGCTTCTTGTCACGGTTTCAGTGTGGTAGTATTATCTTTTCCTTATGCAATAAGAAATTCGTTGAATTGCCACCTGAACTCTGCATAAATACTTTTGCTCAGCTTCTTATCTATTTCATATGCAATAATGACATAATGTCTCAGATCCACTGCTTCTTCTTTCTATGAAGTTGAAAATCCAATAAGCTTCAATAATTGCACTAGTCTGACTTAGCAGCTCTAGGAGGATCCCTTTCTATTTCAAATTTGTGTTTATATTGGATCAGCTCATCATTTGTTGTCAACAGCATGAATATCCTCCCTCTGCGCTTTGTGTTCACAAGAGCTTTGGTATTTACCACCCGTTTGCAGATTCTGGAAGCACTTAACAGCAAAGAAATGTCAAAAGAATTTTTGCAGGAATCATTTGAAATACTTGGGGATTCTTTCCTAGTATATTACCACTCAGCTTGGTTTTATTAGCAAATAGCAACATCAGCATGAGGGCGTGCTAATCAAGAAGCAAAACTTTCAGATACAGCTTGTGCCAGCTGACTTACAGTAATAATCTTGTGCTACTCTTACTCCTTGTCTCTTACTAGTCTAAAATAATCTTGCGGCACGCTTACTTGTTGTCCAAAATGTTTTCTGATTATCGGGTCTCTCTGAGGTTTGATACTGACTGTGCATTTCTATTAAAATATGTTATTTCTGATAAAAAAAGACCTCTGTGAAAGGATTTCATGATGTAGATGGTAACATCAATTTTATGTCAACTGTCTAGCATTTTTATATATTGATACACAAACGTATATTTTTTTTACTAACATGAAGCAGAGGGAATACATAGAATGGTTCCACAGGCTACAGCCCATTTCAGCTTTTTATGATTTGAAGTGATGAGCTATCTATAGACTATAGCTAACTTTGTACAGTAAAACATGCACACCTTCTTACCTTTATATACTTTATTTATCACCACCACTCCATAAACATTGGGCTTGTTCAGGTGCTAAGCCATAGTATGTTTTGACTGTTCTTTCTAGTTGCTAGTTTGCTTGCTGCTGTCTGTTTCAACAAAGTCCTGAACTACTTTCTGTGGTTCTGCTCTGCTGTTGGGCTGGTCTTACTGCTGGATAGTGGATACGGCTTACTGAAGTCTGAACTTATGTTTTCTGTCGTCCTCAGTCTAAACTTCTGTGATGTCTTAACTTCTGTGTCATTTGACTTTGTGAGACTAAGCTGTTATGTACTTATGCCTGAATTCTGTTATTTACTTCTCTCACTTCACACAGGCACTATGATGCAAATATGCAATATACTGTATTTCTGTCTGGCTAGGCTAAACTACAGAAGTTCAGGTGTCCAGCTGACCAGCTCCCACGTCGATGTAGGACACCGCCACATAGGCGGAGCTTCGGGAGAACGGGTTCCGGAGCACGCGTCGCACCAAGCTTGTCTGCACCGTGGGCCCTGCCACCTCGTCCCTGGACCAGCTCGAGGCACTCACTGTCAGTGGGATGAGCGTGGCCAGGCTCAACATACCGCGCCGTCAGGAGGCTCAACGAGGAGAAAGGGTTCGCCGTCGCTGTCATGATGGATACCGAGGGCAGCGAGATCCACATGGGCGACCTTGGCGGCGCGTCCTCCGTCAAGGCTGATGTGAGCTGCTGCTGCTTGTCATTGGTTTGTTTGGGCTTGGCTGTGCTTTTTTTTAACTTGTACCAAACCTGGCAAACCCAAATTCACACGAGTTCAATCTTCAATCAAATGGCTCAGTTGATCTACATTTTCCACTCAGGCTTGAAACCATTATAGAAGAGAAAAGGAAATCAATGCACATTTGTTATGAAAAATTCCATACTGAAACTGGCAGTATATTTCAGGTCTTTCAAAAGTGACTGAAACTAAATACAACAACAACAACATAGCCTTTAGTCCCAAGCTAGTTGGGGTAGGCTAGAGATGAAACCCATATGAAACGGTACAAAAGAACGTAAAAAGGCACAAGACTCATTCTTGTACATAGTTAATGTTGATGTCCACATGGAACCGTAACTGGATGGTTGCATCTGGTGATAGTTATGTTTTGCACAATACATTCTATCATAATTCAAAGATACTAAACTGCTTCTATAATTGTCTCCTGATATCAGGGCTCAGGTCACTACCCAAAAAAGGAGATTCTCTTACCCTGCAGCTGTTTATTTTAAGTTATTAATGATACAGTTAGAAGCTGACTATGTGCCTGAGCAAAATTCCTTGTTTTCTTCAGCCAAATTATTTTCCAAAATGATTTCCATTTTCTTAGTCCTGAAGTAATTAACAAATCCTGTCACATTTGTTGGATTCCACAGGATGGAGAAGTATGGACGTTTAGCGTTAGATCATTTGAGTTGCCTCTCCCAGAATGAACTATTAATGTCAACTATGATGGATTGCTGAAGGTATTTAAGCTAGCCTATATGTTGATATTGTTTCTAGTTCTGTTCTTTAGCGTAACATTGCAACTAAATCCTGCACAGATGTGAGAGTTGGTGATGAGCTGCTTGTGGATGGTGGAATGCCTCGGTTTGAGGTGATTGAGAAGATAGGACCAGATGTTAAGTGCCATTGCACAGATCCTGGTTTATTGTTGCCACGTGCCAATCTTACATTCTGGTGTGATGGCAGTATCGTCCGTGAGAGGAATGCTATACTTCCTACAATTTCATCAAAGGTGAATGCACTAGCATAATAAATATCTTGCTGTAATTATCAAAAGGCTGTAAAGCAAAAACCTACAAATCTATACCATCCGTCGTGTTAGAATGGATTTGGAGCTTTTTTGATCGACACCATGATCAGTTCAAAACATTGTGCACTGAAACACATCTCTGGATAATGTCAGCTATTTCTAAACAAGGGGTGCTACCAACTAGAGTTCTTTAGTTGATAAATGGAATACTCTATTAGTAGATATTAATATATAACAATGATGTTCCTTTTCTTGTGACAACTTGTGCAGGATTGGCTTGACATAGACTTTGGAATTGCCGAAGGTGTAGATTTCATCGCTGTTTCGTTTGTCAAGTCTGCAGAAGTAATTAAACACTTGAAAAGCTACATAGCTGCAAGGGGCCGTGGCAGGTACCAAATGTATAATTTTGTATTGATTTAAGTTTGTGCTTATTTGGAAGACTTTATTCAGCATTGTTAAACTGATGATGGGTGTTCCTAGAACTGTTCTGGATGCTTAGCCATTGTTGCTGTTTGCTTCCTGGTCACTGGTCAGTCTTGGATGATTATTCATATTGGTAGCGTCTGATGGGATGAATTCAAGTAATTTTGTTGACAGTGTGATTCAAGGTAGAATTAGAACTGTTTAATATTGCATGACCAACCTCAACCATAAGTTGGTGCCATCTCAGGCGATATAATTCTTCTGAATGCATTAAAAACTGTCAGTATGTGTCCCCTGTTTTTATTTGATGTGCTAGTCAGTTTGCCGTTGTACATCCATCTCATGTGGTATGGTTAGTTAGTGACACTGCACAAAGTTACCTAGCTTAAAACCTTTAAAGGCCCCAACTCCCCTAAAATATCAAACTCACTGTGCTTTCTTTACGCATTAATTAATTAGGCCTTGCGAATGTCCAGATAAAAGCATTGCATATGTTTTTCTTATTAGAAATGCTGTTATGTTGTATTTCTGACATGTTTCTTTTGTTTCATCAATATTTGTTTATTGCTTAGTCTAATGCTTTGTTGTATATATGATCAGTGATCTAGCAGTCATTGCAAAAATTGAGAGCATCTCTTTAAAGAACCTGGAGATCATCCGAGCATCAGATGGTGCCATGGTAGCCCGAGGGGATATGGGTGCACAGGTTCCCTTGGAGCGGGTCCCCTCAATATGACAAAAGATAGTTCAACTGTGCAGGCAGCTCAACAAGCCAGTCACTGTTGCTAGCTTTTTAAATCGATGATAGAGTGGTGGGCTGAAGTTGCAGATGTTTCTGAAGCTGTCTGCCAGCGAGCTGATGCTGTAATGCTTTCTGGCGAGTCAGCGATGGGGAGATACCTGGTTAAGGCTCTTAGTGTTCTAAGGAGAATTAGCCTAAGGATTGAAAAGTGGTGGAGAGAGGAGAAGCGTCATGAGGCACAGGAACTTCAAAGTGTTTCATCTTCCTTCTCTGACAAGATATCAGAAGAAATCTGCAACTCAGCAGCTAAAATGGGTATCTGCTGTCCTCTTCCTGTTGTTGCATATTCCTATTATTTTGTTAACTGACAGAACGTTCCATTCCATTCCTCTTACATATATCTAAACAAAACTGATTTTATTTGCAGCTAATGGCTTGGGAGTAGACACCGTTTTTGTTTTCACGAAGACTGGCCACATGGCCTCCCTGCTCTCACGGTGGCATGATCCAGTCTGGCGACCTCGTGATCGGCCTCTCAGACATGCTTCAGTCCATCCAGGCGATGAACGTACCCTACGATAGCTGATCACCATGTTGCACGATCCTGCATCAGATGGAACACACACATTATCGGCGCCTTGAAGGATGGGTCCTTGCATCTAAATCATTGCAGTGTTGAGTTCCATTTCCCAGAGCCTATAGAGCTCACACCACCTCTCCTTCAGCTCATTGAGGTAGGGTTTAGCTACCCTGGTAGGCCAGACTTCAAGCTCTCAGGTGTTGATGCTGGAATTGATATGGGAACACGTGTAGCTATTGTTGGGCCCAATGGAGCTGGGAAGTCTACCCTGCTTAATTTACTTGCTGGTGACCTTACCCCAACTGAAGGGGAGGTAAGGAGGAGCCAGAAGCTGAGAATTGGGCGATATACTCACAGCATTTTGTTGACTTATTGACAATGGAGGAAAATGCAGTTCAATATCTGTTGAGGCTTCACCCAGATCAGGATGGGATGAGCAAAGCAGAGGCTGTCCGTGCTAAGCTTGGGAAGTTTGGATTACCTGGACACAACCATCTCACTCCAATTGTTAAATTATCTGGTGGGCAGAAGGCCCGAGTTGTGTTCACTTCTATATCAATGTCTCAGCCTCACATACTTCTGCTTGATGAGCCAACTAATCACTTGGACATGCAAAGTATTGATGCATTGACAGATGCACTGGATGAATTCACTGGAGGTGTTGTCTTAGTTAGCCACGACTCGTGATCAATATCGCGTGTTTGTGAGGATGAACAAAGAAGTGAGATATGGGTTGTGGAGGATGGGACTGTGAATAAATATGACGGCACATTCGAAGATTACAAGGATGAACTCATGGAAGAAATAAGGAAGGAAGTTGAAGAATAATGCTGCTCCAAGTTAGTTGTGCTTTGCTGTTCTTTTATAGAACAGGCTGTTTTCTTGAACTGAAATTGCATGTACTGTTAGTGAGTTTTCTTTGCACTGGTTTACAGAGTATTCATATGGTTACAACTCTGGAACAATATGAGACATGCTTGTTTTATGTTATACAAGAGAACCTGAGAATATGATATTATTGTTTGTATCTTTTGTTCTGATGATACATATGTGACTGGATTGGAGCAGTACTTCTCAATATGCTCTCAAGATTATATAAGCTGAACAACGAGAAATGAAGATGTGACAATCGTATGCTCTTTTCTTTACCCAGAAGCTGTTACCATCTGGGAAGGCCTGTTTTTCTTACCTGTGCCTTTGTGAGGAGCAGATTTAGGCTTGCCTTCCTGTGAAGTTGGCAGACTGGCTTTTCATTGGGTAGAATAGTTAGCTGAATTCTAGATTTCAACCAAATTATCTTCAGATCATGAACTAAATACTTGTTCTTGAAGTAAAAGGTTGAACTTTTTGACTTTTTAATATTCTAAATTATTGCGTTTTCTTTGTAAGATGGAGTCGATTTCTGCACAAGTACTTTGCTGAGATTCTTATTTGCTCCTTTTATAATAATGACATGATGTTTCAGATCCAGTGCTGCTTCTATCTATGAGGTTGAAAATCCAATAGGCTTCAATAATTTTGGTCACTTCAAATTTGGCAGTTTTTTGTTTATATTTATATTGGGTATCTTTTCTTGCCATACATTCTTCAACAGAGCTAACATACCCTGGGTACAGTTAGTTTGGGCTCATTATTACTCTTCAGACAAATTGCCTGTTCACGGTGCACACATCAGATGCTCTTTTTTGGTGGAAAGATATCTTAAAGCTTTTTCAGACTTACAAACAGATCTCAAGCATTTCTATACAAGATGGGGCCTCTTGTCTCCTTTGGCAAGATAACTGGAATGGAGGTAATTACAGTATCAATTCTGCAGAACTTTTCTCTTATGCTAAGAACCACCGGATTTCTCTGGCTAAAGCTCACTCAGTTATTCCTAGACAAAATTTATTCCATCTACCTCTATCTAATCAAGCTTATCTGCAATTCCAAGATCTCTCAAACTCTTTTGGATAATCTTCATTTGTCTGATGATAAAGATTCTTGGGCCTATTCCTGGGGTCCCTTCTACTCTTCCAGGCAAGTGTATAAACACCTTATTGGTCACCATCATCCACATAGATCACATAAATGGTTATGGGCCTCATCCCTTCAAAATAAGAGAAATTTTTTCTCTTGGTTAGTACTCAAAGACAGAATAAGTACTAGAGAACTTCTGAAAAGAGAAGGGATGCAGCTTCAAAGCATTGATTGTGTTTTCTGTACTCATCATGTTGAAGAAAACCTTCTGCACCTGCTCTTTCACTGCCCTTTTGCAATGGCATGTTGGTGCTCTGTTAATGTAATAGTACCGAATTCAAATGATATTTCAACAATCCTGGAAGGTATCAAAGTTCAGCTCAACTATCCTTTCTTTATGGAAATCATTGTTACCATGACCTGGGCAATCTGGATGATGAGAAATGATATTATTTTCAAGAACTTGGCGCATTCAGTTCAACGCTGCAAAGAAGTTTTCAGCCGTGAATTTGCTCTAGTTAATCTAAGAGCAAAACCTTCATATCATCCCTGGATTGATCGATGGATACAGTTTATGTGTAATTTTTTTAATTTTTTTCGTCTCCTTTTTTGTCTCCTGATTGTGAGATGTAAAGACTTTTTTTCGTTATAAGCAATAAATTTCAGTAGGGGCTTTGCCCTCCTGTTTCGTAAAAAAAAAAAAACCTTATATTTCTGTCCAAGCACTGATATTTAGGGAATGTTTATTGTAAACAACTAAACATGCAATGCCTTGTTTGTTTAGAACATTGGGCTTGGGGATCCCAAGTCCCAGCGCAAAGTCCCGGCTCGGTTCCCTTCCCCGTTTGTCAAAGGCACGGCGGCGGCGGCGGCTCCAGCCCTGGACATGGAGATGGAGGTGGCGGCAGTGGCGGAGCCCTGGAGACGTTGGTGGCGGCGTGAACCCCAGACGATAATGACATCGTGGCACGATTCCATCGAGGTACCCTGCCCATGGCTTGCCGCCCCATTTGATGTGCCCCAGAGATACATGATGAAGGAACGCTTCATGAAGCTATTGCTCTGGGAGGACAGCAGTGGCAAGGGCGTCTGCATTTGTATTCGACTAATGTTTGTTTTTAGAGTTCAATCGACTAATGTTTGTTTTCCTTTCCTTTTATTTTTTTTCTTGGCAGTCGCAATATCACTACTAATAAGCCTATGTTCTGATTGGGATATGAATCAATGATTTACCATGGCCATTATTGCTTTGCATTTGTATCACAGTTGACGGTGGCATACCTGCTAGCCATCAACACGAAGCTCCAGCAGAGGGATGCGGTCCATGCCACCAAAGACTGCTGGGCACTGTGAACAGAAGCAAGGTTCCCAGCCATCAGAAAGTGCAAGGCTCCCCTGTAATACATCTGATTCGTGACATGTGCAAGGCTCACAGTTGACTGAATCTGCTCATTTTTCTGTATGCTTGCATTCTTACCATCGGTGGTGCTTACAAGAATTCTCAAAAGACACAGGTGCATTGTCATGTTCAACGTTCAGGCCTTATTTCAGGAGCAGCTTGGTAGGATCTCAGGACGAATACAATCTTAGTTTAAATTACTATATTGATAACACCTAATGAATGTTATGAAACAACTGTTGGGGTGCTCCAATAAGTATTCCAATATTTGACGCCTTATTTCAGAGGAAGAGTAGAGCTGCTCATTAACATAAGTCAGTGATAAGTAATTATGTTGCTCTTTCAACGATCAAACTGCTCGAAGTGGTCAAATAAGTCAGTGTTAAAGTAATTTTGCTACTGTTACTTATAAGAAGTTATTATAAGACCAGTAAATGGGACCATATTGTTAGAGTATGAGTAGTGTTGGCCCATGAGGCTAGGCCTAAGAGGCCCATGTATGCACTATATTGCTACCCTTCTAGGGTTAGCCCTAATTGAGGAATCAATTCTAACATGGTATCACCCTAAAAAAACCCCCGATCCTCTCCTTCCTCCCGCCGCCGCTTCTCCATGGCCGGCCGGCCGCCGGCGCCGCCGGGCTTCCCCGGCGCCGCAGCCGCCCCGCCCTTCCCCCCTCTCTCCTCTCCGCTGCCGGCCGCGGCTGGCTGGGCGCGGGAATCCCCGCATGGCCCCCCGGATGGGCGCCTCTCTGTCGCCGCCGCCCCGCCGCTTCACGCGCGCCGCGGGCGTATGAGGGACCTCGGCGTGGGGATGGCGCGACCACGCCGCAGTGCCCGGGCGCGCCCCCGGGCGCCGATCTCTCATGGCTGCGCGCGCCTCTCGCCGCCGCGCCATTGGCACGCTTCCGCAGCGGCGCGGCGCTGGGGGACATGTAAGGTCCTAGATAGCTAGAGGGGGAGGGAGGGTGAATAGCCTATAAAAATTTCTACAAACTCAATTCAACAAACCGATTAGTAAAACAACAAGCGTAATCGCGGTTTGCACTAGCTCTATTGTCTTGCAAGCCTCTAGTGACAATTCTAAATATACTCTATGATCTCTATGTCACTCAATTGCTATGTCACTACTCTAACTAGTGAGCAATCCTAAATATGATCCTTATGCTAGCAAGAACAACTAAACAAGCAAGTGCTAGCTCTCTACTCAAAGTAAGCTAGGAAAGTAAATACAAGAACAAGGAATTGTTATACCGATGTGTCGAGGCAATGAACCAATCACCGTGGGGGTGAAAACACAATCACAATCAATGGATGAAGCCAATCACCAATGAAGACAATGAACACGATGATTTGTTCACCCGGAGTTCACTTGTACACCGACAAGCTACTCTCCTCGGTTGTGCCGACCAACACAAGGATGGTGTTTGAGCTAGGGCGGTGCCCTTGCTAGCCTCAACACACCACTCACAAGTGAGGTACCCAAGACACGAGCAATGTATTCCTTGCACTTTGTCTTCCGACGAGCAGGAGTGCGTGATCCTCTCACAATTTCGCCCGGAGGTGGCCAAGAACAATCACCAACTCTTGCCAACGCCTCCACCAAATCACCAAGCCGGCTAGGAGCGGTGTCTCCAAGAGAAACAAGAAACCAACCGGCTCACAACGATCCCCAAGTGCCTCTAGATGCAAGAACTCGATGCAAATGCACTTGGATCACCTCTTCTCTCAAGAATGAAGCTCACAAGCAAGAATGAGAGAGAGGGAGGGTTGTTGCTCAGCTCTAGTGTGTTAGGAATGATTCAAATGTCCAAGAAAGAGAGCAATGGCCGGCCAAAGGGGTATAAATAGACTCCACCACGAAATGGAGCCGTTGGGGAGGAACATGCAATTCTGCGGGTCGGGGCGCGCCGACCGGACTCATGCATGAGTCCGGTCGATGAGTCCGATCGAACCGACAAACCCAACCAAATTTAGAACCCCAGTAAATTTAGAACCCCCATTGCATGCGTCGGTCGAGGAAATCATGCGTCCGGTGCATGCGTCGGTCAATCCCGAGATCAACCACGAAAACATGCTCTGTTTCTTTGACCGGAACCACACACCGGTGCGTCCGGTCAATCTCGCATGCTTCCGGCCGCCTCACGAGGCGCCAAATTCGTCGTTGTGTTGCCGTTTCTTCGCCTTTGCTCCAAACCGACTTCCGTCACTTGTTTCTTGTTGCCGACACGTCGAAGAACATCCCGACACCATGTGTTAGCATTTTGAAACCATTTTCGACAAGGACGGAGTTAGCTCTTTAGGTTAGAATGCATGCATATGAATTTTTGAACCTAAAGGCTTTGGAGGACCGATGTGTACGATAAGTTTCCCCTCTTTATAGTACGGCTTATCGATCCTATAATCACTCACACCCTCTATGGTGTCTTGAGTGTAAAATCAAAAGCCCTATGGTTATACCTTTGCCTTGGGGCTCAATTGATCTCCAAACCACACCGAATTGGATGCTTGATCATCTTTTGGATCACCTCGATCCATCCTCCATGATCACCATGCACCAACTCAAACGCGACCAATCTCCAATCTAGTCAAACACTTAGCATCGAGAGATTAGTCCTTAGGTGTCACTAATTATCCAAAACCAAACAAGAGATCTTGAGGACATCGGCGCGGGCGGCATGTCCCCGGGCGCGAGTGCGGGCACAGGCGCCGCGGGTGCAGGCACAGGGCGGGCGCGGGTGCGGGGGGGCACGCGCCCTTGGGCGCCGGCCGAGCGCCCTCGCTGCCATCACGGGTGCGGGCACGGGCAAGTCCTCCTCGCCCCATCGCTTCCCCCCTTCTCCAAGCAGCCCCCTACCGGGTGCGAGGCAAGAGCTGTTGTTGCTTCTGCCGGCCCGCTACCTCCGGCCTCCCTCGCCCCATCGCTGCCCTCCTCCTCCAAGCAACCCCTACCGGGACCTCGTCGCGGGTGCGACGCTGCCGCTAGCACGGGGAGCTTGGCCTTGTTGGACGCTCCCCTGCCGCGCGTGTTTGACACCACGAGCGCCCGGCACCTGCTTGCCTCCGACCTCGACGCTGCCCTTAGCGCCGCCCGAGCCGCTACTATGGCTGGGCAGGCCCATCTTCGTGCGGCCACTCTCGCTTGGGAGCGCGAGGGCGGTCGCGTCCACGCAACCATGCGGCGTGTCCTTGCCACGGCGCGGGTGCCTCGCCCTTCCCGCCCCGCCTCCGCGGTCGCCTTTCCTGGGCGCGCGGCGACATGCGGCTGCTGCCCTGGCTCGCTAGATCGTCACGGTGGCGGCAACCCCTCGCCCACGACTCGGCCGATCCTTGCGGCGCAATTTCAGGACCTCCGCGGGTGCGCCCTTGCTACTACTCCTCCGCCGCCGCTATCTCCTCCTGTTCCTCCCGCCTCCGGGCGAGCTGGGGTGGGGGGGGCGCGGGGCGTGGCGGCCGCCGTCGTCGACGCGGTGGCGGTCGAACTCTCACCGGTGCTCCACCGGGGGACTCACCACTCGTCTCCGCGGCCTCCTCTCGGCGCTCGGGCTCGCCCAGCCTGTCGGTTCGGACCCGGCGGCCTGGGCCCCCTTCCACCACCTGTGGTCGAGGACCGTATGGCCCTTCCAGGCTCTCGGCAGTGCGCCTAGCCCAGCGGCAGCCATGCTCGCCGGTGCTCCACCGGGATCGCACAATCCGTCTCCGTGGGCTACACCTCCCGGCACTTCGCCTGGGCTTGTTGGTTGGGACCCGGCGGCCTTGGCGGCCTCGACACCTCCTGTCGGTCTAGCTTGGATCGCCGACTCGGGGGCCACTTACCACACCACTCCCGACCCGGGTATACTCTCCTCCATTCACCCTCCTTCTTCTTCTCATCCTACGTCTATCATGGTTGCCAATGGCTCGTGTCTTCCTTTCACGTCCGTGGGTGCAGCCGGCGCTCATGGCTCCTTTCGTCTTCCCGACGTTCTTGTTGCCCCCTCTATGGTTCACAACCTTCTTTCTATTCGTCGTTTTACAGCTGACAACTCTTGTTCCGTCGAGTTTGACTCTTCTGGTCTTACCGTGAAGGATTTGGCTACCCGGCGTCCTCTTCTCCGCTGCGATAGCTCGGGGCCCCTTTACACCCTTCGTTTTCCTCCCTCCACCTCGCCTTCTTTTTTGTCAGCTGCTTTCGCCACCACACCTTCCACCACTACTTGGCACCGTCGTCTCGGCCATCCTGGTCGTGATGCTCGATGCGGCTTCGCCTGAGCTCCGACATTCGGTGTCCTCGGGCTCCCGATGAGCACTTGTGTCATGGGTGCCAGCTGGGCCGTCATGTTCGTCTTCCTTTTCAGTCCTCTTCTTCCCATGCCTCTCGCGTGTTCGATCTTGTTCACTGCGATGTATGGACTTCTCCTGTCCTCAGCATTTCTGGCTACAAATACTATCTCGTGGTGGTCGATGATTTTTCTCATTACTCGTGGACTTTTCCCCTCCGTGCCAAGTCTGATGCTTTCCCCACTATTCACCACTTTTTTGCCTGGGTGTCTACTCAGTTCGGCCTCACCATCAAGGCCGTCCAGTGTGACAATGGCCGGGAGTTCGACAACTCCACCTCCCGAGCCTTCTTCCTCTCCCACGGTGTCCACTTGCGCATGTCTTGTCCGTATACCTCCTCCCGAGCGGCAAGGCCGGCGCATGATTCACACCACCAACGACATCATGCGCACCCATACGCTCCGGGCGTCCCTCCCTGCTCGCTTCGGGCCTGAGCACGCACACCTCCACCTACCTCCTTAACCGCCTTCCTTCCGCACGCCGCTTGGCTCCCACGCCACACCATGCCCTCTTCGGCACACCTCCTCGCTACGAGCACCTCCGTGTCTTTGGGTGTGCGTGCTACCCCAACACCGCTGCCACTGCTCCCCATAAACTAGCTCCCCGCTCCACCCTGTGTGTCTTCCTCGGGTACTCTCCAGACCACAAGGGTTACCGGTGCTATGATCTCACCTCTCGTCGGGTCCTCATTTCTCGCCATGTGGTGTTTGATGAGTCAGTCTTCCCCTTCTCCACCACCACCACCACACCGGCTTCCCCTCCTGACCTCGACCTCTTCGAGATGTGTCCCGCTGACCCGGTGGCCCAGCCACCTTTCTTTTTTTTCTGCGAGATCCCTGCTACACCGTGTTCGACTTCGCCGCCCCAAGGCGCCTTGTGCGGATCCGGTGGCCTCTCCTCCGGCCGGGCCCCGTCGCGGACCCATTTCCCGGAACGCGGCGCCCCAGCAGTGCCCGTTGCACCCGGGGGCATTTCGCAAGCCGTCTTGGCGTCTACCAACGCCGGGCTCCGGTGGTCCCGCCACCCCGCCACGGGGTGGCCTCTCCTTTCGGCAATGGCTCTGTGGTCACCATCGGTGATGTCCCCTTCACCGGCGACACCGACACCACCGGTGGCCTCTCCTCGGCTACGCCTACTCCACCGCCGCGTCCCCCGCTGCGTCTTTGTGTCGCCGGTGTACCACCCGCCGCTCCTTCACCGCGACCCGCGTCATGTTCACCCGATGGTGACGCGGCACGCAGCGGGTACTCTCGGCCCCGGGCTCTTGCGGCGATGCCCGGCGACTCGCCGGTCTCTCCGGTACCCTCTTCCGTTCGCGCGGCCTTGTCGGACCCTCACTGGCGCCGCGCAATGGAAGAGGAGTACGTGGCTCTACTCGCCAACCAGACTTGGGATCTGGTGCCCCGCCCGGCCGGCTCCAACATCGTCACCGGCAAGTGGATCTGGACACACAAGCGGCGGGCTGATGGTACCCTTGAGCGGTACAAGGCTTCTTTGGGTTCTTCGCGGGTTCACTCGGCGCGGGGAGTTGACTATGATGAGACCTTCACCCGGTGGTGAAGCCGGCCACCATCCGCACGGTTCTCTCAGCGGCCCTTGCTCGCTCCTGGCGGTGCATCACTGGATGTCAAGAATGTCTTCCGCATGGGAGCCCATCGAGCGATCATCGCAGTCACCGGCGGGGTTCGTTGACTCTTCTCGTCCTGACATGGTCTGCCGGCTCAACAAGTCTCTTTACGGCCTCAAGCAGGCCCCTCGGGCGTGGCACTCTCGGATTGCAGCCTTCTTGGTGTCACTGGGTTTTGTGGAAGCCAAGTCAGATATGTCCCTGTTTATCTACCACCATGAGCCGAGGCTGGCACTGCTTTGCTCTATGTTGATGACATTGTCCTCGGCTTCTTCAGTCCTTCACTACTGCGCGCGCATCGCCGGTGCTCTTCGGCCAGGAGTTTCCTGTGAAGGATGCGGGTGCGCTCCACCACTTTCTCGGGGTCCTTTGTCAAGCCTCGTCCCCACGGACTTCTTCTTCACCGGCGTACACTCTTGATATCTGGTGCGGCGGGGATGACGGGTTGCAAGCCTTGCTCCACTCCGGTTGACACACAGGGCAAGCTGTCAGAGGCGGAGGGCAGTCCAGTGGCAGACCCTACTGAGTACCGGAGTCTCGCTGGTGCACTTCAGTACCTCACTTTCACCAGGCCGGACATCACCTACGCCATGCAGCAGATTTGTCTCCACATGCATGATCCCCGAGAGCCCTACCAGACTGCTCTGGGCGTCTCCTTTGCTACCTCCGCGGCACCGTTGACTACGGGTTCTTTGCTTCACCGGTCTCCTTGCACCGAGCTGGTTTGTACACCGACGCCGACCGGGGCGGTGTCCGACACTCGGCGCTCCACCTCCGGCTACGCCGTCTTCCTAGGCGGCAACTTGGTGTCCTGGTCGTCCAAGCGTCAGCCGGTCGTCTCCCGCTCCAGTGCTGAGGCGGAGTACCGCGCTGTTGCTAACGGCGTGGCAGAGGCGTCCTGGCTCCGGCAGCTCCTCGCAGCTCCACAACTCTCTCTTTCAGACCACGCTGGTCTCTCTCGCGACAACGTCGGCGCCGTCTACCTCTCCACCAACCCTGTGCAGCACCAGAGGACCAAGCATGTGGAGACCGATCTACACTTTGTCCGTGATCGGGTCGCCATCGGCGAGGTTCGGGTCCTCCACGTCCCGACCACCTCTCAGTTCGCCGACATCTTCACTAAGGGTCTCCCTTCCTCGACCTTCGCTGAGTTTCGCTCCAGCCTCAACATCACCAGTGGCTAGTTACGTCTGTGAGGGGCTCCTGTGTTGTACTTCTTTTCGTGTCCAGTCTGCAAACTCCGCTGCGACGGTAGTTCAGACTCCGGGGGATGTTAGAGTATGAGTAGTGTTGGCCCATGAGGCTAGGCCCAAGAGGCCCATGTATGCACTATATTGCTACCCTTCTAGGGTTAGCCCTAATTGAGGAATCAATTCTAACACATATTTTGAACTCTGAAGTACTTGTATCTCATGAGATTGTCAATGAAAACCGTTTCAACAATCAGATGGATTTTGTACGTCAGAAACCTTATGTTAAAGGCACCACTGATCATATATCTTACGAGCTCATTTAATCATTTTCAAATGCCAGTTAGTGAACACCAAATTTGTTTTTTGTTAAATTCTTGTTATGGGTTAGGAATGAGATATTATCTTTATAAATAAATAAATAAAAAGTGGGAAATTGTTATTGTACCACTTTGCTGTGTACTTGTTCCTTTCTAATTCCTTGGTTTGTTCTTCAATTACAGAGAAGACATTTCTGTAAGAAGGTCAATGCAGTCTTTCTACAGTGATGTTGTGTGCCTTCAGGGTCTAAGGGAAAGGTTTTCCTCTGGATGTATGATATTACAGAGAAGACATTTCTGAATGTATGATATTAACTGTCACTTACACTGTGTTCCATTGTTTGTTTGTGAAACACATTGTTAACCCAGCCTTTGTTCACTGTCAGTCGCTAAACTCGTTGACTTGGCACTCTCCAACTTCCCCAGTAGTCAACAATAAGGTACTGTAACAATCATATATGAACTCGGTGACAACGATACTTTGCCTACCTTTTTTTATCTTTAGTTCTTTCCTCTTTCGATGGAGCAGAGTATTGCAGAAGCAGTTGGAGATTGTTTTTTTTTTGACAGAAGAGAGGTGAAGGAGATAAATTGTGAATATCCCTGCAACCCGACGTGCCACAACTTGGTCTACAAATTGGAGGGAAACAGGGGAGATGGGTGGAACCGACAGGGGCATTACTCATTAGAGTAGCTGGAACCTTAGTTGTCAAGTTGTCATCCATGACATGTACAACCTTAGTTGTCTTAACAAACACATGTGTGAAGCTATGGAAAGAAATAACATCGTTTGGTTGTTTTCATATGCATGAGTGTTTTATAGATTATGTGCATAGACATATACAATTGCATAAAAATACAATTTGCTTGTTTTAATGCATATCTCTCAATTGGGCTGTTTTCATGTGCATTCCTAAAATAAAGTCGCAAAGCGTTAGCACGGGCATTATACTAGGTTGTGGACATAAGCTTCTTAGTGTAAAAGTTAGCAAGCAGTTAAAATTTAAAAACTTGTTTGATTTCTAAAAGAATCATAATTAATTATTTTCAATCGGAAAATTTACCAAAACTCATACCAAATTTCTAGAAAAGGAATCTGATCGTTTATGATCTACATATAGCTATTTGGAGATGGTTTATTTCCGTTCCTACCTCTTTATTTCTTGTAGTTGTGCTCATAATTTATTTAAAACAATAAGATCAAAATAAATCTAAATAGAGCAACAACAAATAGATAACATTTTTAGGAAAATTATAATTAATTTCATAAATTTCTATTTTTAAAATAATTAAATATCAATTTTTAGAGATCAAATTGACATTTATTATTTTTAGAAAACAGAAAACCACCTATGAATAATCAGGAGATTAGAATTTTTTTATATATATAGTTGGAGGAGGATGTGTGTTACTCATTAAAGGATGAAAATGTGACTAGCAACTTGGAGGTTGAGAAACTCTTAACTAAATTCTAAACTTCCATTTCTTAATAAATGAAACATTCGATAGATATTAACAAATAGTTTCATGGTTAATTTCTCTTTTCTTTCCTTATAGTGTTCATTCTAAGTTTCTTATGGACCATTTTAGAGTATGGGTTGATTGACGGTTTATATATAATTGGAAAAGCTTTTTCCAGAGAACACGTGTGCTCGGAACGCTCGGGCTGCATACCCTCTCTGTCATCTTATGCGGGGTTGTGGCCGTCCCGATGCGGTCCCATTCGCCCACGCCTTATTACCGAATGTGCACCGCGGAGGCCACACTCACGCCTTATGCATATGACGGCCGCAACCATGTTGGAGACAGAGAAGATGTTGCCCCACTTTGGCGACGAAGCATCGCCACCCACAACCCCAATTCTAGCGGCCATAGAAGAGAAGGGATTTGGGGATGTAGGCGGCGTACAATTTTGGGGCCCTCGTGACGGTAGAGGTGGTCGGGGCGGGACGAATAATGTCATCCCGTAGAAAAGAATATAGTTCCGGAATAATATCATGTTTTCAGTATATTTTCCTAGATATTTATAAAAAAATAGTTGTGACATCAAATAAGTGTCATTAGGTTTTTTTGACAGAGGGAGCACCTGGTGAATTTGTTTCAAACTAATTTTTTATAGGACATCACGCACGTGTTTGTACTCTCGGTCGCCTCAGACACATGCCAATCATGTGATCTCCTCTCCTGCCTCAATTTCGATTCGTTCCCCACACCAGCACAGACAGAGCACGCCGCCGCCGCCGCCGCTGCCCGCACAAACCACAGCCCCCCCGCGTGCGGACCATCCCACGCCGCCGCCGCTGCCCGCACAGCCCCCGCACACTTCTCGCTTCCAAGCACGCGAAGGCACCCACTAGGGCCCTGCCGCGAGAACACAGAATTGCCGCCGCCGCCGCCGCCGCCGCCGCATCCAGCTAGTTTCGATCCGTTCCCGCTCTCACACCACCACACCGCCACCGCCGCGCTGTGCGAACGACCTGCATTCCGCGAGTACACCACCGAATCGCCGCCGCCGCCCCCGCCGCTCCCAATTTCGATTCTTTCCCCATTCTCACATCAGCACACTGCCACCGCCGCGCTGTGCGGACCATCCCAAGGGCGAGCTGCATTCCCACCGCACTGGTGGGGGAATTGGAGGCGCTAGGTGTGGATCGCACGATCGGCGACGACCATGTCGATCCCCCTCCGCGCCCCGCTTGGGTGAAGAAGCTCAAGCGGATCATTGGACGGCGCCTCCGCTCGGGAAGTCTCACCCCTGAGGTCGCACGCCAACTCTGCGACGAGGTACTCCCATCGATCCAAAGCCATTCCCCACCGCCGGCCGTTGCATCAGCGGCAGAGGTGTGGAGGGCGGACCGCCGCCCTTCCTGGGAGCTGGAGCAGTTCATCGGGAAGTGTTTCCGCTCGGGGGACCTCGGCCCCGAGGACGCAGTCGATCTCTTCGACGTATTGCTTCACCAAGCGAGGCCTGGCTCCATTTACGCCCTCACCCAGCTGCTCACCACCGTCGCTCGCGCCCCGGTCTCCTCCACCGTGCGCAACGGCCCTGCCCTCGCCGTGTCCATGTTCAACCGAATGGCCCGAGTGGGCGTCAAGAAAGTGGCTCCAACCATAGCTACCTACGGCATCCTCATCAGCTGCTGTTGCGACATAGGCTGCTTGAACCTCGGCTTCGCTGCATTGGGCCAAATCATTAAGATGGGACTCAGGCCACATGCCATGACCTTCATGCCCCTGCTCAGGACCCTCTGTGCTGAGAAGAGGACGAGTGATGCAGTGAATATTCTGGTTGGACGGATGCCTGAGCTCAGCTGCACTCCAGATGTCTTCTCCTACACCACACTCCTCAAAGGGCTATGTGATGAGAAGAAATGTGATGAGGCTGTCGAGCTGATCCACATGATGGCTGAGGATGGAGGCCACTGCCCACCTGATGTGGTGTCTTATACCACCGTAATCCATGGCTTCTTTAAAGAGGGTGAAGTGTGGGGAAAGCTTACACCCTGTATCGCGAAATGCTCGATCATGGGATCCCTCCAAATGTAGTGACCTTCAACTCAATCATTGATGGCTTTTGCAAGGTTCCATTAATGGACAAGGCCGAGGAGGTCCTTCAGCAGATGTTTGATGAACATATTATGCCTAATTGCACGACATATAACAGTCTGATCCACGGATACCTTTCTTTGGGAGTCTGGAAAGAGGCAGTCAGAATTCTCAAACAAATGTCAAGATATGGGCAACGACCAGATGTTGTTACTTACAATATGCTGATAGACTATCTTTGTAAATCTGGAGGGTGTGCAGAAGCTAGAGAGATTTTTGATTCTATGATTAAGAACGGTGAAAAACCCAATGTTGCCACCTATAGAACTCTGCTTCATGGGTATGCTACTGAAGGCAATCTTGTTGAAATGAACAATGTCAAAGATCTAATGGTACAAAATGGAATACGACCTGACCGTGAGGTCTTCAACATACAGATGTATGCATACTGTAAATGTGGAATGCTAGATGATGCAATCCTTACATTTAATAAAATGCAGCAGCTCGGTTTGATGCCAAACATAGTCACCTACAACACGGTTATAGATGGGCTTTGCAAGAAAGATCGGCTGGATGATGCAACCCGTACATTTTACAAAATGCAGCAGCTCGGATTGATTCCAAACACAGTCACCTACAACACAGTTATAGATGGGCTGTGCAAGAAAGGCCGGCTGGACGATGCAATGTCCCTATTTTCTCAGATGATTGATGATGGATTGTCTCCCAATGTCATAACATTTACGACCCTAATTCATGGTTTTTCTACATACGGCAAGTGGGAGAAGGCTGAGGAACTGTTTAATGAGATGATGGATAGAGGCATTCCTCCTGATGTCAATGTCTTCAATTCAATGATGGACAAGCTATTCAAAGAAGGAAAGGTTACGGAGGCCCAAAAACTCTTTGATTTCATGCCACGCGCAGGTGTAGAACATGATGTTGCTACATATACTACAATGATCCATGGGTATTTCTTAGCTGGTGAAGTGGATAAAGTGATGAAGCTCCTTGATGATATGCTCTTGATTGGCTTGAAACCCGATTCTGTTGCCATTAATACTTTACTTGATGGCATGGTCTCTATGGGATTGAAACCTGATGTTGTTAGCTATAAGACTTTGATTTATAGCTGCTGTGAAGACGGAAGGATAGAGGATGTATTAACTGTGTTCAGAGAAATGTTGAGCAAGGATTATAAGACTGACACTGTCACGGAAAATATAAAAGTGTGAGTGTCATTTCAGAATTGAAGGACTGCCATTCAGATGGAACCCAAACTGTAGATGGCCAAAAGGGTTCAATAGAGAATAGAGTATTAACCTTAACTAGGAGTCTTGGACGTGTTATGTTAAGCTTAGTTGTACTTGAAGATGATTTGGAATTGTCATTAATCTGGATAAGTTAAGGTACAGTTTCTTATCTACCCTGTTGACTTCTTATCTATTTCTTATGCAATAATGACATAATGTCTCAGATCCAGTGCTTCTTTCTATGAAGATGAAAATCCTAGGCTTCAATAATTGCACTAGTCTGACTTAGCAGCACTACAGGATCCCTTTCTATTTCAACTTTGTGTTTATGTACAGTAACAGCTTAAATTTTCAAGCTGCAAAATTAGCTTGTTGCACTTTGCACATGAGAACATACCTCTTGGTTTCCCATAAACTGCAGTAGGTTGTGGACATAAAGCTTATAGAGGTTCTGTCACATGTTTGTCAGATTTTTTTTGCTCAAATATGACGACTGCGTACCATAGTTCTTGGCATTATGTTTCATCCCCATGAGTTTCCTGGATGAGTGCTACTACTAGTCCATTTGCTGCTGAATCTGTAAACAGAAATTAGTATTGTGTTAAGGAATTATTAGTAATATATTGGTATCTTAAAACCAGTCAACAATTCAACATGCGAGATATATAAGTTGTTTTGTACAGGTAGTGGAGTCCTGCTTGTTGATGAGTTCATTCATGTTTTATATTATGCAAGTTCATTCATGTGGTTTAGGCTGCTGATCAGACTACTATTAATAGATCTTGTATGGTCATGTGTAGCAGCTGAGGAAAACGAGGGCCTACAATTATAGACAGATAACAATGGCTATCAGTTTGGGGGTGAATCCAGTGCAACATTTTTTTTATGCTTTATTACTTTCCCATCAAAACTGTAGACAGATAACAATGATGATTCTACTCTTTAAGGTCGGCTTTATCTCTAACCCCTCTCCCCTTCGAATTCTCTTTGATAGCAGTACTATCTTCATCGGGTAGTTACTTTTTTTGTCGCACCACAGGAACTGATGTAATTCAAAGTTTCAGATTTACTTCATTTAGAAGCCAATGATGATTACTGGTTTCCACACCAGAATAACTCCCTTTAAAAGTGTTTATGTAATCATGCTTCAATATATTACATATAAATATTTATGACTAAATCAAAGAAAAGTGCTAGAATAGATGTTCATTGGTCAAGATCCTGACTCAAAATCATTTATTGTTCTATGGATAAAAAAAAGCCATAGTGCCTACACAATTTTTAAAGACATAATGCAAAGTATGCTTCGAAATTGAGTTTTTATAAAAGGTATGAAGCTTCCTCAAAATAGTCGTCTTATATAACAATGATGCTGTGAACCTTGCTTCTTTTACAAGCAATGTAGGATAGCCTGTAGTTTTGTTGAAATAAAACAGTAGGGATTAGTGAGGACCTGGTGGTCATTGAACTACAATGTTGCTTCAGCAAGGTGACACCATTATGTTCATAGCTGAAGCCCTTCTATTTGATGAACCCTTCATTTCAGGAGCTATTATGAAGATGTGTACTTCAAATAGAGCCAACAATTCTAAATTGATCCTATGGTTGCCTTTGTTCTCATTCGGTAATGGAATGAAACCTGAGATGCAAGATGCATTAGTTAAGAAGGTAAAAAATAATGTTTACATTCACTGGGTTATGAAGGTGAAAATTAATGAAACCAGGAGTTCCGTCTTTTCGACCTTTCTCAGGTAAGGCGCGCTGAACTTTCTATGTTCTTTCTTCATGAATGGGTGGGTGTTAGCTGGGAGACAACAGATTGCTTCTTGAATAATCAAGTGCACATACTATCTCAGTATGCAGGTGGTTCAATCACAGGGTGTAGAAGCAAATCTGAAACACACAGATGGGGAAAGGAGAGAATTGGCAGGGGACTATAAGGTGTCGCTGCTCTATGTTGCTGACATGACAAAAGGTGAGTTTGGGAAATATGTCTGCAGGTTTTTATGATATTTGAAATATGTTTTGTCATGTAAATGGTGTTTGAGGCTTCATGATAAGCAGTACTGACTGTTGGAGTTGGTCAATCAGAGATGTAATGCAATGTTTTTATATAAGCAATTCGAGGAGTGTTGTTACCAAATTAGTCTTATGAGAAGAAATAAATATACTTGAGATGGCTGATGAAGAAAAACAAACTCCCATATTTCGTGGAAGCCATGTGAAAACTCCTTGGAATAAATATGCTTTAGCTTAGATGCTTATGAAATTCTTGATACATTATCATACAAACTAGTTCAGTATGCATTGACTAACAACTCATATTTGACAGATTGGGCATCTCTACTATCCTTGTTCTTTCACTGTATTGGACGCCGCCAATATGGAATTCCTATTCGTGCTTCAAATGCTGTGGAAACATCAGGTAATTGCATAGGTAATTTTTGAAACAGGTCATGCACTCATGCATCTGGCATAGTTGTGCCTTATGGTTTTCATGAGGTCTCACTGCCTTCTTACAAGCTCAGTGCATTATTATCGGCCACCTGTTTACAGTTTCTTCTAGCTGTAGTTTTCATTCAGTTAGAAAGTTGAATTCACCAATGAATCTTTCATTATATCTTCAGAGAAAAACATCCCTTCACACATAAGTGATGAAGAGAAATTGTCAAGGTAGCGTCTCTCTGCCAAGTATGTGCGCCAATGATTTTTGGGCTCTAGCTTTGGCTTTTGTTTCTTTAGTGACGTGATTGTAACATCTTTCATCCCAATTACTTGTGGTACTATTTAATTTGAATGCAAACCGCATATTTAGGAACACTGATGTGACAGTCATGGACTTGACATCTCTCTCTCTCTCTCTCTCTCTCTCTCTCTCTCTCTCTGCTGGAATGGCACCTGACACCAGCTGCTGCTCACGGAGCCTGGCACGCAGCTCATCGACATCAGGCCGCTCAATACGGACGGAGGCCATCACGCCTAATCTCAACGAGGCCAAGAAGGCGGCTGGCGTGCTGTACAACCTGGAGGTCAAGAACACATTCTTGAAGAATCTGACGCTCAGGTTCAATGACCCGGAGAACACCAGGCTGATCATGCTCGACGGGTGAGAACCTCAGATCCTGGTTAATAACTGCAATGTGCTTGGTCATTCTATGTAGATACTTCTAAATTTTCCCCATTTGGATTTATTAACTCATCACAATTTAATGAACCCATTTTGCTGCAATTCATTCAGAATAGCATGCCAAGGAATAGCTATGGTGTTAAATTTTCGGCGTTGTCACTTCTGATTAGTCTATGGTGTTAATCCTCACTCACCTTTGTCAATTACAGAGTTTGCATAAATAAACACAATTAAGCATCAGCATGCATTAGATGTAAGTCTGCATGGTATGAACTCTGTAATATATTTGGAATTTGTTTATTTCTGACTCTTATACGGGATGCCATGAGAAAACACTCCAATAGATTATAAGCAATTCTCAGAATTATTTCCAATGCAATAGTAATTGTATGCATCAGATTTGTGGACCAAGCTGTGAAGTACTCTCACCCACAGTTTTGTATAAATTTATTCAGCTTTGGATTTTTCTTGCAATCAAATCTTGTCAGCTGCATCTCTGCTCTGTTCTAACAAATGACAACACAGAAATATCAAGTATATCGATTCTATAACAATTACAATTCTTGCATTCAGCTTCAAACCTCTGTTACACTGTTTTTAGATCTTGTTTGTTTTAACCTTGATCCTGTAATTCCTTTTCAGGCTGTTTGAGGCCCATCTATTTCGACTTCTTCATTCAGATGGTGCTGGTTGGCCTTGACGCATGCAGAGCAGGTTCAGATCCTAGGTAGAGGCAATCTGTTGCTTGTTTGACGAATTTGCTCTGAACAAACTTTTTGCTCTGATTTGGACACAAATAAAGCTAGAGAACTTTTCCATGGTCCCAAATACCTGCATGAGAGATCTCATTTGTTATTATTAACACTGATTTAACTCCATCTTCAAACCTGACCATGCTATATTGATCTCCAATTCCTCAATTCCTCAAAATTTGTGCCTGCACGGGCGCGCCCCGCTACTGGTATACTTTATTTATCACCATCACCGCCACTCCATAAACGGGCTTGTTCCAGGTGCTTAGCCATATCTGTTGACTGTTCTTTCTAGTTGATAATTTGCTTGCTGCTGGCTGTTTCAACAAAGTCCTGAACTACTACTACTACTTCGTGTCAGTCTTCTGTGGTTCTGCTCTGCCGTTGGGCTGGTCCTACTGCTGGATAGTGGATACTGCTTACTGGAGTCTGAACTTATGTTTTCTGTAGTCCTCACTCTAAAATTATGTGATGTCTGAACTTCTGTGTCGTTTGACCTTGTGAGACTAAGCTGTTATTATGTACTTATGCCTGAATTCTTTTATTTACTTCTGTCACTTCACGCAGTCACTATGATGCAAATATGCAATATAAATATATACTGTGTTGTTTGGCTAGGCTAAACTACAGAAGTGCAGGCGTCCAGCTGACCAGCTCCCTGCTATCTGCCTGTCTGTTCCTCCAATCAGGTTGGTCTAGTTCGGTGCGGCAAAACTTCGGTTCACAGATACCATACACCCCCCTCCAAAAAAATGAAGTGCGAGTTCCACAAACACGGTTATAATTGAGCAAGCAAGAAAACATGAAGATACTGTTATGTGTCTTGTTGAAACGATAGTCTCAAAACTAACTTTAACGAAAGTGAACCTTTCTTTTCTGGACAAGCTAAGGATTGTGAATATCAATACTATTCATTTTTGTTTTGTTGCCATACCCTACATATGCCTTCTGAGGCATATGTATTTTAATTGGGTTCTATCTATCCTACCTATATGCTTTATCCTTTTAATCCCTAGATGTATCTACAAAATTGATGTATTTTAGAACTAAACTTATCTAAAAAATAATCAAACATGGGACTTTAGGCATTCTAGCTAATAAAACAAAGAGAGTTTCACAAGAGTTGATGAAAAATAAGTATATGAAAAATCAAAATTTTAAGTCAAACACAGAAATTAGAAGACTTTTCAATCAATAGCACGCAAACCACAAACCTACTAGGGCATATTTGGTTGGGTGGACCGGCAACCTAGGCCGTGGATTTTGGCCAGTTGTTGGCCGGGATCAATGTTTGGCAAGTAGACATAAGGGCATGTTTGGTTGGCAGCCAAATAGCTATGGATTTCGGTTGTTGTGCCCGCCAAACCACCAACCAAACAGGCCCGAACCCATGTGAAGGAAGATCTTTGAAAAATATAGCTAGACTAGGAACCACTTTAATGTTTTAGGTAACATTGATACTGGCATGTGGCATCCATCTTTTATATAACATTGTTGATAAGCCCAAGCGAACAGGACCATTGTTTGCGATTGCTCATGTTTTAGGTAAGGTCTATTAAGAGCATTATGTGGTCAAACAAAACTTTCATGAACGCTTCCAAATTTAGGTGGTCAAACCAAACTCTCCTGAATTTGGCGCTTCCTCTTCTTCTACCAACAAAATTTGGGGCAAACTACAAACAAACTGTATCGCTGTCTCAGCCGTTTGCGTGTCATAGGACACGTGACCACGATTCGTTGTCACGTGCTGCTGCCCACGTAGGACAGAACAGAACCCACCCCGCCACGTCACCCTCCCACGCCGGCGGCCGCCTCGCAATCTCCGCCGCCGCACCACCAAAACCACGTCAGCGACGCCACCGCACCGAACCGCATCTCCCTTCCACTCCACTCCAGTCCGCCGCTGCCATTCCCCGTTGCCGCCGCCATGGCCGCCGCCGCCCACTCCCTCCTGCACGCACCGGCATCCCACAGGGAGGCCGCAACCGCGGCCCGCTCGGCCCTCTGCCCTCCACCCACCACTCCCTTCCTCCTCCGTCTCCGCGGCGCTCGGCGCCCTCACCACCACCACCACCGCCTCCGCTCCTCCACCTCCCCGACCGCCGACCTCACCGCGTTCCCTCCGCCAAGCCCGAACGGGGGATCTTCGACGCGCAGCCCATCGACGTGGACGCCGCCACGGAGGCGGAGCTGCGGGAGAACGGGTTCCGGAGCACGCGCCGCACCAAGCTCGTCTGCACCGTGGGCCCCGCCACCTCGTCCCCGGACCAGCTCGAGGCGCTCGCCGTCGGCGGGATGAACGTGGCGCGGCTCAACATGTGCCATGGGGATCGGGAGTGGCACAGGGACGCCATCCGCGCCGTCAGGAGGCTCAACGAGGAGAAAGGGTTCGCCGTCGCCGTCATGATGGACACTGAGGGCAGCGAGATCCATATGGGCGACCTTGGCGGCGCGTCCTCCGTCAAGGCCGAGGTGAGCTGCCGCTGCTTGTCATTGGTTTGTTTGAGCTTGCCGGTGCTTTTTTTTACTTGTAGGAAACCTGGCAAACCCAAATTCACGCGAGTTAATTCTTCAATCAATTGGCTGTTGATCTACATTTTCTGCTCAGGCTTCAAACTATTATAGAAGGGAAAACAATGCACATTTGTGAATTGAAACTGGCAGAACATTTCAGGGCTTTCAAAAGTTACTGAAACTAAATGCATGGTTAAAATTACTCTGTATTCACTATCTTTGCATTTCAGCTGGGTGCCTAGACTCATTCTCGTACATAGTTAGTGTTGATCTCCACCTGGAAATGTAACTGGATGGTTGCATCTGGTGATAGTTATGTTTTACATAATACATTCTATCATAATTCAAAGATACTATAATTGTCTGCTGATATCAGTGCTCAGGTCACTACCCCAAAAAAAGGAAATTATCCTACCCTGCAGCTGTTTATTTTAAGTTATTAACCATACAGTTAGAAGCTGACCATGTGTGTGTGCCTGTGAAAAATTCCACATGGAAATGTAACTGGATGGTTGCATCTGGTGATAGTTATGTTTTACATGATACATTCTATCATAATTCAAAGATATTATAATTGTCTGCTGGTATCAATGCTCAGGTCACTACCCCAAAAAAAGGAAATTATCCTACCCTGCAGCTGTTTATTTTAAGTTATTAACCATACAGTTAGAAGCTGACCATGTGTGTGTGCCTGTGAAAAATTCCTTGTTTTCTTCAGTCGCATTATTTTCCAAATGATTTCCATTTTTAGTATCAAAGTATTCCTGAAGTAATAAACAAATCTTGTCGCATTTGTTGTATTCCATAGGATGGAGAAGTATGGACGTTTAGCGTTAGATCATTTGAGTTGCCTCTCCCAGAACGAACTATTAATGTCAACTATGATGGTTTTGCTGAAGGTATTTAAGCTAGCCTATTTGTTGATATTGTTTCTAGTTCTGTTCTTTACAGTAACATTGCAACTAAATCCTGCACAGATGTGAGAGTTGGTGATGAGCTTCTTGTGGATGGTGGAATGGCTCGGTTTGAGGTGATTGAGAAGATCGGACCAGATGTTAAGTGTCGGTGCACAGATCCTGGTTTATTGTTGCCACGTGCCAATCTTACATTCTGGCGTGATGGCAGTATCGTCCGTGAGAGGAATGCTATGCTTCCTACAATTTCATCAAAGGTGAATGCACTAGCATAATAAATATCTTGCTGTAATTATCAAAAGGCTGTAAAGCAAAAACCTATACCATCCGTCTTGTTAGAATGGATTTGCAGCTTTTTTGATCGACAGTTCGACACAATGATCAGTTCAAAACATTGTTCACTGAAACTCGCCTCTGGATAATTTGTCAGCTATGTTTAAAAAAGGCTGCTACCAACTAGAGTTGTTTAGTTGATAAATAGAATATTCTAGTAGTAGATAATAATATATAACAATACTGCTCCTTTTCTTGTGACAACTTGCGCAGGATTGGCTTGACATAGACTTTGGAATTGCCGAAGGTGTAGATTTCATCGCTGTTTCTTTTGTCAAGTCTGCAGAAGTAATTAAACACTTGAAAAGCTACATAGCTGCAAGGGGCCGTGGCAGGTACCAAGTGTATAATTTTATATTGATTTAAGTTTGTGCTTATTCGGAAGACTTTATTCAGCATTGTTAAACTGATGATGGGTGTTCCTAGAACTGTTCTGGATGCTTAGCCATTGTTTCTGTTCGCTTCCTGGTCACTGGTCAGTCCTGGGTGATTATTTATTCATATTGGTAGCATCTGATGGGATGTATTAAAGTAATTTTGTCAACAGTATGATTCCAGGAGAATTAGAACTGTTTAAAATTGCATGACCAACCTCAACCATAACTTGGTGTCATCTCAGCCCATATAATTCTTCTGAATGTGTTATCAAAAAAAAAAAAAAAAAAAAAAACTTCTGAATGCATTAAAAAACTGTCAGTATGTGTACCCTGTTTTTATTTGATGTGCTAGTCAGTTTGCCGTTGTACATCCATCTCATGTTCTACGGTTAGTTAGTAACACTGCACAAAGTTACCTAGCTTAATAAAACCTTTGAAGGCCCCAACACCCCGAAAATATCAAACTCACTGTGTTTTCTTGACGCTTTAATTAATTAGGCCTTGCAAACATCCATTTAAAAAGCATTGCAGGTTTTTTCTTACTAGAAATGCCATGTTGTATTTTTGGCATGTTTGTTTCGTTTCATCAATATTTGTTGCTTGCTTACTCTAATGCTTTGTTGTATATCATCAGCGATTTAGCAGTCATCGCAAAAATTGAGAGCATTGACTCTTTAAAGAACCTGGAGGAGATCATCCGAGCATCAGATGGTGCCATGGTAGCCCGAGGGGATATGGGGGCGCAGGTTCCCTTGGAGCAGGTCCCCTCAATACAACAGAAGATAGTTCAGCTGTGCAGGCAGCTCAACAAGCCAGTCATTGTTGCCTCTCAGCTTCTGGAATCGATGATAGAGTATCCCACACCCACCAGGGCTGAAGTTGCAGATGTTTCTGAAGCTGTCCGCCAGCGAGCTGATGCTCTAATGCTTTCTGGTGAGTCAGCGATGGGGAGATACCCAGATAAGGCTCTTAGTGTTCTAAGGAGCGTTAGCCTAAGGATTGAAAAGTGGTGGGAGAGAGGAGAAGCGTCATGAGGCACTGGAACTTCAAAGTGTTTCATCTTCCTTCTCTGACAAGATATCAGAAGAAATCTGCAACTCAGCGGCTAAAATGGGTATCTGCTGTCATCTTCTTGTTGTTGCATATTATTCCTATTATTGTGTTTACTGACAGAACGTTTCCATTCCATTGCTCTTAGATATATCTAATCGAAACTGATTTCATGTGCAGCTAATGGCTTGGGAGTAGATGCTGTTTTTGTTTTCACGAAGACTGGTCACATGGCCTCCCTGCTCTCGCGGTGCCGTCCCGACTGCCCAGTTTTCGCCTTCACAACCTCAACATCTGTCAGGAGACGGCTGAACCTCCAGTGGGGTCTGATCCCCTTCCGCCTCAGCTTCTCTGACGACATGGAGAGCAACCTGAACCGCACCTTCTCCCTGCTCAAGGCCAGGGGCATGATCCAGTCTGGCGACCTCGTGATCGCCCTCTCAGACATGCTTCAGTCCATCCAGGTGATGAACGTACCCTAAGACAGAGCCTGATCACCATGTTGCATGATCCTGTATCTGATGGAACACGCACATTATCGGCACCTTGAAGGATGGGTCCTTGCATCTAAACCATTGCTTTTTTTCACTGTATTAGATGCTACAATGCTAGGCTTAGTCTGGCCCAGGGAACTGTGGCAATAATTTGTGGCTTTCAGGTTGTTGTAGAACTCTTATATTACTTATAGGCTTAGGTGACGTTTAATGTGCAAGTAGTTGTTTTGATGTTTTTTTTGCGTGATAAAGCGGATTCAAGCTATGCTCTCTTGTGATGTTTAACGATGATGCGTGCAGCTAATCTGCTTTAGTTATCGACATCTGTATATATACTTGGCACATCGGAATGGTGTGTAGGTTTTTGTCTATAAAAATAACTTTGGCCATTTTACAAAGTTATTATGAGGTGTTTTTTTTCTCGGTACGAGGATGTTATGAGGTGTCATTTCCTTCCTCTTTAGGGCATGTAAAATCTTGATGCGTCAAATACTAAATCCACCTAGTCGTAAAAATAAAATAAAGAGAGATATCATGATTGAGAACATGAATAAAGAGAGAGATCATGATTGAGAACATGAGCTGTGCAGTCAATCTTTAAAATGCGGGATTTGAAATCCCTATATAACCTTTGCCTCTTATAACTACTGATACATATTCTCCAATGCTATATTATATATCCAAAATTCCAAATAGGTATCTAAGAAACCATTTGGTTAGAGCAGTGTTGTAGTCATCATTTTGACTAAACTGATTATAAAATAGAGCGGCCACAATCAGAAATGAGCCGATGATGGACTTGCGAAGAATGTGGGATTTGAAATTTTCAATGTTAAGAATCTGTTAATTAACAAATCTGAATCTTTTGATGCTAACAATAATAATATTATTATAATATGACCATGGATCGACCATTTTACATAAGCAAACATTTTTAGAACTAAGATACAGAAAACAAAACGCATGAGCACAAGTACCCATCAACAGATCATTAAAATCAAATAAAATGAAAAAACAAACAAATCAAATTGTAATGCATACACTCCTTAGACCTACTATACCTAATTGATTCCCAACAGGTTTCCCCGGTACAACCCAACGACACTACACAGCTTTCCAAAATTCACCACCTCCACACAGCCGCCGGTCCGTGGATCATACACCCGCACGACGCCATTGGGTGCTCGAACATAGAAGGCAATGCGTCCATCGTCCAGCACCATCAACGGCTTCACCATCCTTTCGCCTGCGCCCGAAGAACCTTGCCTAGAGGAAGAGACTCCACCCTCAGCCACGTCGTCCCTTGTCCAGGCTGTGCGTCGTCGTGAGCACCCACATGTCCATGGCGTAGGCCAGGTAGTCAAGGTGCACGAACGCCAGGCAGCCGTTGAGCTCCACCAGGCTCAGCATGTCGCTCCAGCAGTTCTGCTTGTCGGTGGACAGCGGGCACCGGAGGAGCGTCGGCCGCCACTCCTCCGTCGCCATGTCGAACGAGGCGATGCTGTCGTACGACTCGCCCCTCTGAGGGATCAGGAAGTGCGCGACCCCTCCGGTGACCGCCCAGTGCCGAGACACCAACGTGCCGACGCGCACCGGAGGACTCGGCGCCGGCCTCCACAGCTGCTGCTTCCGCCGCCGCCGCCGCCGCCGTCGCCGAGGGTCAGGATCTCGCATGACTGCTTGGTGGTCTCGCCGTGCCGACGCGCACCGAAGGGCTCGGCGCCGGCGGTGTAGACGCGGAGCACCTTGTGTTCCCCGTGGCGGGGACGTGCCCGAACACGTACGCCGACGAGGTCTTGTTACCAGTCGCGTACGCCGGGATGCCGGTGACGTCGCCGGTGGCCGGGTCGAGCACGCTGACGGCGGCCGTGCCGCCCATGCCGACGAGGCAGAGGAGGCCGCCGGTCACGCCGAAGTGGCCGTTGCCTTGGCGGTCCAGCCGGGCGACCGTGGAGCCCGACGCCACGTCCACGAGCTTGACGTCGACGCGGGAGATGTTGCCTTTCGTTGCGGTGTAGACGGCGGCGACGAGGAGCGGGTTCGTCGGGCTGGTTGGCCGCCCCACGGTGCGGAGACAGCCGAGGAGCTTAGTCGGCGGCTGCAGCTGCCCCTGCCCGCGGTCGTCCGTTGGGAGGACCGCGTTGTTGACCCGTGCCAAATATGCCGTCGACATGTTGATTGTGATTAAGCGATGGAGGGATTGATTAAGTCCGGTGGATTATATAAAGAAGAAGGAGAAGGCCGGGTCGGACTTGTGATCTCGCATATTTGTATCGGACTAGGTGGGCGGCGGCGGTCCGAGTCGGACATCCCCGACCTTGTGGGGAACGAGTTCCTCTGAATTCACGTCCCGTGACTGCCGAGTGAAGTCAGGCAGCATCCATCGTTGCCGGGAGATCCAAGGGCGAGCGGGCCACATCATGTATTGAAGCGTACTAACTGGATCACAGGTCACGTATTGAACGGTAATAACTGAGATCAAATATATTTTTACATGGAAAGATAATACAATTTATACAATCCTAAAACATGGTTTAATCTTGAAAAATTATAGAAAAATATTTTAGCTCAAAAAATTATGAAACCTATTTTAGTTTTTTTAAAAAAAAATGAAGCCTAGCTTCAAAGTGTTTGAATCTTGATGGACTCATTTTGTTGGTTATTTTCATGTACGAGGTCCCACATCTATTATAGTTAGTTGATATACCGATCATCTGAACTATACAGAAATGCGAGTGAACCGTTGTCAGGACCGTCGTCAAGCTATGTACCATAATATAATAAAGCATTTTTTTTTAAAAAAAAAAGTTTCATAATTTTGAGCTAAATTAGTTTTTGAGTAAATTACGTCCATCATACAACAACTTATCAGATGGGTGCAGATTAGTCCAATAACTTGTAATATGCTCAATTTAGTACTGATAAGAATTTGACGGTGGGTGCGGATTTGTACAACAAGTTATGAAATGGTCAACCTAATACAATAACCCGATAGTTGGGTGCAAATTAGTTCAAAAACTTGTAAAATGCTTTACTTAGTGTCCAAATCAATGCAGCCCAAATGTTATCACAAACAATATAGCTTCTAATATGGAAAATAATATATACGTCGGAACAAGTTATTGTGCATTATTTGATAATTGATATTCTTGTAGTGATGGTAGCATATTCGGTGAGGATTAGAACCTTTGGTGTTTAGAAAATTATTGTTATGTCTTCGTTAACTATTTTTTATACAAAGATTAAATTCTAATTAGAAATTTTTTAATTTCGTATTCAATATTGATTTCAAATTTGATTATATGAATTTCTATTAGCTAAAAAAAAAATCAAATGTGATAATATGTACCAACAGCTAATACCTTTTAGAAATTTTTCATAAATATTTTTAAAGCCTCATATACTGGTTTAGTCTCTCGATCGGTAATCTAATAATCTAATATGCACAAATTTTTAGGTAGTACGATAAATTGAGTAGTTTACACAGATTTTTGAACTAATATGCACCCACCTATAAAATTTTTTATGTGCTAAATTGATTATTTTACATGATTTTAGACCAATTTACACCCATTTGACAAGTTATTGTAATAAATTGAGCACTTTACAACTTGTTGGATCAATGCGCACCCACCCAACAAGGTAATGTAGTAGATTGAGCATATTATAAGTTGTTGGACCAATCTGCACCCACTTGATGTGACGGGCCGCAAATTATAAGAGCACAAGTCCGAAAATCGATCGAAATACGACCAACTTTCCAAACTTGAGGTCATATAATAAGCGCGACCATCCGAAATCTCGAAGGATTTCAAACCAACATCGCAACATACGGGAGGATCGTAATCATCGATTGTATCATATCGTTTGCCATCACAGATTACAACATAGAGATTCACTTACCATACATCGGAGTTTCATTTATTATTACAAACCAAGTTCGAAAAGTAGCGGAAGCAAGTTTAGTTTGACACAAAGTACAAAAACAAATATATTACAGTGTCATAGTCTTTATCATGTCCCACAAAAGCATGAGAAGAGTTTTATGGAGACCATGCCCAATGGTCTAGTCCTCGCATCTCCCGGGAGGAGGGAGTACGCAAAGCAACCCCGATAATAGCGGTCATCTACAACAATTGGGAATAAATCCTCGAGTACGAGGATGTACTTTTCGACTAGACTTACCCGACATATAACTCAAATAAAAGACACCAAGGATCATGCAAGGCTTTATAGGTGGAGCTAGCTTGACTCATTTGCATAAAGGCATAAATTCTACCTCAATTTAACTTGCATCATTTTAAACTCCATAGCATAAAGATTTAGTTTGCAACTATTCCAAAACAAGTGGTAAAATGAAACAATCAACCTTATACTAATGGAACAAGTCCATCCATCACCGTCAGGGTGATCAACACCATCATCATCATTACCATCACCACTTAACCATCATCATTAGTTTTTATTTGTGTGCTACATTAGAGATAATCCGTCAAGTGCTCACTATCCGGGGAGCGATGGCGACTCGAATCGATTACTACCCGGTGGGGAAATATTCCTAACACTCACCCGGGCATACCGGATCGAGCGACCTTAGGTCACCGTTCTACTCATTCAAGTATCGCGGTCCCGCCAAGCGCCCGTACTCGGGGACATCACCTCGCCGGAACAGCGAAGGACTTTTAAACACCTTGCCCATCGACTAACTCGATGACTCCCCTATGAGACGACTTTATACTCCTCGGGTTTCCGGGCTTGAATAGAGTTACTTGGCTTCGTGGTCGACAACCTCGGTCGGCCAACTAAGTGATAGGCTGCGTTCAACATGATTAGGAAAGGCTCCAAGCTCAAGTCCTTAATCGACACAGACGGGACTACCGACTCCCAGGACCTCCATGTCCTGTAGCCTCCATTTTCCCGTCCGGTCTCCCTAATTTTGTTTTACAAAAATAGCGGATACATCCATGATACACCATAGTTCATTTTAACATGTTTCCACCTATCTCTCGCAGGTGAAAACATCACCTGACTTCTACCGTTTAGTTTTCAGCTTAACTAAGCAACTATTCGATCCTATACTTAATAAGGTAACAAGTATGAAAGGTGGACAAGGAAGGTAATGTGCAACAATGGTTTCCATTCAACTCCTATTACTTAATGCAACACACAAGAAATAATAACAGGTATAAATGATATTTAGCAAATACTGGGAATTTAAAATGCACCGGGGCTTGCCTTTAACAACTGGCTCGTAATCGGGCACTCAACTACTAGCTCCTCCTCGGCTTCGGGTTCGCTTGCTGGACCTCCAACTCCCTGAAGAATTCCCCTGGATCTCCGGAGGTGCTTCCTTGGCTCCCACTAACGTGATCCCGTCCAGGAACACCTATTGCATGCATATGCAATATGATCAAATATATGAATGCATAAAGATAAATATAGGGATGATATGAATGCTTAAAGATAAACATGTGAATGTTATGGATGCTCAAACATACTTAATTTCAGCTCTATTCTAATCACTATAAAACATTTTATCAATTAAGATGCATAAAACAACACTACTCACTCACACTTCACAATCTGTCCTTCACCAAGCCATTCACAAGAAAAATCATAAATGGAGTTCTAGATCTCCTACAGCAACAAACTTATACTCTATGGAAAGCTTATAAAATTATCTACAATTCATATTCAAACATCGCAGCAAGATTCCGACCATAAAATGGTCGAAATGGCCTCCAAACAGAAACTGTTTTGGCCAAACAGAAAATTACAGATTTCATGTTCTAATTTCTATCCACCACAACTCTCAAACTACTTATGCAAAATACACCAAATTTTAACAGGAGCTAGATGTACAAATTATCTATCTTTCATGTATACAACTTTTCTCCATAAAATATCATTTTGACCATGCAAAAATATCCAACTTCAAATCTATACATGCATGTCTAAAATCTTCCCAATATCATGAGAATCATAAACATGCACAAACTTTTACCAACTCATCTAGGACCAACTCCACTCCCTTGAACACATCCAAAGCAACATTTCAAGCCTAGAAAATATAAAGTTCATGCATGCCATGATAAACTTCATGACTTTATTTAAAAAGCATTTTCAAGCCTAAAAGAGACTATATAACAAAAGTCATCCTAAAACTCTAAGAAAATTACAGTGGCCATATTTCAACATATCTTGGCCACCATAAAAAATTTCAACCCAAAATACCAAGTATAACTTCCTACACAAAATTACCAAATCTATGCATGAAACATGAGGGAAACTACTTTGTACTACAAAAGTGTAAACCATCAAAGATGGTACTTTCCCCACTCACTCTACCACTCAAGAAACACTCACAAAAATTATCAAGACCACACTCCTATATTTTGCTCATAACAAAAATAACAAAAACCATCATAAAAGCACCCTAAAATAGAAAACCATTTTCCATCATAAAACCTATACCATCTATCATGATGCATGTGTAGATCTACTCAAAATAAGACCAAAAAAAGTGGTTTCACAATTTTCTTAGTTTCCAAGAATTTATTATGCATTTTCAAAGTTTCTTTGAAAAACAAAGGCAAAAATAAAATTGTATATAAAAGTATCTCAAAACTGATGTTTCATACTTTTAACTTATAGATCTCATCACAAGGATCACAGAAAACTTTGTCTCACTCGATTTGAACCAAAAAATGAGCAAGTTATGATTTTCACAAGATTTAAATGGAAATCTGAAATCAGTTTCGAAATAAAACTAAAATAGCAAAACGCATTTACATCAGGACCCCTAAACTTCTTAGAAAACAACGAAGCCCGAATCTAGAATTCTTCCTCTCTAGCACATAAGCATCAGGAACCCTGGGAAAAGTTTCTAATTGAATGTGAGTCCTTCTTCTACCTTAGACGACGAACAGGGACGGAAAGGACCGATGCGTCGACTGGGATTGACGGATGGGGTGCGGACGGCCCGAGCTGGATGCGCGAGTGGGAAGGACGGGTTCGGGGAAGCGGATTTGGTGGCAGCGCGCGGCCGGGAAAGCTCGCCGGCGGCGGCGGAGCTGCCGGTCACGGCGGTGGCGGAAGTGACGAGATGGCAAAGAGGACGACAGCGGGACCGAGATGCCCTCTTAAAGAGTGGCGAGGGCGACGGGCTCGCGGACCGGGCGACACGGGGCGGCCACGCGGACGCCATGCGCCGCCGCGGGCGCGGTCGTCCGTACGCCGGGGCGCGCCACGCCGCCTGTCGGCCATGGCGAGGCCGATGGACGGAGCTGGAGCGCAGTCCTGGGCCAGATGGGCCGGCCCAGTTCGGTGCCCCCTTCTTCATTTTTTTAAAATTTCGAAATCCGATCAAACTATGGCCATAAATCAAAAACTACTGAGAATTTGGGAAAACTCAAAACAGATGAAATGTTCATCATAAAATTCTTGACATTTCATATATAGAAAGTTTTGTCAAATTCGGCCTAGAATTTGAATTACAAATTTCAAAGTGAAAAACATTCAAAATGGAATTATTGAATTTGAAACCCTTTTGACTTGGAAATTCAAAAAAACCTAAACTGAACTAGGTTTAGGTCTCAACATATGAAATATAGAGGATAACATTCCACACATTTCATATAAAGGGACCTTGACCCAATTCACCCTAGATTTTGACTTTTAAAATTAAATTTAAAAAACACATGAATTAATAGGACTCAAAATCACTTCCACTCCCGACCAACTCATATTGGATTTGATTCAAAGGCAAACAAACATGACCCAAGTACTTAGAGCACCACATGACACTAGAAAACATCTACCCCTATGACCATGAGCATATCACCTCAAAAATAAATATTAAATATGAAATTCAAACACAAATAAGATGCATGATGAATATGCATGAAATATGATTAAATTGCTCATGCAAGTGCAATGCAAATGTGAGCTAAACACCAGGGGTGTTACACTTGACAAATTGTTGTATGGTGGGTGCAATTTACTCTTAGTTTTTCTACAATTTTTTTAAGATTAAACCATGTTATAAGATTTTGAATTGCATTACCTTTCCTTGTAAAAAAATATATTTGATCTCCGTTATTACCCTTCACTACGTGCTTCAATATGTTAAGTGGCCTGCTCGCCCTTGGATCTCCCATCAACGGTGGAAAAATCCTGACTTCACTCGGCAGTCATAAGGTGTGAATTCAGAGGACCTCGTTCCCCTTGTGGACGGTCGAATCTGTCACCTGTGTCGGCCCGTGTCTCACCCGAATTTGGAGTACGAGAGTGTCAAGCCGGCAGGCCATGTCATCATCCCTCCTCACTTGCTCTGCTCAAGAGACACTACTACAGTAGAGCAAGCAGAAAATACAACAGGCCTCCTCCTGGGCCTGGGTCTGGGCTTGGCCCAATCATATACGCAACCTGGGCCTCGTCTTGTACTTTAACCTCCGATGGGGCATCTTAGTGAGCTAGCGATCTGATGCTGTCATCGATCAGGCTTGAAACAGATTGTGCAAACGTGGGGATGGGCTCTTATGGACAGATAGTAAAGGAAAGACTAGAATTCTAGACTTCATAGCTGTTGATTTTGTTCATGAAAATAGGAGCGCCAATGTTGACAGGGACGGAGCCGAGAAAAATTTTTAGGGACGGGCTGAACAAAAGTCTACAACAACTTAACTCTACTATAACCGCTTGCCAGAGATAAATATAAATAGTAGCTTAAGTAATCTTATATTGAAAACATTGATTAACGATGAAATTCACATAATACATCACGAAAAAAAGATGCAGTTCATTCATATCGGTCCCTCCCTAGCTCGGCCGCTCCCAGCATTGCGCCTACCCTACTGGCTGTTGCGGCGTACGTCCTAGACAGTGGTCGCCGGCATCCGCCCCGACGGCGACGGCGCGCCTGATGCCTGCTCTCGCCTCGCGGTCCTAGCCGTCCGCCCGCTGCCAACGGCCTCCACTTTCGCTCGGCCTCACGCGCGCCCGCGATCGGACTAGGACGAGCAGGGAGATGTACGGTGGATGGATCAGATGGGATGGGGGATAGTGTTTCTTTGTTTTGGGCTTCGATGTTTCTATAATTTTGTGAGCCCAATTAGCAAAACATCACATCTTCTCCCTCCAAAATATCTCAGCCCTTCCTAACCTGGCATATCTACGGCTGGAAATCAAGGGGAGGCTCCAATCCTTCACGTACACCATCGCTGTAGGCAGGGCTCGAGCCCGCCCGCCCGCCGGCGCTGGCTCCGTCGCTGAATGTTGATGCTCATGTAATAGCTAGAAGTTTGATTCTTTTTCGGGTCCAGGCAGGCAAAGCCAGACGGCGTTTGTAATTCAGTGAACCATGCTATACGAATAAAGCTGTGGTTTGTCCTAAAAAAAATCTCGTGACCGATGGCGCCATGGCGCTCGCTCTCCTAGGAACAATGGACATGCTGCTGCAGCCAAGCCCGGCCATCCAGGTGACGACGTCGAGCGGCAATATCTGCCGTGTCATGGGGCGATCCCTGAGACTCGACACCGCCTTGATGACCAACAGGGACGACCTGAAACTTATTCCTTGTGTGCTGTAATTACACATAGATTGGGCAACTAATCAACTATAGTACTAGAGTAAGCAGGAGTAGGACCAGAGGATTGGATCGGATCCATCCAGCGCCTAATTCGCTGCATTCAGATTACTAGCCTGCCTGCCGCCTGTGACTAAAACTCTGCCGTCTGTACACGTTACGTTAACGTAGATAGGGATAGGGATTAAGTACGTACGTCTGACAGTGCAGAATATGATGCCGTGTAGTAACAACTAACAAGAGGTACACGTAGCCGGCAGTGTAGTGTAGTAGGAACATGTACGGCAGATCTGAATCGATGTCGCCATCGCTTTGGGTCGATCTAGCTAGCTAGCCACCCACCCACACACAAACACACACACTGAATAACTGAATGCATAACTGAATGCATCATGCAGTTTCCTCTTTCCTTACCATCGGTCGCTGAGCATGCCACTGCACAATCTGACTTGAGAGCTCCTCCGTCCGTCACTCAGTCGTGATACGCATGCTATATAATGCTACCAGTCAAGATTTGCAGTCTTGACTTTCCTCTCCTTACGTGTTCCGTTTCTTGCTTAATTTGAACCTACTAGTCTGGTTTCAACGTCTATAAACAATAAATGTATGCATGCATGCTAAATACTGCCTCTGTCCTAAAAAAAGAGTGATGTTTTTTGACTTTCAGACATTGTGTGTTTGACTGTTCGTCTTGTTTAAAAATTTTGTGTAAACTATAAAATAAACAAATTATTATTAAAGCATCTCTAATAATAAAATAAGCCATTACAAAATAAATGATGTTTTAAAAAAAAAAATAAACAACACGGATGGTTAAAAAGAAGTCTGAAATTCTAAAAATGACACTTTTTAGGGACGGGGGGAGTCTCTTAGCTCTGCAGGTGTGGTTAATTAGGTAAGGGTTGTTTCAGCCACATTGCTCAGAAACTTTTAAATTTTTAGAGCAACATTATCCCCTCAAAAAGAACTTACAGTAGCTAATCTCTATAGCTAACTCCACTAGGTGATTGAGTAGAGTTGTTGAAACCTAGGGAGAGAAAAAAATAAATAAGCCGGCCTGTTGCTGGATCCTTCTATCTCTCCAACAAGTAGCAGGCTCCAAAGTTTCAACTCCTCTTAGAACAAGCGAGCTAGAGGGGGACTCGAATGGGCCAGGCCTTGTATCAGCAATTGAGCAGCCTAAGCCTCATCATCTTCATCAAGTGATCTTTGGCGTTAAGTATTGGATAATGGTCTTGAGGCCCTTTAATTTTGGGTTAATTCAAAATCTGCCATTGGAATTATCACGGTTTCGAAATCTACCATTGCTATTTTGCATATTGGAAATATGTTATTGCAATTCACCAACACCTGCAAAAATGCCAGATTGTAAGCCCCATGCACCAAGCGTGCGTATAGGTGTTAGAGGTTTGGTATGGACGTTGTTGCCCCTCCCTACACTCTGTTGACCCAGCAACATGGTTGTATGCTTGTAGCAGCATGATTGAACTAGGGTTTATGTCGACGGGGAATAGAGGAGGGCGCGCCACGGGGGTGACTAGCGCAGCAGGGGCGGCGAGCATGGCGCGACAGAGGGGTGGCGACACGGCGTGGAATGGGTGAGCGGCGAGCGTTGCGTACAATCCGACATTTTTGTAGGTGTTAGTGAATTGCAGTGGCATGTTTCGAATATGCAAACTAGTAATGGCAGATTCAAAACCATGATAATTCCAATGGCAGATTTAGAATTAATCCTTTAATTTTGGGCTGAGTCATCAAAATTACTTCACGTATTATGGCCCACTTTGCCCGTAGAATGGCTAAATTTACATGCATGCAAATATTCACTAAGATTTGTGAAATTCATTAGTTTAAAACTTCTAAACCTATGGTGATGTTTGATTTCGTTGAAGATTTACTGTTGCCATAAGGACCATCAACAATGGGTTGTAAAGAGTGATCCAAAATCTGAGTTGTAATTGGGCCCCCACTTCCAACCAAAATCAAATAACTGATAGGCTACTATTGTGGTCAAGGCATATGTTAGGGACTCCATTAGAGTGCTTAGGGACCAACTACAAAACCCAGTACTGGTTCGAGAATATTTAGGGCCTATCTGTTGCCTCTAGAGCCTCTTTTGTAAATATAAACCACACTAGGGAAAAGAACAAAAACCTCTGCTCACACCGCCTTATAAAAGGGGAGGGAGGAGGGGTAGACAGGAGGCTTGACCCTTTTCTCATTTCTCACACTCGCACTTACTCTCTACTCCCACCTCTCGGTTGCTAAACAAACATCATAATAATAAACTTTTACAAAATGGTCATGCATCGAATGTTTCTTAAAATCAATAAGTTAGTTTTCATATGAATTTCATTGAAAGGGCCACATACATATAGATCACGGTTGAATATATGCAAATGCAAAATTAAACATTCACGCCTTTTATGTAAATCTCTTAGCTAACCTATTATATGAACACCGGCGACAAGTTTAGGTAGATGCAGTGCAAATCTGTGTTGGTCCGCCATTGACGGCCCATGTAGCCGAGGAGCTTGGTAGGCGGCGGCCCCGGTGTTGGGACGATGGTGATAGCTGATGGTACGCTAGCGTCGACATTGATTTGCGGATTAAACACAAGATGCAAGCGATCGAAGGATTGAGTCAAAAAACTCATGGTATGCCTCTGCTGCCTACCTTTATATAAAGAGAAGAAGAGGACAGGTGTGTTCGTGTCCGACTCACGATTTCGCGATCCGGTGGCGCCTCTCAAGCATTGTCGACGACGACGCGGGTTCAGACTCGGTGGCGAACTGATTCGTGCGTGATGGCCCGGCAACAGATACAAGCAGAAAATCGGGCACGGGCTTGGCCCAATCATACATGTGCACTCTTGGCGCAGCAAGGAAGCCGATCTCCCTGCTGCTGCTGTGCCGTCGAAGCGTGCCATCACCAATTGAGCAGCCTAAGTCTCATCATCTTCGTCAAGTGATTGGTAGTCAGCCTGATCTTTGGCGTTAAGTATTGCATAAGGGGAAAGAAAATCCATTTTAGGTCCCTCAACTTTTCGTGAAAGTCCGATTTTCACCATCTGGACTCCAAAACCGGACAAAACATATCTCTCAACTTTTGAAACCGTGCATATTACGTCACCAACTAGGTTTCGAGTGGTTTTGAAGCCGGTTTCGTCTCTTCGTTTAATTAATGAATCTTTAAAAATCATAGGAACAACATAAAATGAAAAATCATAGGAACAATATCGGATGACACCGTGATCTTTATGAGTAATGATGTTGACAAAGCGGTTAACATGAAATTGTTATTAAGCACTTTTGAGCAACTATACGGTTTAAAAATCAACTTCCATAAGATTTAAGTCTTTGTTTCAGAGAAGCCAAGCATCACGAAGAGTTTTATTCACAATTATTTGGATGTGTCATTGGTAAATACCCATTCCGCTATTTGGGCCTACCTATGCATTTTAGGAAGATATAATAAGGACCGGAAATGCATCGAAGAGAGAATTGAGAAAAGACTTAGTGGTTGGAAAGGTAAAATGCTTTCAGCCGGCGGTCGATTGGTCCTCATAAACTCGGTGCTCTCTAGCTTCTCGATGTTTATGATGTCATTTTCGAGCTACCTAAGGGAGTGTTAGACAAAATTGATTGCTTTCAGATCTCGTTTTTTCCGGCAAAATGACCAACACAAGAGAAAGTACAAATTAGTCAAATGGGAAGTTATGTGTCAACCTAAGGACCAGGGTAGTTTAGGGATACAAAATTTAGATATTCAAAATAAGTATTTGCTTAGTAAGTGGTTATTCAAGTTACTAAGTGAAGATGGGATGTGGCAAGAATTATTAAGGAATAAGTATATTAAAAATAAGACGCTAAGTAGTTGGGAAAAGAAACCAACAGACTCACATTTCTAGAAGAGTCTTATGAATGTTAAAGATACATTCTTCAAATTAGGACATTTTGTTGTCAGAGATGGGTCACAAACATAAAAGCTTGGTAGGCGGCCGCAGCTGACCCAGCAGCTCGCCGTCGTCATCGTTGTCCGTCGGGAGGACGCGGCGGCGGCCCCGATGTTGGACGACGGTGCTAGCTGATGATATGCCGTCGTCGACATTGCTTACGTACGTGCTTGACGACGCGACTAATTGGCGAATAATTGAACAGAAGACGGAAGCGATCGAGGATTGAGTCGAGATCGATCGCTTTATATAAAGAGAAGAGGACAGATCTGAAGAGCGTGTCGTGTCCGTGTCGCCCTTGCAGCAGGCTCGGACTCGGTGGTGAGCATCGCGCGTGCGTCGGCGCGAGGAAGCCCCTTGTGTCCAGTTGGCTTCTCACCTCTGCTAGTCGAGTCCCCCTCGGCCGAGCTCGTAGCTCTCATGCTCAACGTGGACCTTGGCCCAAAGCCTCGAAGTTGCGGCCCAAAGCCCACGTTTATGCTGAGTCCGTCATATTGTTTTTTTATTTTCTCCGCTACATGAGTGATTGTTTGTTAGTTCCTCAAAAAAAAAAAAAAAAAAAAAAAAGAGTGATTGTTCTTCTTACTAACTTCTGAGGATTTTATTCTTTTCTTTCCACACCTTTCACTTCGCTTGTGTAAAATGGTGAGTCGTTCAGACCCAGCGTTTTTTTCTCCTTTGGGAGGGATTTCGTGGCCTTGTCCCACCACATGATGAAGCTACACCAAAATTTATCGCGTGGATGTGCTGGGATGTCAAACATCTTCATTCATCAGGTTGATTGACTAATGACCACTATATCTATAGGATTCTTTTACTTTCTCATCTATTTGTAGCGCTTTGATAGGCGTTCGCTTACTTGGTCTAACTTTTTAAGTTTTTTATATAAAAAAACAGTCAATGGCTGAAACTGTAATAAAGATTGGTCATGTGTGAACCTCTTAATCACAGAGGCCGGAATAAAAAGAACATTTTTCTAAAAATAATTTGTCCCACGATTCTGAGAAGAGTTTACTTCTGTCACCCTCTCTACAAACAGGATCTCACTAATTTGGCTATTTCTGATACGGCTGATGCGCGACTTTTGTACATGCCTTCACATTGTTATCATGCATGCGAAAAGCTCCAAGAGAAATCGCGAAGTAAAACAGATGGCAAAGATGCCAACACGATAGCAGCAGCAGGAACAATGATGAATGGAACATTTTGGATCAACCACCAACCGCACTAGCTGCTGGAACCGGGAACACTGCTACCTTTCTCCAACAGAATCCAAAGCAAGTTCACGACGGCAGCAGATCGATGCAGATAATATTCCTGCGAAGCACAGAGAAGACGCCAGTATATTTCTATTCCGTGGGATGGGAAACATTCTCTCACTACATTCATGCAACAATGCAATCCAACTAGTGCAAATTATTGTGCCAAACAATTGACACTTTCTGCAAAGCAAGTGCCAATGTATTCATTCATTCATTCACAAAAAAAGGGCTCATGATCATATATAAAACTGACTTGACTTTATCTTGATCTTGGGGAAACAAAACTGTCCCTTTGTATCACTTGCCAATGATCCTTTCAGTAGTGGATTCCATGTAGCTAGGCAAGGCAAGGTAAGGTACACCAAGTCTGAATTAGTATGACCTTTGCTGTCAACAAGTAGTCAACAAACAGGTGGGGTGAACTTGACAGAGGGTGTCAGCAAGCATCCATGGCTGATGACAACGATCAGATTAGTAGCAATGACAGCACAGCAGGGTGGAAAGGAAACACAAACAAAACCCTGCCGTCGACGGCGATGAACAGTGTCGACAGCTGTTACCCACACACCAAGATCAAAGGCCACAGCATGCATGAATCCTGATCACAAGCTAAGTCAGCCTAGTAGAGGAAGAATATACATAGCTCCTCTGTGAATGAACCAGTAGCAGTACACAAAAAGGGGCCAAAAACTTTTAACAGGCAGTTCTTATCAAGACGGCGACTTGTAGGCAGAAAAGGCGAAGCCCAGGAGGAGCACGCTCCCACTAGCGGCGAGCCGATCATCGCACGCTCGGCCTCCATTGACCGAGACCTCCGCTCCCACTCTTAAAAAAAATATTAGACAAGCTATCACCTCACTCCCCACCACTCGCCATCGGCGGCATCACCTTCCATCTGAACATTCTTTCAAATTTCGTCAACCATTTGCTCAGACTTACAACACATACATCAGCAAGCCTCTTTTTCATTAGTCCAAACATCCACTACCAAAAGGGCGACCGCCCTGCCCTACCACAAAGTGTATGGCTAGTGCACTACAGACCCAAAAGGAAACAAACAGCATGAGAGCAGGCCAGACTCTCTGGTACCTCTACCCATCACTTGCACTCATAGGCACATTGAAAGATGTATGCATGAGCATGGGCAGAATATTTAGCTTACCATTGTCCTCGCAACCAAAGCTGCTTTGATTTGAAACAAAATAGGGAAAGGGGAGGCTACATCATATACCAATTTAAGGTCCTTTCCTATCTCACGGTTAGCACATTGGAACGCTTGGTAATATCATACACTTCTTTGGATATATCGGTGCCTAATAGTATATTATATTAGGGGGTTGAAATGCACGCTAAAGTTGATGTTACTATACTACGAGGATGAATTGGGTTCAGGCTTCAGTGAGTGGCCATCCTGGGGCTGTTGGGTGTCATAGATTGCCATAGCAAGCGAGATTGGCATCATGCATAGCGCTTTGGATTGAAGGAACTGCATCGCTGCCCCAATGTCTTCTTCCATCAGCTTCGCTACCTGCTTTTCTGTGCCATCACTTGACCACTTTTCCCATACATGCTGTGTGCTCCCACTGTCACTTGCCTCACCCTAGTTGTTCAAGCAAAGATTCAGTTTAGAGTGTAAGAGCATGAATGAAGATACAAAAAGAAAAATACCATGAATCTGGACATGGCTGTTGTCAATCAAGAAAGCACTATCATACTATCATTCACAACTATTGGTGCATCCATGCTATGAGGGTAACAAAATTGACAATATAGCTGTTTTCAAGATTTATTGCAGAAGGTAGGTCAGACGAGAGGAAAAGCAGGCCTACACCATAATAAAACAAAGTTGGCAAGTCCTTGATAAACGTGGAAAATATAACCGTGACTAGTCAAACACTAGGAAACAAAGAACATTCCTTTGTGACAAACAGTAATAGGTGCGGTTATTGCTGAACAAGAAAAGCCAAGAGGAACTCATGACATGAACGATTATATCTCTGTTCAGTTCTATACAAGCTAAAGTGGTTGAAAATTTTGTGTAAATGAACCACAATTTCAATCAAAATATTTTCATAATGAGCTGCTAGTGTAAAACCATATATCCTTGTCAGTGTTACCTTAACTGAGAGTGGAATATCAGCAACCAGCTGTGCAACTGCACCAGCACCACCCAGTCTGCTCATACTCAAAACCTGAAATTAAGTATACCGATCCATATTAAATAGATAAAAAAGACATTGGGTGCTCACTGTTGGTTATGGTGTTAAAGACAGCACTGCATTTTTTTAAAAAAAAAAAACATACCTTCACTTGAAGCCTAAGAAACTTCACATAATCAAGAATCTCATCTAGCATGGCTGCCCTATCTGTCTGCACATTTATAAGTAATACATCAATCTTTCTATTCATCCTTTTTGGATTAACAGATCGAAGCTCAATATCCAGTTGATATGGTATCATTTATCGTTCCAATAATAGCATAATTATTCGACAGAACTAAAAGTGGTATTCATATTATTTCAAGCGGCATGCAACAAACTGTTGGTGAACATGGTTATGCATTTATGAGGGAACAACACTTATCATCTCTGCAAATAATCATGTTCATAAGACAAAAAGAACTAGACGCACTATGATAAACCCTACTGTCAGGTCACCATAAGCCTGGACCACTTACTGAAAATTCCATGGTAGGCATGTCAAACACGCAAGTATGACATTAGGAAATATGGCATGAATTATTACCTTGTTTGTGTTGGGGACCAATTCCTGCAATGCCCTCATCCTTTCTGCAATCCTCTCTCTCCTTAGCTGCATCAGAACACATGGAAGTATTAAAGAAAAAACTGATAATAAGACCTATGAGAATTCACAAAAGCTTCACTGTAATATATTGAGTCCAGCTAGAAAAAAAAAAGGATGTGAAAGTTAACACAAGTAAAAGACAAGCAACAAGCCAGTCTTTCCATTGTTAAAGGCTACTGTAATGAATTAACTAATTAATTAACAAGTGGCTTACAGCTTGAAACACAATCATTAGATACTCCTCTAATCATAGCACACTCAGTAGAAACAAAGTTTTTTATTTCTCTCAAAAGATCTAGTAGAAAACAAGTTTCCAGTTTGATGTATGAACTATCCATCCAAAAAGGCAGTGACTTCCAATACAATGCAACATCATGGTTATGCTGCAAGTAGCTAGCTCATGATGCTTAAACAGCACGCCATATGCCTCCACCACATCGTCTACCCCACAGCAAGATACAGCAAGATACGAAAGCAACGTTCCCCTTCCCTTAAACACGTCCAGTCCAGTTACTTGCACCGCCATGAGCAGCCGCTAATTAATCTAGCTTGCACGGCTACTACAACCAAGAAGAGAAGAGAAGCACGGGAGCCGGGAGCAAGCAAAGCAAGTTCCGATCCTGATAACAGAAAACGGCACCTGAAGAAAAACTCGTCGTGGGCCACTACTGCCTACTACTACTACAGCAGCAACCGCCAGATTGCGCGATGGAGACGGCGAAATTGCGGGCTCAATTGCGATTATTCTACATGCAAAGGGTGGGTGGGGTTCATCGATCAGGTGTTGGTTTAATTACCCTCTCCGCGATACTGTGGGGATCAGTGGCCTGCCCCGCCGCGCGCGCACCTTGGGCCGCGGTGCCGGCGCGGCTGCGGCGCCGCCATGCCTCCTCCCTCGCCCGGCTTCGGCTGCGCCTGGAACATCTGCGTGGAAGTGGAATTGGCCAGTCTCGAATCAGCAACAGCCTCAGGAATTTTGAAGAGAGAGGGGAAAAGGACATAGCATTCCGGTGGTACCTGCTGAGGCGGTGGGCCGCGGAGGTGCGGCTGCTGCACTGCGCCGGCGCCGGTGAACACCGGCGCGAAGAGGCCGGCGAGCTGCACGGGGTCACGGTCCTGCGAAAGGCATCCACACACAGTCAGTCGGGATGAAGCCGTGAACAAGCACGCTGCCCACTTCCACTTGGACGGGCTAGTAACAGGAGGAGGAGGAGGGCAAGTGAAGGGGCGGTTTGGGGCTTGGGAGCTCACCGGCTTGGCGTCGAGGCTGAGGGCGAGGGGGAAGGGGTGATCCCCACCAGCACCAGCGCCCGCGTGGCCCCCCGGCGGCGGCAGCGGCGGCGGAGGCCACGGAGGGGAAGGCGAAGAAGTTCTCGAGGAAGTCGTCCTCGGAGCCCCGGGCGGCGGCGGCTGCCCCGCCATGGCCGGCGACGACGCTGGGGTCGCGGACGGGGCCCACGCGTCAGGGCACGAAGCTTCGGGCGGCTGGCTGGTTCTGCTGTGGGCAAGTGTGAAGAAGCTGTAGGCACACACACACCAGGAGCAAGCGGAAGGCTGCTGCGGCGTTTCTTTAGTAGGGGTGGAGGCCGGGGAGGAGGCGAGGGGATATGGGCCGTGGGGTTCCGACGTGGGCCGTGGGCTCCTGAATTGGGCCTCACTGGAAAGGTGGGTCGCGTTCGGTTCCTTCCCGTGATGGGTTTCTGGGCTGGGGCAGTGGAGCGGCCCGTGCAACACAACATAGGCCCATGGACTAGCGATCCACCACCAATCAGTGGGGACAGAACGAACTTTGCGAAAAGAAAATATTATCAGGACAAGCCCAGCGCAGACGAACAAAGCAAGTTTTGCACAATCAGTTTACTGATTATTTGTGTTGGGGAAAAAGCCCACTTTTTATTTCTTACTTCCCTCACCTTCACCTATCGGGGAAGCTCGGCTTTCCTCCTCGAGCGAGGGTTCTTATTTCGTTTGAAAATAACTTGAATGCATTGTATTTTAGAACGGAGGGAATACACTTTTGGTAACCATACGAACACATTTGGTTGGCTTGCTCACTTGATTCGTCTTGCCTCACCTTGGCATATATATGGCAAGGTTAAATTTTTCATCACAGGGACGAAATTAAAACCGGTGAACTCAATGATGGGTATCAGCGGTAGAACGGCGGGTGACGACCAGCAGAGCAGAGCAGGCAGCAGCTCGTCGCGTCTGCCGTCTGCGTGCGGCCGGCGGCGTGCCTGGGTCGACGACGACGAGATCACGAGAGTACAACCACGCGCCGACGGGCGATCGTGTCAAGCGTCGCATCGCACCAGTCGTCGTCATCGTCCTCCTGGAATCTGGCGACCGAGAAGACAAAACCCTCTCAATCAAGTCTCATCAGCCACAGGCCCACAGCACAGCTGCAGTACAGTAGTAGTATAAATATAAGTTGATTCGTGGTGAAAACTAGCAAATTAAAAAGTGCCTGTTGCTTGTCGATCGTTACTTTGGCGGTAGCAACAACCGCGCTCGATTGATCGACAAGCAAGCGCACGGGCACGGCGTCTGCTGCTGCCGCTGCTTCCGTGTTGCTTCCACATTTTTTATCTCCAATCTCCTCGTCTCGTCTCGCTCGTAAGCAGGTAGCAGAGGGCAACGACCGGCGTCGTCTCGTCTCGTGTGTCCACGCGAGCTAGAGAAGCTCGAGTCCATACAACGGTTTGGATGCCGTACCTGCATGCCTGCCGATCGATAGTGATCTGGCACGTACGGGTACAGGGGATTTCTCTTTGTGTCTGTTTGACAAGTGAGGATCCAACGATTGATTCTTCGCCAGATCGAACGGACGTACACTACCCCCGCCAGCCCCCGCCCGGGCTCCCCCTCCTCTTTGTGTAATGGTGATTTTTAGGTAAACAAAGTATTTGGTCACGTGGTATTATGGTACGTTGATAAGTGTTACTACTGCACTGGTGTGTTCACCAATACATAGTATACAAAATCATGGCGTGATTATGACAGTGCAATTTGTGACAATTCACTTGTGGTTACTGTTTAATCAGTGATTGTTAAGATAATAGTACACCGATAACAAGTATATCTATATATAAGCTGAGCCAGTTTAATGTTGACCAAATTTATTACTATGTTTTATAGGTTTAATTACTATGCAAATACATTTTCGTATTTAATTTTATGACATTTATCATGTGTCATAAATGTTACTGTTTTTTATATAAAATTTGGTCAAACTTCAAATCGGTTGACTTCTCAAAAATCAGTTGACTACTGTTTCTAGCGTTAAGTATTAACATTACATATTCCTCATCACATTTTCCCGGATTTAATTATTTCAGGGTTTTATCGTTAAATTCATTGAATGCTATGTGCGTGCTCGTCAACGTCAAGGCGTCTGTGGTGACTTCGTCAATCTCATGATCATAGGGGTAGGATGTGTGCATGTGTTTTCATAGGTGTAGGTGTGTGCTCGTGTACGTGAGCGTTTGGGTCTGTAACTAGATCTTTAAAAGAAAAGTAAGAGATAATAACTAGATCTTTAAAAGAAAAGTAAGAGATAAATACAATTCAGGTGACTATCTCGTCATTCAAACCAAATTAGGAAATTGGTTCATCTTGATCCTGTACATTCGGTCAAACAAACAGCTTGTTTTGGGTAGTAGTAGTAGCAGGAAGATGCCCCTAAAAACATGGATGTGGTGATGCATCTAAATCTAAATTTAACCCTCACTAAACACATCCTCGTTCAACAAAATTCACATGGTTACCTATAAAAAAAAACAATTCACATGGCTATCGGAAAAAAAGAGAGGAATTGACAAGGTTGGAAAGCCTGGTGCTCTCTCTTGTTCGAATCAACAAGTGGATAAATAAATTAAATAAAAAGAAAAAAGTTATTAAACGCGCACGTGGTCCACAGAAAGGCACCTGTCCACTGGCGCAGGTGGCCCACTACAGGCGCCCGCGCGATTCATCCGTCTCGGCCCACCAACCCCCCCGGGCCGCCCGCCCTTACTAATAACGGGCACGCACGGCTGCATCACCCGGCCACCACCACCCCGTTCCGTTCCGTTCTTTATCCACGCACGGCGTCGAACACCCCGCTCGCTCACGTGAGGCGCGGCCGGACACCCAGTCAGCGCCACCACCCACACACATCCGCCAGCCATGGCGTTCGCGCTCAAGGCCGCCGCGTCCACGGGGTCGGCGTCGTTCTCCGCCGCGGGTCCAAGGCGGGGCGCCGCGTCCACGGGGTCGTCGTCGTTCTCCGCCGCGGGTCCAAGGCGGGGCGCCGCGCCGACGGGGGAGGGTATCGTTCCGGGGCGCCGCGCACGCGCCCGTGGTCGCCGTCCGGACGGCGGCGGCGGCGGTCACTGCCGCCGCTGTGGCGGAGGACAAGCGCAGCATCTCCGGCACCTTCGCCGAGCTCAGGGAGCAGGGGAAGGTACACTCGTCGACGAATCCTTCATTTTCCTGCGGCCTGTGATGCGTGTTTTTTTTTTAATCCGCGCGTATCGCGGCCGGTCCGCTGAGTGGATTGGGGTGATCCTATAGAGTAGGACGGATTTTGCGCTGGGTAAAGAAAAGATTCGGTGGGATGGAATCCAGGATTGGAGGCGACGAGGATTGTATGCGGTGACTGACAGTGGTTCCCTGATTGTATCAATCATGCTGTTTCTGCTTGCATTTTAATTTGGGTGGTGACGTCGTTTTGAGACTCCAAGATAAGAAACCAGTCCATTTCTGATGGATAGTTAATTTTATTTGGCGTGTAACTGTACTGCCGATGAATTTTTTACTTAAGAATGGAATTTCCATATGTTTATTTTTGTATGTACTATATGGTATGAACAATCTGTATGTTTTGACAGATATTTTGTAGCATCATAGTACTCAAACTCAATTTACTGAGATTATGTGACATTCATCATTCTAGATCAGAGTTGAAATTTTGTACTTAGACTATTTCCCCCCCTTTTGTATTGTTTACTTTGAGCTCACTACTATAGTACTGTCTGAAAATCTACAGACGGCCTTCGTCCCCTTCATCACTGCTGGTGACCCTGACTTGGCCACCACAGCGAAAGCACTCAAGATCCTTGATGCGTGTGGTTCGGACGTGATTGAATTGGGTGTGCCTTACTCTGATCCATTGGCTGACGGCCCTGTTATTCAGGTTGGTTCGTATGCCTCTACTAGTTTGTTCGTATACTATGTTGCTTATGTATGTGTGCCTCTGCTTATTCCTGTGTTTTGCTTTGCACCATTTTAGGCCTCTGCGACACGCGCGCTAGCAAAGGGCACCACGTTTGAGGATGTCATCTCCATGGTAAAGGGGGTGATACCTGAGCTGTCCTGCCCTCTAGCACTTTTCACATATTACAACCCGATTCTGAAGCGTGGTATCCCCAAGTTCATGAGTATTGTTAAAGAAGCTGGTGTACATGGTAATATATAGCTTTTTATCTAATTTATTGCAACATTCTCGTGATGTTCAGTCCTGTTAAAATACCATTATTGGCGAATACTTATCACATTAATTAAATAAAGTGTTAGATTCCTCCATTGTATCTTAATCTGGCTAAAACATAGCACTGTTCAGATAACAATACCGACAAATCTTCCCAACAGAAAATCTGTACAAGAGTTGGATTAGTTTCTCAGAAATTCATGTTTACTGTGATTATGATGTATTACTGTCATTCAGGTCTTGTGGTACCAGATGTTCCTTTGGAAGAGACAGATGTTTTGAGGCGTGAGGCTGCCAAAAACAACCTAGAGCTGGTAGGCCCCCACTTATACAATAACGTACACCTTAACCCTGTGGATTTTAGTGTCTTTTTCTCTGGCCATATTTTTTAGCTCCATTGAACCCTCAATTTGTTTAAAGATAGGCCCACATTAGATAAAATGTATTTAAATGCTGACACAAAATTATACTGCCTCTGATCTCAAATATAAGTCCATGAAGCAGCACTCTAACTTCACCAAATATAAGTCAACCTTACCTCTATCTGATTTCACCAAATATAAGGGCATCTAGCCCCTCAAACTTCACAAGATATAAGTCCAACTTCAATACACCTTTTGACCCCTCTCAATCCTGTTTTGTGCTTATTTAATTATGCACATTCAGATGTAAGAATTTAGAAACTACATGCATATTTCAAGTTCATAAACTATGTGACTACATTTCCTCTTCTATTTTTCTTCTAAGCTACGATATCTAACTATTAGTTTTAGTTCCTTTTTTTTTTTTTTTTTCCCTCTGAAAACAGTAAGCGAGGGCATACCTGAATATATATTTGTGTATAATAAGAATAATGTACATAAGTTCAAAAGTACAGGCTCTATCCTGAGCTCACAACTCATGAATCATAATTGTGTGTCCATAATGCCATAGTATCGGTCGCTCTGTCCTCCATACTGATTATCTATGCAGTTTGAGGTAACATTTTTTATGCTAGCTGTTTAATAGGATTCATTTTGCATGGATATATGCAGGTGCTACTGACAACACCGACTACACCAAATGAAAGAATGGAGAAAATTGCACAGGCTTCAGAAGGATTTATTTATCTTGTAAGTTTTTCAGACTCTGTAGCTACTTCTAAAAAAAAAACTGTTTTGTTACATCATGCCTTTTTTCCTAATACATAATTTGGCAGTTCAGAATAGTTCAACTACTATACATAAGATTCAAGAAAAACAATTGCAGTGCACAATAGACCTATTACACATTGATCTACAAACATTTTGAACAACCATTTCAAGTTGGCAGCTTAAACCTAGAAAACACATGTATCTGCTGTGGCATACCCGCTGCAACTTTACTCAGCCACCGAGAAAATATCCTGGTGATAGCTGTGCTCACATGCTTGGACTGTCTAAAAAATATAATGGAAAGCAAACTATAATATATGCTGTAGTAGTAAGGCAAACTTTACTACTGTTGCATATATTTTAGTACGTTTGATGATCCTCTTCTTAATGCTATGCCCCAGGGGGCTGGGTGTAGTTGTTCCAGTTGGGATTTGGTTTTTGATAGATAACTGGATGGATGATGAGTTAGTTGCTAACATAGTAACATATGTGCTATTCAGGTAAGCACTGTTGGAGTTACTGGTACTCGTGCGAATGTGAGTGGCAAGGTGCAATCTCTTCTTCAGGATATCAAGAAGGTTTGCAATTGCATCATCCTTATTTAATGCTATTTAGTGCAGTAGTGTTACTGCCTATGTACTGTCTGAAGGACACAGTGCTAATGCAAAATATGTTGGCTTTTATAGGTGACAGAAAAACCTGTGGCAGTTGGCTTTGGTGTGTCAACCCCAGAGCATGTCCAGCAGGTAAATCATAATTGTCATCTCTCTTGCTAAGTAAATTATCTGGGGTTGTTTCTTACTCAGTGCAGGTTGTTTGACACCCTTGTTGCTTCGTTTATTTGCTATTCAGATTGCAGGATGGGGTGCAGATGGTGTGATCGTTGGTAGCGCAATGGTGAGGCTATTGGGGAAGCTGCTTCCCCAGAAGAAGGATTGAAGAAGCTAGAAGAGTTAGCCAAGAACCTGAAGGCTGCATTGCCATGAACCAGCCATTTTCATTAGCAAAGAAGTTAAGATTTTTCTTTTCCAATTTTGGCTTGCAGGGTTGCCGTTGTGTAGTGAAAATAATTATGTCCTTATGTTGAATGCTCAAATGAATAAATCAAGGTCCCAAAATGTTCATATGTTTTGCACGGAGGAGCATAATCACCCTTAGTAAGCATGATTATTGAGGTCAGTGACTGACTGAATTTCTCATTGGATTCTGTCATTTGAACAAGATGTGCCCTCGTTGTGTCTGGATGGGGCATGATCGTGGTTCTGAATGGCTATTTTTTATTTAACACAACATTTGAGAACGACTCAACATGAGAACTATATTGAAAGAATGAAAATGCTTGTACTGTACGCCTGCAAGGAGTAAAATGTGTAATGAATTCGAGACTAATTATGTGCTATGTGCAATGTGGTGCCTAGTATATAGTTACAAAAGTTATTTTTATTTTTACTCTTTACATGAATTTATATTAATACAGACTAATACATATTAGTGGGCATCGAAAAGGCAGAAACTTACAATACCAGCATAACTATTTGTATCTTAGTAGCATATACATACAATTCTTGTTATTAAACTTTTCGTTTTGGATTTGGAAAGCTTTGGATCGTCATCATAGCACTAGCACCTAAGTTGTGCTATTGTTCTTCTTTGCCTTTGAGTAGGCAAAGACGCACTAGTAATTTTTGACACGACAGACACGAGTGACGAGTGTAGTGCTGAAGTTGAAACATAATCAATCAAGATTTCAAGACGATGATGATGCATCGATTTACAGTTTGGGCTTGCAAGAAGGCACCAAATTGAGATGAAATCTAAGACCTTTAAAAAGGATACAAGGCATTCAAATTCTAACACCATAAGCATCATTGTTCGCCGTAACACCATAAACCGATGATGAGTACGTTGGTGCAGTACAGAGCTATGCAACAGGAACCAAGAACGCTGTAGGCATGGGAATCGTGCTGGGTTGCGGCGCTGCCACGACGAAGCCTGGTCCGGCGTACATCGCCCGTGGCTTCCATAGTATCTCCTCCTCCTCCTCCTCCTCCTCCGTGTCGAGGTAATTACTGCCAGTACTGCTGCTCTCGCCGTCGTTGAGCGGCTCGGCCCGTGGCGGGCAGCGGTTCTTGTGCACGTCCCAGCGCTCGGAGGACGTCGCACGGTTGATCGGCCGCATGCTGCTGCTTGCGAGGGAAGAAGACGTTCCTGGAGACGACGGTGACGAAGAAGCAGGACTCGCCGCCTTCTTGTTCACGTCCCACCTCTCCACGGAGTCGGCCCGGCCGCCAGCCTTGGGCGGCGGCGAGGTCGCGTTCTTGCGCGGCGATCCGTGTCCGGCGCTGCTCCTGACGACGCTGTCGAGGGAACGAGGCCCTGATGATGGTGACAGTGAGGACGCTGGGGACGCTGGGCACCTCGTCGGACGGTTTGGTGGGCGGTTGCTTTGAAAGGGTGGCGGCGACGCTCGGCGTCGGGAGCATCTTCCACTTGGGCGGGGTTGGGAGGAGTGCCGGGAGCTGCTGCGTGTGCCACCTTGAGGTGCACGCGGGCAACCGGGATCGCCATGGTGGATCGAAGACGACCTACGCAGACGCACACGATCGAGAAGAAGCGCCTCCACGAACCAAGGAGATGAAAGCGGTGAGGTGAGGGGACGATGAGATGATCACCGGTGGCAGCAGCCTATATTTATACCCCAGGGATGCTGAACGCGAGTCGGTGACGGTGTTATGATCCGGTGATTCCGATCGGAGCCATCAGAATTGAAATTGGAATTGATTCACCGACGTAGGCGCCACGAGGGGCAGGGAGCAGCCAGGCCGGGAAGAGCTGCGCGCGTGCGGGAATCCGACTAGGTGAGGAAGAGAAATGGCGTGGCACCCACGCAGCTCGTTGATCGATGAGAGGATTCACCTCACCCTTGCAACCGACGTGATGTACTGGGGCCTATATATTTCTGCTGCCACCCGCAACCGAGAATCATCTCATCCACCGTTACCTCTGTGCTCCATCTCCACGATACTTGGCGGCGCAAAAGCCCTGAGCACGTCGACCTCCGTGCGTCATCTTCGACTTGATCCACCATGGCGGTCCCGGTTGCCCGCGTGCATCTCAAGGTGGCACACGCGGCTCTCCCGGCGCTGCTCCCGAACCCGCCAAAGTGGAAGATGTTGTCGATGCTCCAGACGCCGTGCCCGTGCGTCGCCGCCATCGTCCTCCCAAAGCCGCTCTCCAAGCCCAGCCGCGCCGACACCGACGGGAGGTGGGATGCGCGCAAGACCAAGCCGGCGGCAGCGCGGCAGAACCCTCAGCCTCAGCATCATCAGGCCCTCGTCGTTCCTCCGACAGCGTCAGGAACAGCGCCGGCCACGGATCCCCGTCCCTGCGCAAGAAACACGACGTCGCCGCCGCCCAAGCCCGGCCGGGCGGACACCGTGCAGAGGTGGGACGCGCACAAGAAGGCAGGGGCGAGCCCAGCTTTGTCGTCGTCCTCGTCTTTAGGCAAGTGGACGAGCAGCCGAGCGTCATCCGCCGAGCGCTGGGACATGCACAAGAAGCGCTGCCTGCTGCAGGCCAAGCTGCTCCACGATCGCGAGAGCGGCAGTACTGGCAAGCAACGACATCGACACGGAGGAGGAGATACTGTGGAAGCCGCGGGCCATGTACGCTGGACCAGGCTTCGCCGCCGCCGCGCCGGAAACCAGCATGCTTCCCATGCCAACCGCATTCTTGGTTCCCGTTGCATAGCTGCACCGCACACACTCCATAGATCGGCATCGGCTCACGACTCTGGCTTCTTCGGCTACCGAACCGAAGCAACTGTGATCATGTACACAGCTTATGACGCAGCTTATGAAGAAGCACTTATGACGCAGCTTATGGTGTCAGAATTTGAATATGCTTTGTATGTTTTAGCAGGTCCTAGATTCTTTTTTTATCTGAATTTGGTGCCTTTTGCAAGCAAAGCCTGCAAAACTGTGTATGAATGCATCCATCTCCATGTATCGTCTTTGATTGATTCTGTTCTGTTTTTCAAAACTAACACGCGTGTCATGTCCAATGAATTACTCGTGCCTTTGCTTACTCTCATCAAAGAGGAACATTCTCGTGAGTACTCAACACTGGTTCAAAGAGCAACATGTAGGCATCACAATTGTGGATTACAGAGGCTGTGGAGGAAGACTCTGTTTTGACTCTTGTCAGAGTGTTGGACGGTCTTCACAATTGGTACTGAATCCTGATGCAAACTACACTGGAAGCCTGAAACTCTAGAAAAATGTGGTCATCGATCGATCGACTGTTGCTAACAAGCTCAAACGTTGCCTCTACGTCTGCTCTGTTTTTCACCCATCAGTCAATCTTTGCCATGGTCAGGATGTTCAGTCGGCACTATCACTAGAATTCTGATCGGAGTTCGAATAGATAAATGTGAGGTGTATAGCCAACTGAGAAAAGTGGACATTGATATCTCCCTTTTTTAAAACAAGAAAAAAAAAACAGTTAAGCAATGAAGCCTGCTTGAGTTGCCCCTCTCATCAGGCAAATGTTTTTTTTTTCATTTTAGTCTGCATTAGCAGGATAATTAGAATGCAAGTCACAATGTTTGTAAACAAACATGTTTATCTAAGATAAAAGGACCATCAGACCTGCAAGTTCCAAATAGCCCCCAGTGCCAAATGAAATCCAGTGCAACCTCGAGATAGGGCCACTACTGAAACATATATCACAGCCCAGAGTTCCAAATGAAATTCAGTCATGCCAATGTGTGACTTATATCTCAAGCTAAGGCCACTAATGAAACATACATCATACTTGCATGCAAAGAAGCAGAAGTAGCCTCCAGGACAGACAATAAGCACGATAACAAAACTCAAAGATCGAACCAGCAAACGCTTAAAAGGGTTGGTTCAATGACATACTACAGGGTTCCAAGTCTTCCTGAGACAGGCAGGCACAGCAACAAGCAACCCAACATAGATGGGCTTGCGGCGTTACAGACATCCAGTATAACTGCAGCAATGTTTAACAAATTAATTTTTTTGTGACATCCTACTACCAGGTTTAAGTCTTCCTAAGACAATGTAGGCACCAAGTACCGCAATAAGTTCATAAGAGCGTTTACCGCCACCCGACACAACTAAGAGTTCAGACCCAACCGTCCACCAAAATGTAAAACCACGGCACATGCCCAGCTCAACAGAAGAAGATCGAGCTCCTCACATTATCATGCAGACGGGGCAGCTCCTGGACAGGAACGTTGCGCGCTGAAGTATGTCCGCTATGGCTGGAGGACGTCTCCGACATCTCATCGAACTTTTGAACTGGCCAACTTGAGCAGCTGCAAGATGTGCATAGCAGATGGGAGCAACTGCAGGCAGGCAAAACAAAGAAAATCAGTTCCCATGGATATGATACACAAAGCTACTGGAGGTGGTAAGAGTTTCACACACAAAATAAAGGTAACTTACCAACTGATATGGTTGTTGTGCTCCTTTGGTACCTGAAATATGGTCCCAGAAAATCACTTGTGAGTAGGCAAAGTTTTTTTCATAATAATAGGACAAAAAGTTAGTGAAGTTCTTTTCGAGCCTCTGCTTGGTACTTACACATAAGAGAGCGAATGCACCAGCTCCTGCAGGTCATCAGGATTGAAGCCAATCTCATCATGCAGAACGTGATAGTGAGTTGGCCTTGTAGTCCCCTGGAAAACAATATGCAATTAGCTCTAATCAGTTCAGAGAAAAAAATGTCTACCTAGGAAAACTTACAATAACAGAACCAAGTTTCAGTCAAACTCTAGGATACACACTGAAACATCGGAATACTATTGCTTCTGGGTGGGGTGATAAATGCAGGACATTTCTTATTACAGGGCAAACTAACAGACCCAAAACGAGACAAATTGACTGTAGATGAAAGACAAAGGCAAATAATGCTTACGATCATTCCAGCATGAGAACACATGTAGAAGTCAAAGTTTCTTGGATGGCAAACTTTGTTGTCCACAATGGTTCCTACAGATAAGCCAGAATATAACAATAAGGTCACCAATAAATGAGCCTACACAATTGTGATAGCAGATAGGTAGGTGATGAAGATTACCGGGTGGAACATTTTCTGGCTTCCCAGGAATGAAAAATTTAGTATGATGGTTCTTTTGGGCAATAATTATCGTGAACTTGGGATTCCATGTCTCATCAAGAAATTTGCAAGCCTAAAGGTGTAATAGGACCATGTTAATATAGATCACGCAGTACAGGATACTTAGATAAAAGGAACCATGACAACAACACCAATAAAGCGTGCCAATAGAGTTACTAACAAAAAGTACCTCGATAATTTGTTGCAACTCAATGTTCAGCACCTGATTAAACTGACTTTCGCTAACACCGTCCCTATAATTAGACACAGATCAGCTCGGTGCTATAACAAAACATAGGAAACAAGAGATAGGCAGCCAATTTTCACAACCAAGCAGTGGCTTCCACACAAAAAGTTAACTACCAAGATTTGCATCCAGATAATTTAAAAATAATAACAGACCTGAAGATGATGACTTGGTCAGGCTTTTGCTTCTTAGAACTGGCGTAGAAATCAATCAGACACTCCCTGAAACAACATCAAATTCCAACAAGTAATGGGAGAAAGCATGTGTCACTAAAACATATAGAGGACACTCAGCAAAGTATACCATGCTCAAACTTAACAAAGGGTATTTCAGGTAAGATCTATTACCGGATCAGACCGTCATCTTCAGTGCCATCTTTAGTTTCCCGCGGCTTAAACAACGAGTCAGTCATTTCCATTTTAGGTGATTGGGCGTGGACAGAAGCTCTATATTTCGAGATATATAAGAGGCCATTCAAAAGTTATTTTTATTTTTACTCTTTACATGAATTTATATTAATACAGACTAACACATATTAGTGGGCATCGAAAAGGCAGAAACTTACAATACCAGCATAACTATTTGTATCTTAGTAGCATATACATACAATTCTTGTTTTTTCGAAAGCGTACCATTGGCACGTACTTCATTAAGGGAAGTGAGAATGTTTAAAATACATCCTAATGATGCTTCCTTAGCGAGCTGTCCGGAAGCCCATTAGACAACACACATACAAATGGCACCGGCTAGAACCGTGGCGTTTAGAGGGTTGTACTAGCTAAGAAGGAAACTAATTGTGCGACGAGAAGCAAGCGGAAGACAAGTAGCTAGCAGAACGTCTTGGTGAGGACGCGCTTCGCCTACCTCTCCGGATTCGGATCACGGAACGGCGCTTTGGCAGCAAGACGTCGACTCACGACGTGGGGTCTCGACATCGTGGCTGGAAACCCACGCCCTCGTAGCAGTCTTGACCTCCAGCGGCTTGCACGGTGCCGCAGTTCCACCACCGTCCGCTGCGCTGCGGGGGTGGCCCGACGAGGGGGAGGCTGCGAGCTACCGCCATCGGCAAAGTGCCGGGCAACGTGGGCAGCTAGAGGCCCACGGAGGTCGAGGCCTGAGAAGCGACACCTGGAGGACGAGCCAGAAAGCCAAGCTCAATGACAGCCATACCTGCCCACCAATCCTGCTGTGCCCCGGCGACGCCACTGTGCCACCCTGACGCCTCCATCTCGCAGAGCATGGGATTAGAATCCCTAGTCGGGCCCTCGGTGTCGCGATGCGCTGCAAGGTCAGGTGAGGAACACTGCGGAGAGGGATTTTGCGGCGCAGCCTGCGCGATCGATGGAGGTGGCTTACTGCCGGACACGAGGAGGCGGGCGAGGCGGGCGGGGCATGTCCGAGGCCACACGGGCCATGGTGGCGCCCTCGGCGGCGTCGGTGGCCGTTTCGACAGGGGGTTGCAAGCGGTACTCGACGCTTGCAAGCCCGGCGCCGGTGCCCGCCCTCATTGCACGAAGGCAACGCGACGGCGAGCAACAATGAGTGGCGACATGGCGCGCGCGAGGCAGTTGAAGCAACGTCCCATAAGCTCTGGCGGGACGGACGGCGAGTCTTGTTTGCTAACCTCGGGACGGCCTCGGCGTCCCACGACCCCCGACAGTCAGAAAACCATCGGCGTCAACGTCTGGTGCGGGCGGCTGTCACGGGCCAAGGCGTCGGGAAAACGGAATCCTCGCAGCCTGCTGCGGCGGAGCCCGACACCGTGCGGCCTGCGGACAAGGCCTATGTCTCAGCCGCTGTCGTCGAGCTGACATACAATTCTTGTTATTAACCTTTTCGTTTTGGATTTGGAAAGCTTTGGATCGTCATCATAGCACTAGCACCTAACTTGTGTCGTATTTTCCATTTCTTGTACGTTTCAACAAGAAAGGTTGAAGATATATAAGCAAAAGTGTAAATTACACAGATACAACAACTATGGCAGTGGGTGCAAATTAGTCCAACAACTTGTAAATTGTGTTTTTTGGTAGAAGAACTAGGCTAACATGAGCATGTACGGTCAGGTTTACGTATTTTGGCCTTCTCTAGACGATCAGCTTGACTTGGGTCAATCGGATGGCTCATTTGAAGTGGAACTCAGCTCCAGCCTGGTCATTCGGATGACTCATTTGAAGTGGAACTCAGCTCCTTTGCGTTATCCGGCTCAATTGCAGCCTGCCGTGCTTAGCCCAATCGGCTTGGCCTAGCATTCTAAAAGGGTGTCACGGCTCAGTCAAAGGAGCTAGAAAACAAGAAAATGTTTATCCATGTAAAACTGGAATCATAATCTCTAATGACGATAATAATATTTCTATCGATAGAATCCAATTGTTTGGTTCTTTTAAAATAAGAAAATCTAGAAGGTGAAATATTGTCAAAAATATTCAGATTCTATTAAAACACGTTACAATTCATCACTTAAAAATCATGGGTGCAGTTTTTTACAGCTTTCAATATAGATAAGCTGGGCTTCGCCCTTTGATTAAAAAATCACGGGTGCAGATTTAAGTCTTCACGAGTTGGGACCTCTTCACTCAAGTTGTCTCCTTTCCTTAATGTTGTATGCATCAATTTCTTTCCTCAACTCCACAACATCTGCAAAAACCATGCCCAACTTAAAAATAGATGTTGTCATGTCAACATCGGCCCTAAAAATTTTGAAATTGAAATTGACTGTTTCTGCATCACCATCTATTGTAGGCAAACTGAGATGTGTACCCCCACCATCTGCGCCATTGTATACATCTAATTCTTGTCCAGTGGCTAACTCCTTCCCTTTAGTGTTAGCCTCTTCATCTATTAACATGTCATCCACATTTTGACAGAATAAGTCATCGTCATCAATGCCAAGCTCATAGTCACTATCAACGAAGTCGGAATCAGCATCTGATTCTTCATGTGCGCCTAAACCCTCCTCACGATCTACTTCTATTTCAATTCCTTCTTGATAACCTGTGCTTGTCCCCTCAGCACCATCCCTACTCTCCCTTTGAAGCAAATTTGTCTGCCGTTCAAGAAAATTTGAATGATCTACATAAATCAAGAAATTCTTGCAAGTGGCACTCACATTTATCATTTCAATGATATCACTATCATCCCTCAACGTTCTCAGCCCATCTGACACTGCCTTTCCATTCTCGCACCAATAAATTCCTGCAGATGTAGCATTCTTGTATCTAGAATCTCCAAAAATTCTTGAACATACAACAGAGACCATGTATCGCTATTGCAAAAATCAAACCAATCTATCTTTCTGTCCATATGTATCCTTTTCTTTCCAAGTCCACAGAAAAATCCATCGTAATGAATCTCCACACTGAAGTGATCATCATGAACACCTATGGATTCGACCATGCATATAGTCAGGGAATGTATATACACGAATCATCGTTTGGTGAAAATAGGAACACATTAAAAACACGAAGGTTCAGGCCAAGGATATTGCATACTAACCGTAGTAAGGAGGAGCTGCGCCTGGTTCTCGACGACCAGGTTCCATGGTCAGGCACAACAGATCAAATGGTGACGGTCACCGGTCGCCGCCGACCGGCGAAGTTTAATCTAGGTTTAGATTGTTGTGGCTGCTAGTTTGGTAACAGCCGCTCGTGCAAGTTTGTTGCGTACAAGCATGGCAAGGGAGATCGTGTGCATTCAAGTCAATCCGTGATGATATGCATGCAAGCCAAGCTGAATAGATTTGAAGCCGAGCCGATCAGCCGAATACGTACGGTGGCCCTTGATAGATCGATGTCCAGTCTTTCAACATGTTACCATCACCGTATTTGGGCCGTACTCGCACCAGTTTGTCAATTTGTTCAACTAAATTAAGCAATTTACGAGTTGTTGGGGTTATTTGCACGCACTAGCATAGTTGTTGTATTGTGAATGCAATTTACTCTAAGCAAAACTAGCAGAAATTAAGTAAATATCATGCTCATAAAAGGCAAGAATTGATAAATCATACTGCCTAACTACCATGAAGTTAGTGTCAAATCATATTTTATTATGTACTCGGGATGATTTTATCTTTGAAATATAAAATTGTGACCGGTTGTACGATGATTGTGTTCTTACATCATTCAGGAGGCATTGTCAAAGGGTTTTATGCAATGCGTTGGTGTAATAGTTTTTGCATTACGCTAGTGTATTTGTGGTCTTGCCACTTATCGCACATCATTTTTTTATTGTTCTTTTTCCTCAACGTTTGTAATAAAACATATAATGAGCCGTTTGGGGTTATATCAATATATATATATATTCATGTCCCGGTGATATAAAAAAAGAAAGTGCATGTACAAATTTAGTCTGTAATAATGTCACTATAAATACCATACTTTACTAGGAGTATATAAAGTAGCGGAAAATATATGAGCTCTGGACTCTACTATGGTCCGTAGGCGCAGATGACTCTATTCACACATCTTCTCCACCCCATGTGTGCATCCCCTTCTTCCTCATGCAACGTGTGGCCCGTTGTGTTGTTAGGCGAGCGTGCAAAACCCCTTCCTCCCCGAGCCACCCCGCCATGGCGCGGTACTACAAACCTCCGACGAGACCTTACCATGCTCGCACTGACATCCTTCCCCTCCCCACGGCTGCCATGGCCATAGGCACCCCTACCCTGACCTGGCCCAACTGCCTCCTACAACACTGGAAACCCTAACGCCACCCCCATCGTCTCCACTGCCTGACCAGCCTGCCTCCCTGAGCCCCTTCTAATCCTGCCAGAGTTGGGTAATTAATAAGAGAGGGGGCGCGATACAACATGACCTTATTTGGCATTGGTGGTGATAGCAAGTGAGTTCACCGTTCTTCGACCCTACCATCAGACAACCCAAAACCCGAACGTGGAGAGCATCGAGGCGTCGAGAAGTCATGCTGGTTTCTTGTTTTTCTTATCTAACCATAAAATCAACAAAATTTTCTACCTCCTTTCTTTTTCATGTATTTTTTCTGATCGGGAAAAATAAAAAATTATGCCATTTATTTTTAAGCTATTCTAATCTTGTACACATAACAATTTGCAATTTTTCACCTACTTCTAGAATCTAGAATTTGGATTTATTTTATCAATGCAAATTGGATTTGAATAGAAGGATACATTTTCTTCTATTTAAAATAAAAGAATTTTAGTGATCTATTTATTGCTATATCCTACTTATATAGAATTGATATACCACGACGTGAGCGCGCGCTCGTGCAAAGTGTGCAAGTCTATGTTTTCTTGTGCGCATTTCATAGATAAGAAAGCTAGCTGTGTAGCGGACAAGTGCAGTTCGTTGGCTAATCAGTGATAAGAAATGTTATAAATGGATAAGCATCGTTTGTTGGATAATTAGTCTAGATCACTCTAAAATGTAGCAAGTCACATGAAAAAAAAAACAAAAAACTCAAATCTATACTTATATGCCACATCCCATATATCATCATATATAGCGTGTACTTTTGATCTCTGTTTACCTTTCATCCTGTTTGCTGGACACATTACTTGTACGCATATTTTCCTTATCACAATAGAAGTGAAGATTGTGTGCTCTTTTTTTGTTGTCTTTCTTGTAGTTCCTACACATGAACATCTTAGATCTAGCTACCTAGGTAGAACAGAAAGTGCAATACATGCTTGGTAAGTTGCTCTTGCGTATTCGAGAGGAAAAAAAATGTTTGGTAAGGCATGGTATCTAGTGCAAAGTCAGTATAACTTGTTATCAATCCAATGATTTAAAGTTAGAACAAACGGCCGGACATGGCCAGCATATCAGTTTGATCCACTGCACGCTTGGTCTGTTACTAACACACGTGTTATTGAAGAGTTAAGATGAAACAAAAACTATACATAGCGTCACGATAAAACCCATTATACTCTGTAGCGCACCCAACTTTGCTTTCTGTTAGCCTTCCCCAGTCCCTTCCAAACAAAATTACTTGTCCTACATCAGGCTACTTGGTTCACTACATTGAGTGCAAGGGAAATGCACACAGCAGGCTACTTTTTTCCTCTCCAGAAATTTCTGCAGGCACATCCAGCACTAGATAAATAGGGGGCAAGAACACCCTTCAAGCCCAACTCACCCAAGCATATAACTCACTGATCAATCATGGGTGCATAGAAATATTTCTTTGGGTCCTTCCCTTGCACTGCTTTCCATCCCTCCAAAACCATCTGGCCTAGTGCTTTGTTTCAATTCCTTCCTTGAACTTCCCTTGAAATCATTGATAGTTACATATGGATGACATGGAGCATGTCTTCACGATGGAGGAGATCCTCGGACCCTTTTGGGACCTGCCACCTACCAACACCACCACCAGAGGAGACTACGGTGACTGGCATCGCCAGTGTCATAGACGATGGTGTTGCTACTCATGGTGGTGATGGGGAGGGTAGTAGTGACATAATGAATCAGAACAACACAGAGTGGACCTTTGAGAGGTTACTAGAGGAGGAGCTTCTAACAAACACAACGCCGGTGGCAAACTCTAGTTTCTCAGCCCTAAATGTTGATCCGGTGGTGGAGGTGGACCACAGAACGATGGCGCCCGATGGCGCCTGCGGCGTGTGAGTGCCATAGGTGATCCCATGGAGTACAATGCTATACTGAAGAGGAAGTTGGAGGAGGACCTCGTGGCCTTCAAAATGTGGAGGGTACTGCTCTTTCCCTGTCTTTATCTTATGTTTCTTGAATTGTCATACTCTATGGGTTAGTTGTAGTTTTTGTAGTTTTCTTAGCTGGGCATGTAATAATTGAAATCAGTTAGTGCTTTTTGTGATGTATTAAGTTTATATCACATCTAGTGCATCGAAACACCTTTTAAAAGTGAATAGGTAATTCATGATCTAGAGATACTTTTTTTTTTGATAAAATTGGTTTAGAGATATGGTGTTACAGTTTGTTGAGATCTATGATGACATGAGCTATGGCATGTTTGGCCATACAAACTGACAAAAAATAATGCCACATCACAGGTCACTGTGTTTGTTTTATATAGGGCTAGTCCCACGAGATTTGTGATGTTGGATTGAGCTATGGCATGTGTGGGTATACAAACTAACAATCCATCCTTAGTAGTTTTTTTAAAACTAGATTAAGCACAATTTACAAACTGAGCTCTTTACAAACTTTAGAGATGGCTGACGACTTTGCATGTGCATATGTATGTTCCATCCTACCATGCTTTTTGGACGTTCCCACTCAGCATTTTTTTTGAATTTTTTCTAATGTTTTAACTTCAAATTTTGACATACCCTTCCACAGGCCTCTAGTAGTGCTGTGAACTCAGAACTTTCCCAAGGCTCAAACAATCACAATAAAGGTACTATCTACTATATGGGCCCTCTTACATTGTTTAAAAGAAAATATGACTGAATAATAATGTTAAATATATCCAAAGTTAATTATTATGTATAAGGCGTATTTTTCTCCTTCCTCTTTGGCTCATTTAGGTAGCAAGAACAAGAATCTGGTGCAGAACAGGCTCAACAATGGTGAAGACCCAATCAATAATCATGCTCAAAATGCAGATCCTCGTGCGAGGCTTGCTACTAGCTCTTCCTCAAGGGATCCTTCACCATCAGAAGAGGAGGTGGATGGAGAAGTAGAGATTCTTGGATATAAGATGCCTACTGAGGAAAGAGTGAGGAAAAGGTAGTGACATTTATTTGCAACATATGGTTTTACCTTTGCATCCTTTCAATACAATATCAACAAAAAGGTGACCTTCAGAACCTATTTTTACTTGATTTTAGAAAGGAATCTAACAGAGAATCAGCCAGACGCTCAAGATATAGAAAAGCCGCTCACTTAAAGGATCTCGAGGATCAGGTGTGGCATCGCAAATTATATATTAGTATAGAGTATAGTTTTCATTTGCCTACTGAAAAAGGAATCAAGAATTTGAGAGTAATTAATGAGTGTAAAATGGTGCTTGATCATTCACGTGGTAGAACAGTTAAAAGCTGAGAATTCTTCTTTCTTTGAGGCCTTACGGCTTTGAACCAAAAAAAAATACAATGATGCTAATGTTGACAACGAGTGGTATTGAAAGCGACATGGAGACCCTAAGAGCTAAGGTATGATATATACTGTAGTGACTGTGTTTTTTATGCTTCAAACGCTTCAAAATCATCTGTGTAGTTGACATGGTATAAAATCTGGTTGCAGGTGAAGATGGGAGAGGACTCGCTAAAGCGGGTCATAGAGATGAGCTCACTGACCTCCATGCCCATTCCAACGCTTCCCAGCTCATCTGATGCTTCAGTGCCTATCCCAGACGACATCATCAACTATTTCACCACCACCCCAGCAGATGATGCTCTGGTTGACAATAGTTTCATGCCCATGCCAGAACCATTGCAACTGCAACTGCAAGCTGAGGAGCCAACCACAAGTGGAGCTCGAATACCACCACAGAGATAAACGGAATAGCGACTCTGCGCAGGAATGGGTGTTGGGTCGGATGAGACCATAAACATGGATATGTTTTAGGCATTGTTGCAAGTTTCCGTAGTCTCTTGTTGTAGTTAATTATCATTTGTGCTTGCATGCCCCTGCGGACTGTAATTTTTCGATCGTGTCTTTGGAATCGCAGGGAACAACCGCTGGTTTTCTTGAATAAGGCTGGTTGTCTCCCTTGACATTTTTCAAATAATTGACAACCATAAGTGTTTTGTATGATCCCGGCAGTTTTTGGAAGGTCTTAATGATAGTGGCTGGTTGTCTCCCTTGACATTTCAGATAATTGAAGACCATGGGTGCTGTTGGGATCATACAAAACACTCATGGTTGTCAATTATAGTGTTGTTTTTGTCCGCCTACGCTTTGTTCGCTTGAGCATTATCAGCCATGGTACAATGTTTTTCTCTCACAACAAAACAACTTTCTCGCAAAAACCATGTAGAACATCCCCATATCGGGATCAAATTATATAAAAAATATAGCTAATACTGTAAATAAGAAGCTAGGGTTATCCGGATCACACATCTTACTACGTGGATAAAAAAATGTCTACAATAATCCGTGCCTTTTCTATTTTTATTTTATTTTATTTTTCCTCTTTTTTTTTTAGAGTATCTTTGATTTCTCCTTCCTCAAGTCCATCATCCGAACTTCAAATGAGGGAGAATTAACTTCCTACCATTAACAAATGGTGCCTTCGGTAGCATTTTTATGGTTGCCCCAATGCTTTTGGCAGCAGAGAGAGAAATAGGATATTAAATTGTCACTTTTTGTTTGCGTGGCACGCTAGTACTTACTCAACTTAGCACGCTTGTGTGAAAGCTGTAATACATGAGGCGTTTCATAAATCAAAACTTGTACTACCATTCCATATACAATTAGAGATTTAACCAACTACTAAACCAAGCGCCTACAAAGCAAAGAGGGAGTAAACCCAAATCAAATTGAAAACCCTAACCCTAGCCCTCATCAAGATCACATTGCAATATAGCCCACGGAAAAAGGGTTGGATGTAGACACATACCTTTGCTCCATCGCAATGGTGGTCCTATGAGACGACGTTGAGAGGAGGGGGTGGCATTGTGGGTGATGGCGGCAGCGGCAGGCAAGCAAGACCTGGGTCATGTGGAGCAAAAGAAAGAAAGGGACATGAGAGGTGAGTGGGTGTGGAGGGAATATAAATACATCGGGGGTAGAGCGATCGTCTCACACGGTCTGGCGACTCGGATCCACGGAGGTGTGACATGTTAGTGTGCCACGCCGGCCAGCAAAAGTGACAATTTCGTATCGTGTTTTTGTCATGTCTCGGTTGCCAAATGCGTAGCGACAACCCTTGGCGCAGATGTGGCCACCCCTCCACATCGGCCCGACTCCACCGCCAAGAGGCTAAAGCGATTCACCGATAAGATCCCTATGTAAGGCACAATCGCGTTCTTTGCCTCAACCGACTGTGGAGGCACAACCAATATTGTTGAGCCGCATCGGGAGGATCGCCGCGATAGGAGCTCTCACATGTCCCAATTTTTAAGCGATGAGAGGTGTTGATGATGAAGCGAATGTGATTAACCGATGGACGAACGAGGTCTTCTACAACAACTAAGAACATCAACGACATCATCTTCGTTTGATGAGCTCAACAACTCACATGCCGAGGCAATGCTATAGGATCTAGGGAAGCGCCAAGTGTAGCACAAGACAACTTGCCTTATGGCGGTGATTGCTAGGTAGCATGATTAGCAAGAATAATCTATGATCTCTTTTTTTTTTTTTGGTAAGAATGACATGAACAGCTATATAACACAATTTCTAAATGTGTTATTCGTGATTTGTTGTTGTAATTTTTTACTATTTTTTTATCTTATAGTACGAAATAATACGCAAACCTTGGATGTGCTAAGAAAGAAAAAATCGCCATCCGTTATAATGGTAAATGTTTTTTAGGGAATTAATGGTATAAAGGTTTATTCTCCCCGCAAATGCTCTGCTCCTTCCCCTCTCATCTCCACCACCGCCAGGACGACCTCCGCTGCTCTCCGCCAGCGCCCCTTCCTCTTCCTCCTCCCCAGTCCCGCCGCTCTCCCGCTCCCCTTCCTCCTCGCCGTCACGACCGCACGGCCCGTGCTCCGCGTCGCCGCCGCCAAGCCACCAAGGAAAGGGAGGACAGGGAGGCGGGGAACCGACGGCGGCGGCGTGGTGAGGAGGAGTCAAGCGGAGGAAGTAAGGAAGGAAGTGGTGCTGTGGTCTCCTTGCCACCGCCGGCGGACTACTACCATGTCGTCTCTGGGCACGTCCAAGGGGATCCTGGAGATCGCCAAGTTCGGCGTCTACGTCTCCGTGCCCGTCGCGCTCACCTACCTCGTCGCCACCGACTCCAAGACCCTCAAGAAGCTCATGGGCCTCGTGCGTTCTTCTATATACTCCCAATTCCCTCTCCCTCTCGCTCCCTGTCAGGCGAATTTTAGCTGCTGCTTGTGTAGATGTTCTTCCAGTGATGGCTTAGGGCTTAAGACCCGATTGGGGATCTGTGGTTCAGTGGTGCCTGTTTTAGCTGGTTTGGATTTGGATGGTGCTAGTTTATTTGAGCAAATTCAGTTGGATTTAGATTAGATGCAACAATCTTATTATCCTTTTTTTTTTTTTTTCTATTAGAAATCTAGAGTTTTCTAAGTGTGTGTCGTGCATCATTTGCAATGCTTGACTCCACAAATCCTCCTATTAGAAGAAACAGAGTCATGGTTGTGTCACCAAGGTGCCAAACGCCTGCTTGTATCCTAGTCCTTAGATTGGGCGCTTTTCTTCCTCGTGGTGGAAATTTTATCTATATTCTTATAGATATTCATAGATATTCTTGTTTAGACTCGTAATGCACATTCATATTGACCTAGCATGTGTATAGCAGTCTGCTCTTGTGCAAAATACTATGGTTGTGATATGGTATGTTAACAGCTGCTCAGATGTTTCTTTATGCTCAGTGAACATTTCTCAGAATTGATTTGATCCACCAGACCACAAACTTGCAAAAGATGAATTCATTGCCTCTTTGTGTTGATTGATCCACTGGATCACAAACTTGCAAAACATAAACTTCATAACATGTATGTGTTGATATATTCTGGAAGGCCTGGATTTTATAGATTTACATCAAGATTAAGCTACCTGTGTGCCCCTTTGCAGCGTCCTTATGTGGTTTATCCGCCTGAAGGTCCACGCCCTCCACCACCAGAAGAACTGCGTGAAAGGGCACGGGAGATTGCTCGGAAGAGGCAGCAGAGTTGATTGGATGAGTGGTTTCTCTAGGTGTCTGTATCCAGGGAACAACACAGATGATGAATCCATCTCTCAAGAACTTATATGGATGTCAACTTATTGCTCTGGTTGTTGATATGGAAGTGGAACAGCCCTGGTCTTTAACATCCTTTTACTGATGTTGTTACAATAATATCCTCAACAAGTGGTTTGTTGTGACACATGATGTTTTGAGCCATGAGATACTGAGAAGAGAGAATCGACTAAATATTATTTGATGTATTTCTCGTTGGGAGCCAGGTTATATGATACGACTTCAACTGAGTTGTTTGAATGGTGAAGAATAAAAGAAAGTTTTTTTTCTGTATTTTTATATTATAATAATTATGATTCCTCCAATCTGAGTTTTTGACTCATAATTGAAGAATGCAGTTGTTGGAAATGAGCATGACAAGCCTTTAGGCATAGATAATCACTCTGGGTTTCATATTTACAATATTTTTATAAACAATCATGGTCACCAACATATGGGTTATGTACACTTGTGTGAATACTAATGGTGTGTTTGTGCATGTAATTTGAGGGGATCAGTCTGTTCTTGTACGACTGGAGCTTCTGTAAGACCCGTTATACAGAGGTAGGAGTGACCGGGCAATTCCTCTCCTTCCACCAAGACAACGCCAATAAAACGCCAGAAAAACAGCACAGCACCAATTGGGAATGCCCATCTGTGCAAGTAGATCAGCAGCATATAAGAGTGATATCACAGCATAACAGGTACTAGAGATGCTATGGCCAATGTAGAGTTGAAGAGAGGAAAAGAACCCCGACCTGTCAAGATCAAGAACAGGGCTGTAGACGATGGTTTCCCAAGAAGAGACGATAATGTGCCAGACGGGGTTGTAGTACAGGGACTCTGATGACCAGAACAACCTCGTATATGTCTCTAGGAAGGCAAACATCACCCCGCAGCAGCTTCAAGCAGGAAGAACTTGATCAAGAAGCGCCCAATGACAACCATGACCAGGGAGAATATGACCAGCCAGTTGAAGAGTTTGTTGTTGTATTCCTTGATGAAAAGAGCACGGGATCTTGCCAGCATCTGGAAGCATGCATAGATGATAAAACTAGGTTTAAAGGTCATTTTATATTTTGTTGATGCTATAGTCATCTGAACTCGTCAGTGAAACGAGAGAAACCTTTGACATTCGGCGTTGATAGCTTTCCTTGGCTGGCCCCACGCAATCCATTTCAAAAGTTTGATTGCAGAGAAGGAATCCGGCGTCAAATTTTGCCATGGATGGAAGCTTCAAGACTTGAAGGTGTTCCATCTTATCTTCACACTCTGAGAACCGTGCTTCGCACAGCTTTGATGACTGATACTCATTAGCTTGACCGAAGTTTCTGTAGATCTAAAACAAATACCTTGTTAGGTATGCTGTATAGATATTATCATCCATAATGCAAAGTAGGCTACAAGACACACAATACTAAAAAAAAAAAATAGTTATTTCCCTGAAAGCCAAGGAAAAAAAAACAAAAATGTAGTGGTACACACGAAACACTACACTTCCATACTTAATCGGCTCTGAAAAAATAAACATAAAATTTTGAACTCTGAAGCAAGCAATGCAAACCTTTGCAACCAAACAAAATGCAAAAGGTAAGATTTTATTACGGACTGAATAAAATAATTAAAAAATGTGTGTAAAACCTTTTTAATCTCTTCTTCAAGCTTGAAGATGGATTGAGCAGCATGGTGTTTACCGAAATGCTGCTTGTCGAAAAGCCTTCTGGCTTCGTCGTTTGCCAGGTCATGGAAATGCTGAAGTTTATCTACTGACACTGGTAGGCCTGCTCTGCCCATTCTTTCATTGTACACCTTCAAGCAACGCTCAAGAATGGCCTTATTGAAAATTTCAACAAGCGATCCGGTTGATGGAATTTCACCTTTATTCAAAGCCTCAAGTATCTAAACAAGAGGTAATTTTAGATAATACTTTTGCAATGATATATCAAAATACTGAGTTTTTGCCAGTAATATAAATCATCAATAACTTTTAATTACCTGTTTGTAAAGGAAGGATACAAACTCTGTTCCATTCAGTATACATATGTCACATTTTCTATAAATAGGTCCCTGCACAATTTTTCGGAGTGCTTTATCAAATGGATGCAACAACTGCCCTAGAAAGGACACAAACTCTTTCCAATTGATCCCTTTTCAATTTTTAAGATACAATTGATCCCTCTTCGGATCAAGTTCATGGTCCTCCATATCACATAGCTTTGTCCTTTGCAGATGAGGCTGGAAAAGAATAAGTTCAATCTCACCTACTGATGATGCAAAAAGGAAACCATATAGTATATATAATAAGTAACTGAGTTCACATTGGAGAAATGTATTTATAGTTCTCATATATTTATCTTGATGAAAGATCAAAGACAAGCATGTGTTTCATCCCAAAAAAAACTTTCCAATTTTTGCTAAGACTAACTGAGTGGCATAATGCTTCTAATATCATTGCAGAGCGTGAAAAATCGAAGATTGTCTCACCTGTGGTAAGCTAAAAGCTGTACTGTTATCTCCCATAACCGCCAAAGAGTCTCTGATTTGGTTGAGCTGATATGACACTAACATTATTTTCTTCAACCAGAATTGCATATCATATCTTCAAGTTATAATACATGGACTGAAAGAACATTACCTCATCAATATTTTTGTCTCCTGCAGAAACATAAAAAGGGGTAAGATGAATTCAATTGCTGATAAAAATATATCCAGTTCTGCAAAGTGCAAAGAAAATGCTTCCATAGAAAAACTAAACAACACACTAAAAAATAGTTTGTCAGATATCTTGCATACTTGAACTAACCATTGTTGTTAGGTACCCGTTGGAGAGCTTCATCAACCATCTGCTGAACAGATTTTCCTTCTGTATCATGGAAGTTACTGACATCAGAGGAAGTTTTATAATTATGGCACGGGTGTATACTACTGCTGCTGCTACAAAGCTGATTATTTGAAGAATCAGCACTATTTTTATCCAAAAAGCTGTTAAGGTAAGCATAACCCTACAGTTCTTTTTAGCAGATTCAATATTTTCGATACTTGGAGATCAAGGAAATATGCCTCATAATGACAAAAAGATTGTGACTGGTTATCAAATTCTCTGCATTCCACCCGAGACAAAATAAATACTGTATGATCCAAACAAAAATGTCCATATGCATTACAGGAAGCAACTTACGGAGGAAATCCCTCTGGATCAACCACAGAAGCTTTGCTGGCTCAAAAGCAACATCTTGCCCCCTGCAGAGCCACACAACATGATGTTCATATACTTCTCCATGTCATAACTCTGAGACGTAGGTTAATGAAGTTTTACCTTGACTCTAATTTACCACAAATCAGAGGGGAAATGGAAATATGTTAGAATACGACACACTTGGTAAAATGAGAAGTTTGAACTAGAAATAGCAGGAAGCAGACCTTCCATAGAATTCTTCAGCAATTTCGACAGCAAATGAAAGCCTAGTGATATCGGCTTCACGAATCTGTCATCAAAAAGTAAGTAAATTTAACTCCTATGAAATGAATGAGTGGTGGTGAAGCCCTGAGGCATCATAGGAAAGGAACTCACTGTTTCAGGAAGATTGTAGATCAGAACAGAACTTAAAACAGTTGCCAGAGCAAATATCCTGTCACAAGCAGAAAGTCCAACATGTTTGTAGCCACATCCAAACCAAAAGACTATAATTCAGAATGATGTACGTCTTAGATGTGGGAAACAAACCTATCATCATATACATTTGATTTTCCAACACTCTCAAATCCTTCAGTGTCCAGGTATAGGACAGACACTTTGGAGCCACCAATATCCACCTCAACAGGGGAACCCCATACCCATATACCTGTAGTGTAAATTGGTTTGTCGATATCCTTCAATAAGGATATTACAAGAGTGTACTACATTGGTATAATTGCCAGTCCACCTTACCTTTTGTTTTTGTATCCCGCATGTGTCCAACTCCAAACCCTGTGCAGAAAATTTATTTATTTATCATCCCTACAGTTCAATAATCATGTGTTTGATTTTTCTTGAGGAATGATTTTGTAACATAAGCTCAACGTACCTTTATCACATGATAGCGAGAGAAGTTGGTTGAGGAGAAAAGATTTGCCAGACCGATAGGGACCAATAACCTGATTTTACAATAAAAGAGATAGAGCTTGGTATGTTAAAGCCAGCAGGTTTTAGTTTGTTTTATGAGAAAGCAATAAGCCAATGGACTAATAGAGTTTCGAACATACAGAGACAGCAGCTATTGAGTACTGATCCTTTGAATTGCCTGCAAACCTTCTTTTGCCAGACGGAGTTTCGTATGCCCGTGGTCAGGCTCCACTATTGGAAACCTGCATAGTTCTCTCTGATCAAAAAAGTCTGACAACTAAAATGAACTTCTTATAGACTATTGTTGAAATGACCTATGCTTTCCATCTCAGATTATCTTTTGTCATATGATTTAAAGTAGAAATAAACAGAATAAGACTATTGCAGATATGTTTCACTCCCATTCGCTCAGGTAATAGAGAACTCTGAAGATGGTTTCATCCATACAAACAGCAGAATCCCCATTGATTAGTATGCGGATAAGATTGACATCCATTCACGGTACAAAGAACATACAGATTCCCTCAAATTGCTAGTACCTAATCCACGTTTCACATACATAACTATACCCACATGGTTTCAGCCCCATGCGTCACAAACACAACCTACTCCCTTACGGCCTCTGGTTTCACCCATAACAACATTCTTAGATGACAAACCAAATTCATGACCAAGCCTCAGATGCTTGATAACAATCACGCATTTTGAACACAAAAATAAACATCACACCAACTTTTTTTTTTTCAAAATGACAGCATTTTTTTCAAAATGACAGCAAGAGCTTTGCTGGCTTGCCGCAGATTGCAATAACAAAATGATATTTACAGAAGAATATGCTTGGGTGAAATGGCTGGTCCAGCATTGAAATTATGGCATGCTCATATTGGAGGCATCACTTATATAAATGAGATGAGATGACAATACTATTTCAAATCTGAGTCTACACGCCTGCAACATGGATCGCTGCAATGAACAATTGAACGCACACGAGACCAGACACATGAATGACTAGCACTGAACAATTGAAAGCACAAAAGATCTGACGCAGAAGCAACGGGTAGAATCGCCCAAACAAACATTTCTGCACTTACGCGCGGTCGAGGCCGCCGGGATCGGCAAGACCTGCCAGTGCCGCCACCGCGGCAGCAAGCATCCACACCGCGGCCCACACCGCCGGGGCACACCCCATAATCTCTGCGACGCCACAGCCGCCCTCTGGTCACAGGCTCGCCGCCGAGCGCCAAACACCATGCGCGATCGCCCCCTTTCGGCTGGCTGCAACGGCAGCGGGTTCTCCTGTGATCGGGGAGGAGGCAAGGGGACAGGGAAGCGGTCCGCACCAGCAGCGGGGGGGCGTGATAAAGGGGCCCGGCGGGGCGGCGATGGGCTTTGCTTGGCGAGAGCGAGGAAGGAGACGTCGAGGCGAGGCGAGGCCGGGGTGGTCGGCGAGCGAGGAAGCGGAAGACGCGCGACGAGGGCAAACCGGATTCTTTGTTAATTATACACATCCGGTTCAAATTCGTGATTAGCCGCGGTTTAAAATTTTTAATTAAAATCAAAATCCAAATAATTCGTCCACGTATCGGACGCAACGAGTAGCCGTGGCCGCTTTTTTGACAGTATCTGGATTGTGCGCCGGGTAGTCGTGGGCTATGGGCATGCCATCACTTGTCAACAACTGAGAATTTGGGCCTAAGCTTTGGGCCTAATCTTCAGTCCAATTAACAGAAGCAAATATTCCAATACAAATAAGCGCAAAATTATGACAAAGCCGAGTAAGGTATTAGTTGGAATGGAGAGAGCATACAGTTACAGTTAAATTTACATCTTGATGTAGAGTGAAATTACAGTTAAATTTACAAAGCTGTTAGTTCAGACGATTTTTACAAGTCATCTAAATGTAGAAAGAAATTAGAGTTAAATTTAGACAGTTTTAGTTCACCTACAGATTGGTGAATTCATCATTCATTAACCTTTAGATTGGTGGATCCCTCAGCAGAGCTTGAGCTCGGTGGACTGAACCACAAGAATCTATGCATTCGTTCATATACGCTTGACTATCAGAATTAGTTCAAGTTCTCCCCAAACACACTGAATTTGTTCAGCAGCTGCTCCCTTCCTAGTGTGATCTTCTTGATGTCAGATTGTCACTCAAAATTTTAATACTAGTTTTAATGCCAAAAATCATCACAAATGTCTACCAGACTCAAAAATGGTTACTCTGTTTTGGCCTCAGAATCAATTGCAGTGTTAACAGCATGGCAAAAGCCAATCAGCCCCGAAAGATGGTGTATTTTATTGCAGAGTTTCATCACCGGCCATCATGAAACATTCAGATCCACCTCTACGATTTAAGAATACAAATGTAAAAAAGTATAATAATCTCAAGGCAAAAATAATAAAATAAATGGAATAAATAAAAGCATGGAGATGCACAAAACCAAGAAAAGACGAGCGAAAGATCCGAGGGATAGCGTTGGGGACATCAGAATTGCAGAGTTGGCAGCATGGCTCGCCGTAACGAACCAATCAGCCCCGAAAGATGGTGTGTTTTCATTGCGTTTTTCATCACAGTCCACCCAACCAAACTCGCAATCGGAAGAAATAATAGAAGAAAAAAACCTCTCACAAAGGGACGACAAAAAACAATCGGAACAGAGAAAATCAACAGACCACAAATGCTTCATGACAAACTACCATCTACCTAGAGAGAGACTAAAAGCACCAACAGCAGGTTCACCGGCGGCGGCGGCGTCTGGTACAGCGGAGAGCGGAAACCCTAGGTAGCCATATGTAATGGACGATCGACGGCGGAGGTGGTCCGTTTATAAAGGAGCTGGGGTGTAGTCCCAGCCGTTGGATTAGATTACTTCCCGAGAACGATGTGCCGCCGATGAGGGTTTGCCCCAGTTCAATTCAGCCCAAAAAAATAAAATTCCGGCCCATACTTTTTTTCAAGTGGAGAACAAGAGCGCATATGCCGGCCCATACCAAAAGGAGCCCAAGCCGCCGTTAGTCTGGTACTGTGCTATGCATCCACTCGCCCGGACCGTGGCTGCTCTGCTACTCCCCGAGACCCCGATGGTGCTCCCGAGCTCGGCAAATGTTGCCTCCGGGGCGGCGCCCCCGGCGGCCTGAAGCGCGACGGCTACGACTACACCGGCAACCTTTAGCGCCGCCGCTGCCTCCGGTGGCACGATACTCTCCGCACACCACACGCTGACATGGACGAACCGCCATGTCCGCCCCCGCCCTCGCCTCCACACCCGCGACCCGCGCTCAACTCCGCCGCCGCGACGTCATGGCCGGAGCTACTGGCGCCATTCGACCTATCCCGCCTCCGCGCAAGGCTCTCCTCCCACCCACTCACCCCGCGCCGCCTCGCCCGCCTCCTCGCGCTGCCGCTCTCCCCAGCCACATCCCTGCTCCTCCTCGACTGGTACGCGTCGTCACACCCGGCGCTCTCCTCGCTCCCGCTCCGCCCCATCCTGGCCGCCGACCCTGACCGCGCGCTCGCGCTGCTCGACTCGCTCCCGCCCACCCGCCTCCCACCGCTCCGCGAGTCGCTCCTGCTCCCGCTCCTCCGCTCCTTACCCCCCCGGCCGCGCGCTCCACCTGCTCGACCAGATGCCTCGCCGCTTCGCCGTCACCCCGTCCTTCCGCTCCTACAACGCGGTGCTCGCCACGCTCGCGCGCGCCGACTGCCACGCCGACGCGCTGCTCCTGTACCGCCGGATGATCAGGGACCGCGTCCCGCCCACCACCTTCACCTTCGGCGTCGCGGCGGCGCTCTGCCGCCTCGGCGGCGCCCGGCGACGCTTCGCGGTGCTCGCGGGATGGCGGCGCCACGGGTGCGTGCCCGACGCCGTGCTCTACCAGACCGTCATCCACGCACTGGTCGCGCAGGGGCGGTCGCCGACGCCGCCACGCTCCTCGGCGAGATGTTGCTCATGGGGTGCGCGGCGGGCGTCAACACCTTCAACGACGTGGTGATCGGGCTGTGCCGGCAGGCGCGTGCGAGAGGCGGCCAGGCTCGTGGACAGGATGATGGTGCAGGGATGCACGCCGAGTGTGGTGGCGTATGGGTTCCTCCTGCAGGGCTGTGCGAATGAGGCAGGTGGGCGAGGCTTGGCGTTGCTGAGGAAGGTGCCGCAGGTGAATGTGGTGATGCTTAACACGGTGATCCGTGGATGTCTGGCGGAGGGAAGCTGGCCAGGGCGACAGAGTTATGCGAGATGATGGGTTCGAAAGGATGCCCGCCGGATGTGCACACATACAGTATATTGATGCATGGCCTTTGCAAGCTTGGGAGGTTTGGTTCAGCAATCCGGATGCTTGATGAGATGGAGGAGAAGGGTTGTGCGCCAAACATCGTGAACTACTCTACCTTGCTGCATTCATTTTGCAGGAATGGCATGTGGGATGACACAAGAGCATTGTTGGATCAGATGTCAGCCAAGGGATTTAGTATGAACTCCCAAGGATACAACGGTATCGTATATGCCTTAGGCAAAGATGGCAAGCTTGATGAAGCGATGAGGCTTGTCCAAGAGATGAAGAGTCGGGGTGCAAGCCTGATATTTGCACGTACAATACAATAATTTATCATCTGTGCAACAATGGCCAGATGGATGAGGCAGAACATATCTTTGGGAACTTACTTGAAGAGGGTGTTGTCGCTAATGGAATAACCTATAACACTCTCATTCATGCACTTCTGCGCAAGGGAAGGTGGCAGGAGGGCCTAAGGCTTGCAAATGAAATGGTGCTTCATGGTTGCCAGCTAGATGTTGTTAGCTACAATGGCCTGATTAAAGCCCTCTGCAAAAGGGAATGTTGATCGGAGTATGGCGTTGCTTGAGGAAATGATGACAAAGGGAATTAAGCCAAATAATTTCTCGTATAACATGCTCATCAATGAACTCTGCAAGGCAGGAAAGGTACGTGATGCACTGGAGCTCTCAAAGGAGATGCTGAATCAAGGACTGACACCTGACATTGTGACTTACAATACGCTCATAAATGGATTATGCAAAGTGGGATGGACACATGCTGCTTTAAATCTCCTAGAGAAGCTACCCAACGAAAATGTGCATCCTGACATTATCACATACAACATTCTCATTAGTTGGCACTGCAAAGTCAGATTGCTTGATGATGCGGCTATGCTTCTAGACAAAGCAATAAATGGGGAATAGTTCTAATGGCGAACATGGGGAATGATGGTACAAAATTTTGTCAGACAGCCAGTCCATCTTGAGGGTTACTAGAAGGATTTATTGTATATGCTGTATGTCATAACGGTTTTGGGACTCTGCAGCTCGATATGCTTTTAGATCAATATGGGCGCATCTTAACTTCCAGCATAGTGACTGTCGTGCATGTTGATCTGGTACATTTTTTCTTCTCTGTTACAACTTGTACCATCAAAGTTACATCTATTGACCAAGTAATACTATTTAATATCTTCCTGTACAGAGCGAACAACTTCTTATGAAATGTGCTTGTTGAAAAATCACTGATGTATGTAGCATAAGCATGCTTTCTGTTAGTAGTAGAATATTTTATTCCTTTGAAAATCTTGACCCAACCATGTTCTGTGAACTCTAGAATTTAGAGAACCTATTATATGCATTCACAAACTGTATGTGCATACCTGTTGGTTGTCATTATGGCAAACAAGGACAGCTACCAGCTGAAACAATGGATTGGTTAATTGTATAAACTGTAGTATCGTTGGTAGATTGGTTAATTGTATAAACTGAAACAAGGACAGCTCTCCATTTTAGCAGTGATGTAATATCGTTGGTAGATTGGTTAATTGTATAAAATGTAGCTTGATGGCATATAATGCTGAACTTTGCAGGACTGCTGGAGCCCTTTTTCTCTTAGATGACTGATTAAGCACCAAAGAAAATACCCATTGACAGAATTCAACCAGAGTCTTGGCTGAAAATGCTTGAGCGGGAAGAGAAGATCTCTGGTAGCACAGTGGTCATGCTGTGAGCGATATATAATGGACCCTTCTACTATTCGAGCTGCACATCTTACCTGCAGTATTGAAGCATCCTAAGGTACAGAAATCCTAGGAGGCAAGAAAAATTTGTTAACTGGACATACAGTACTTGCTTACATAATAATTTTTTTTTTTTCTATTTGAAAAGGCAGCATATAGTATGAAACAAGTGCACCCCAATACTATTTCATTGTGTGTTGTCTTGAGGTATGACCCAACTTGCTTGTAGTCATAGTGTTCTTCAGAATATGACCACTTCAATTGAGGTGCCGAAGTGTAGTTCCATTGTCTACTTTATAAGAAAAATGAGGTCGCTTGAGGAACATAACAGTTTGATGGCTCTGGAGTAGCTAATGCACTTGAGGTTTAATCTGAATTTTTTGGCATAACAAGCCCATTATTGTGCACTCTTATTGGAATCTCTGAGTTAGCAGTATCAGAAGAGATTCGAAATTGCTGTTAAGTTTATGATGGGATCCTGTGAGTCAGTGGAAATAGAATTGGTAAATATTGTAAACTGTAGAGATAGATTTTCTATTGGTTTTCCAAAGACAGGGTTGTATTGGTACATTCCATTATCAGAACTATGATAACTGTTTGGGTTTTCTAATTACAGTAATCCCATTTGGACAGGATCAAGACCTTGATGTCAAGACCTTGATCCTTCATATAGATGAAAATTTTGTGTTATATTACTTTTTATTATATGTGGGATCTGTATTCTGTAAAACTGATGGTTTTTTGTGTCCCTATTTGTGAATTAAAATCATAGTAGCAGCATTGAGAAGGGACAATATATAGATGGGTGCCAACACTGTGATTTTAAACATTGAATACTACGGTTTAACCAAAACCAAATTATTAGACTTAAGCTTATTGTATTGCTTAGGTATTGGCTAACTAATGTATTGTATGTATAGTATGGCCTCCATGAGGCGCTGTCCCTATTCTAGCACTACTGATCTTGAGCTTGGATGGATTCAGGATTTTCTTTCTTAAGCATATAGTATGAAAACAAATCCGCCCCAAATTCTATATCATTTTGTGTTGTCTTGAAGTTTGATCCAACTTGCTTATGGTCATACAGGGTTCTTCAGAATATGACCACTTCAATTGAGGTGCGGAAGGATAGTTCCAGAGTCTACTTTCTTTATATGTTAAAAAAAGTGGTAGCTTGACGGAACATAATAGTTTGATGTGATCTTTCTGTTCTGGAGTAGCTAATCCACTTGCGGTTTCATCTGAATTTTTGGCATAACCAGCCTGTTCTTGTGCGCTCTTATTGGATTCTCTGAGTTAGCAATATCAGAAAAGATTGTGAAATCACTTTTAAGATTGTGATGGGATCCTGTGTTAGTGGAAACAGAATTGGTAAATATCGTAAACTAGAGATAGATTTTCCCTTGATTTTCCAAAGACATGGAAGGAAACTTTTCATTATTAGCTTTACGATAAATGTGTGGGTTTTCTAATTACTGGAATCCCGATTGGTACAGGATCAATACCCTGAGATTTCATATAGATGAAAATTCCGTGTTACGTTACTTCCTTTTATCTGCAGGAGCAGTAAAAGTGCTATTTTTTGGGTTTGTGAATTTAAGTCGTAATGACAACATTGAGAGAAGGGACAATACATAGATGAAATGCCAACACTGTGATTTGAAACATGGAATAGCAGGGTTTAATGAAAGATAAGTTATTAAACTTAAGCTTGTTGTATGTATTGCATAGGTGTTGGCTAGCTAATGTATTGTACAGTATGGCCTCCATGAGGCTCTGCCCCTGTGGGTGTCTGCATTATTTTATTTCTTGTACTATTGATCTGGAGCTTGGACGGATTCATGATTTTCGCGAAAACAGCATGTTTATTAAGCTTTCCACTCATTCATCTACTGTACCTTTTCCCTTACAGATATGCAGTTTGTTTCATTTGTTGACTGTAAGCTAACTTTTATAGTTTCCCTTTTTTCTCTTTGGCTTGTCCAGTGGCAGTGAACCATTGAGCGAGTGGTTGAGTTGAGTACCCATGAATCAGTCTCCCTGGGATTGGTTGGCACTGGTAATGAACTTGTGTGATGCTGTCTGTGGTCAGCGTTTCCACGGCACTCAAGGTCATTTGTTCTATCTATCCTGAGATTCTGAAATGTGTGTTCTTGTTCTCCCAGAATACTCCATCATTCTGAAGCACGTGTATTCTTTCCAGGAAAAGCAGGGCAAGGCACAAGGCTTCCCAGGTACTACTAATTATTCTAACCAAGGATTTCCTAATTCTGTGCAGCACAATCTATTGGGGCGGCATCCTGATCCAGGAGCTTTTTCCTCTGCTCCCTCCCAGTATTGCAGAGGCGGGCGTTCACCGACCGAATAACCTTTTAGTCTTTGGTCCTGGCGATATTGGTGCTGGACTTGCCGGGCCCAAGGCAAGTGAAGTGACCGACCCAGCGTCGTCGTGTGTCTCCGGCGCACTCCCCACCGCCTATGCCTCACCGTCCCCAACCAAACTGGGACTGAGGCCAGCAGCGACCAGCGTGCTCGGCTCGGCCGCAGATGCAAAGGCGTGGTCGTCGTCGTCCCCCGCCTCCTCCTCCGAGGAGGCTTCCCCCAAAGCACGATGCGTCGTCCACGGCGGCCAAGGAGGCGGCTACGTTACGTGCGTGTGCGGTGCGTGGGAGCAGGAGCAAACTGGATGGGTCATGGGAATTGTTACCGTTCCTCCTCGAGTGTTACTAGGGAGGGATTTTTATTCACCCTTGGATTCTGCAGCTGTCTGCTCGAACCTATAAACGGCTTGTCTTTCTGCGAGTACTACTACGGGCGTGTAAGATCCTGTGGCAGGGAAGCCGAAGCTGACGAGCACTGAGTACGTCCTCCGTGTCTGCGCTCCAGCCGGCCAAGGCGTTCGATCGGTTGGCTGGTTCATTTTCTGTTGGGCGATCGATGAAATGCTGGCTGGTGGTTGCCAAAGGCCCGAGGTGGGGGGCGGCGAGTAAGGTTGGAGCACGACCGCGGCGTGCGCTACAACACCCACGCCGTGGCCGTGGCCGTGGGCATTCGCGCGCGGCGACGCACGCGTGCGTGCGTCTCGGCCGTCGAGACACCACGAGCGGCAGCACGCACGCACGCACACGGCACACGACGCCCGCTCACGCGGTGAGGTTCAGGTCAGGCCTTTCACACCGTACCACCTGGCCCGTCGTGGCAGTGGCGCAGCGTTGGGTTGGGCTGGGCTGCCACTCGGTCAATGGCGCTGGCCCCCACACGGCTGACGGCACGGTAACCGTATCGTATCGCTTGTTTTCCCCGGTCAAAATGGATGTATACCACCACCACTACAGTCGTGCGCACTGCACGGTAACCGTACCTTTACCTGCCCTGTTCTGTTCCTCCCGATGCTTCTCCAGTGCTGGCTCGTTTGGACACTTTTACTGGGTGGAAATTACTAGCAGTAAAATGCACGGCAAGGGCACACTAAACTTACACACGATGACCTTAAAAAAACACTAGAACCTCTACTATACAAGAATAGAGTACAGGATCCGAATGCCACATAGGAGTACTACTAACAATTTAAAACCCTTAAGTATTTTATAACTAACAAAAGTTTATAAAAAACTTTGAAAAACTATAATACTAATAACATAGGAAAAAAAAAAGTTCCAAAAGCAAATACAATGAGCTTAAGCCTCATGTTTAGTCTCTTTTTAAAATCCTCTTGGGCTATTTACAATTTCATGAATCATTCAAACTTCCTACTACTAAGATTTGTTTTCCTTCATCCGTTCACACGAACCCACAAAAGTCGTGTTATGTCGCAGACCGCCAACGCAACAGAGTCCCAGTGTAGTGTACTCGTATGTCGCTCCTTTGTTGAACTTGAACCGGTGTTATATATCCAAATCATTTCGTTCCAAGACAAAAAGTGCTTTGTACTTTTGTAGGAGTACTCCCTCCGTCCCAAAAATAAACGGCGTTTTAAAACAAAACATCCCCGGCAATTATATATTAAAATAGGATTAATATTTATATTACATAATTAGTATCATTGGAAAGATCTTTTGATCTAGTTTTTAACAAATTTATTTGGAGATTTAAATCTTCTACGTATTTTTTTCTACAAATCGAGTCAACTTTGTGGCGTAAAAACCCAAAACGTTTATTTTGGGACGGAGTAAAATACTACTGTATGCATCCGTGTACCGTAGTAACAAATTTTTCGATAAGCAGCGGTGGCAGCACTGCCTTGGGTTGGGGTTGGGACGTTGGGTTTCATTTTTCTATTTTTACTTGGAAAAAGTCCGGATTCCCTCCCCAACTATCGCGAAAGTTCACTTTTTCTCTCAACTCCCAAGCCCAGGACAAATCACTTTTCAAACCATGCAAATTACCTCCCTCGGCGGTTTTGAAGGCGGATTTGCTACAGTAACCGCGGTTTACTACAGTGTCAGCGGGTTGCTACAGTGACAGTGACTTTTCCTTTTCTTTTTTATAAAAATTCCGGTTGAATCTTTAAAAATCATAATAAATCACAAAAAATCATAAAATAAAAAATCCAATTTTGTTGGACTCCACATGATTAGACCTACACATTGAATATATAATATGATATGCTTTAGTACAAAGTTTTTTGCTACGAAGGTTTTGTCTTTTCCTTTTATATTTATTTGGCTAAATCTTTAAAAATTATAGTAAATCACGGAAAAATCATAAAATAGAAAATCTAATTTTGTTAGACTCCACATGTGCATGTCTACACAGTGAATATATAATATGGTATGCTTTAGTACAAAATTTTGGTTGTAGCTTTAGATCTATGCTTTTTGTAATTAATTGAAATAATTAGTATTTGCAACTTCATAATTATTTTGTTGGACTAAAGCATACCATATTATATATTCAATGTGTAGATCTACTCATGTGGAGTCTAACAAAATTGATTTTCTATTTTATGATTTTTCTATGATTTACTATTATTTTTCAAAGATTCACCAAATAAATAAAAAGAAAAAGACAAAACCTTCGTAGAAAAAAACTTTATACTAAAGCATATCATATTATATATTTCACTGTGTAGATCTAATCATGTGGAGTCCAACAAAATTAGATTTTTTATTTTATGATTTTTCTATGATTTACTATGATTTTTCAAAGATTCAACCGGATTTTTTGAAAAAAAAGAAAAGACAAAGTCACTGTCAGTAGCAACCCCGCTGACGCTTTAGAAAAACCGCGGTTATCTGTAGCAAATCCGCCTTCAAAACCGCCGAGGAGGTAATTTGCGTGGTTCGGAAAAGTTAAGGAGGTGATTTGTAGGTTTTGGAGTTGAGGAAAAAAGTGAACTTTCGCGATTAGAGGGAGGGAATCCGGACTTTTTCCTTTTACTTTACCGCGGCAAGTGGTGTGGTGGGAGGAGAGAAGCCACGCCGTCGCCATGGGCCTGCGCGCGCACGCACGCGTCGGCCTCGTGGGCTCCTCCCACCGTCGCCGGCCATGGACGCGCCTCTCGAGACGCCACGAGCGCAGCGCAGACCTCCTGCACGTACGGTACGACGACTGGCAGCAGTGACAGTAGTAGTAATATCCTCTGCGCACTGCGGTCAATGACGCCGGGCCCCACCGGCCAGTGACCAGTGGCCATTGCTCACCTCAGTACTGTCCGTTGCTGCTTCTTTAGCCCAGCCGAGCACAGTAGTACAAACTAGCGGTAAATGAAACTAGCGGTAAATGATGACCCAGTGAACACAAAAGCTGTATCACAACAGAGCTGACGTGCGATGACTTGCGCAGCTGGTTTCAGTGTTGTTTACGAATCGATAAAGCCAGTGGGGCTTGATCGATCAGCACAGTAGTAAAAACTTGAAACTGGACGTGTGATGACTTGCTGACTTGCAGCAATGTTTGGCCGTCTCAGAATAAGTTTGAAATAAGCCCGCTGCATAGATATTAGGAATTAGGATAAAAGAAAAATCATAGAATCTCAAAATCCCTTTCAAACGCTGCAAGATTAGAGAAGGAAGAATCTCAAAATCCCTTCCATAAAAAAGACATCAGAGATTATTTTTATCAAGGATCAAGATTTTATAATCTCGTCATCCAAATATATCGTAAGCTAACGCTTTGATCCATATGGATTTCAAAAATCCGAATAGAAAAGAAAATCCCAAATTCTCATAATCCCATCCAAACATCTTATCTTAGAATAGAAAAAAAAATTAGGTTCGGCTACTATGTCGATTTCGGCTAGATTGTGCGGAATTGACACGAGTGTTAAAATCGATTCGACGGCTTCCGAGATGGCATACGGGTCGCGGCTTCGCCGGCGGCGACGAGCGGCGGCTTCGAGCAACGGAAGGAGGGAGGAGCCGTCGGGAGTGGGGCGGCGGCCGGCCCGGCGCGCCCGCGCGGCGGCGGCGCGGCGGCGGCGTGGCGGCGGGCGGCGCGGCGGCGGCGGCGGCGGAGAGTTGGAGAGCTGAAGATATTTTTTTATTTGCTTGCTTATCCCCTAGAGATTACATGCCTCTTGCTTATATAGCCCGACTAGTGGGACTTGTAATCTAAGCAATCTCTATAAGGTTTCCTTATAATGATCGGAATACCTTTACAAGCATATCCTAACTTATTCTTTCCTAATAAGGGTCTCCCTTATAGATGAGATATCCCCTTGCACACCAAAAATTACCTAAGATAATCCCTAACTTGAATATGAAGCAAACTCGGAATCAGACGGAGAGGGACGGCGGCGGCGGCAAGGGCGCCAGCCCCCTTGTCTTGCGCCCCCTGGCCCCTCTCGGGCCGGCTGGCCGCCGTGTCGGGCCCATCTAGCCACCTCTCGGGCGGCCCACCCGTTCATGACATCTCCCCACCGTTCGACGAGGCGGCGCGTCCACGCGCCGCCCAACCCACCACAGTAGGGCGAAGGGCGGCCGATCGGAGGTGACCACTCTCGGCCCGGTAGAAGGCGAGGACCGCGACTTGTCGTTGTCGTCGTTGCGCATTAATCGGCGTCCTTGTCACGGCGAAGGCGAAGTCGAGGTGGAGGTCGCCGAAGTAGATGCTGAACTTGAAGCTCGGCGAGGGTCCGCGAAGGGACGTTCCGCCCATGCGTAACGACGCATATGCGAGGCGCCGAGGGTCCCCGGCGGCTCGATCATCGGGCGGGTCGGGCGTGGAGGAGCGCGTGTAGGTGTAGGTCGTCGACGATCGCATAGCATGGAGGCGCTGCGCAGAGCGTGGACGGATCGGCGTGGGCGGCGGAGGTGAAGTCGGTGAGGGCCGTAGAGGAGGTCGGGCCGGGCGTGCTCACGGGGCGACCCCGTTGGATCTCCTGCGTCCATCCGCACCGACGGTGGCGTTCCCAATGTGGAAGAAGGTGTTCTTTGTTGTTGTCGAAGAGGAGGACGGTGGCACCCTCGATCCTTCGTCGGGCGTGCACGAAGGTGGAGGGCGTCTGCTGGGAACGCTGATCCTCCGGGCGATTGGGGAGGTGGAAGCCCACCGTTACGCCATGCGCCGGGCGTTCTCCCCATGATGAAGTCTCGAGAAGCTGAGGCGCGGCGGGGATGTAGTAGCGGTGGAAGTACCTCACAATGCCATAGTGGAGGCTCCACGCGCGCGTAGCCCATGACTCTATGGCGTTGGAGATGATCCCAAGCTCCTTGTTGGTCGTCGTGGCGAGGTGTAGCTCCGTGATCATGTCATTCGACGTCGAGCCGTCGATGTCGTCCATAGCAACGGCCGGAGACGCCGGCGGCACGGTATCTGCGATCAACCAGGGCGCCATGATGTCGTCGTCGATGTTGCCGGTGAAATGGCGCCGGCGTTGCCCGGCCGTCGCTGGCCGCCCGGGTCGGCGTCGTCCGGCTTCGTCGTCGTTATCTTGGCGGGCGAGGTCGATGGCCTCCTCCATCGAATGGGGCTCGAACCACTTTCGAGTGCCGTCCGCAGCCCGAGGTGCGCAAGCCTTCGGCGAAGAGGGCCGACGTGGTGGCGCCGTCCCTCAAAATCCATCGCGTGATGCATAGACCTCGGCGTCGATGTAGTCGCCCGGCTTGCCCCCGGGAGGGCGCGTATGCCGCCATGGCGTCGAGGTGTCGGGCGGACCGGGTGATGTCGTGGCGCTGGTGAACTCGTCCCACTCGGCGGGGACTTCTTCTTGGACAGGTCCATGTACCGGGCATGTAAAGAAGACCGGTGAGGTGGAAGGCGGCGTAACTCACGTAGTAGTCCGGGTCGATGTCCAAGTTGAGGAGCTCGAAGAAGAGCTCCGGCTTGCGAATCAGGTCGGTCGTCGGTCTTGGTCGAACTCCTGGACTTGTAGGCGGTGGCGTGGCGGGGAGGGTGCAATGCCGATGGCGGCTGCCGTCTTTGGGGCGCCGCGGTGGCGGCGCAGGGGGGACGGCGCGGGGCGCCCGCGGGTGGCGCTGGGGTAAGGGCGAGGGCGCCGCGGGTGGCGCCATCTCTGCCGGAGGAGAGTCTGGCGGCGGTTGCGGAGTCGGATGAGGAGGCGGCCGGTCTTTGCGGTGTTAGTCGTCGGGATGGCGTCGATGACGGCCGGTGCATCGCGTGCGGCGTCATGCGCCTCCTCCGGTGGAGGATAGCGGGGGTTGGGCCGGCGTCGGGTCGGCGGGGAGGGGCGGTGGCGGGGCGGTCACGTGCCCGGCGGCATCGGCCCAGGCGGATCCTCGGCGTGGTCGTCGTGCGTGCGAGGGGATCCTCCGGCGGTGTAGGCTTGCTCCATCTGACGGAGCGGTCCTCCATGTCGTCGGCGCTTCTGGCGTCCGGCGCGGTGGCGTCGAGGAGCTCTTCCGGCCGCGTTGAACTCTTGTATCTCGGCCATGGGTGGTGGGAATCGTCCGGTCTCCGGATACAGGTTGTCGGTCCGCCAGATTGGGCGAATTGATTACGTGTTCGTCGTTAAGCCAGTTTTCGAATGGCGTCTGAGGCTGCGGCTTCGGCCGCGGCGGCAAGCGGCGGCTTCGAGCAACGGAAGGAGGGGAAGCCGTCGGGGGGGCGGCCCGCGCGCCGGCGCCCACAGGCGGGGCGCGGCGGCGGGTGGCGGCGCGTGCGGCGCGCAGGGGGGCGGTGGGCGGCGGGAGAGTTGGAGAGCCGAAGATATTTTTATTTGCTTGCTTATCCATCTAGAGATTACATGCCTCTTGCTTATATAGCCCTAATTAGTGGGACTTTATGTCTAATGACTCTATAAGGTTTCTTATACGATCGAATACCTTTACAAGTATATCCTAACTTATTCTTTCCTAATAAAGTGGCCTCCTTATAGATGAGATATCCCCTTGCACACCAAAAATTACCTAAGATAATCCTAATTTGAATATGAAGCAAAACTCGAATCGTCGGGAGAGGGAAGGCGGCGGCAAGGGCGCCGCCCCCACTGTCTTAGCGCCCCTAGCCCCTCTCGGGCGGGGCTTCGTGTCAGGCCCATCTAGCCACTCTCGGGCGGTCCGGTCCCCAGTTCATGACATACTGTATCACTTTTTATTTGTATTTGGTATTTATTGTCCCACCATGGATTAACTAGCCTCAAAAATTGGTCTCGTAAATTCCATCTAAATTGTGCTATTAGTTATTTTGTTGGTTGTGCAATTAATTTATTTTGTTTAACTACATTTAATGTATTACGTATACGTCAAAAGATTCGATGTGACGGATAACTGTAGCACTTTTTAGATTACTTTTTACAAACTTTAACAAAATCCAGATTTCGAAATCTCATCCAAACATGTCCGGATGAAAAGCGCAAGAAACAAACAAGTCGGTGGTTGCAGAGTAATAATCGTTTACCACTAGTACTGTACTAGCTCTTCAATTGAAGTCACAAGACTGACATGACCTGATTTCAACATCCACTAGTACAGGAGTACTACTGCAAAGCAGCTACAGTAGCTCATCGATCAGATCACACCAGCGACGCTTCACTTCACTTCAGTTCAGTTCAGTTCCTCCCCAAGAACAGAGGACAAGGAAACCCAAAACTGCCCGGGATTCCTTCCGTTCCCCGGCCCCGGACAACAACTGAAAAACTTCTTGTTTTTCGCAGGAACAAAAACCGACGGAAAATGGGAACAAAAAACTTTTTTTAAAAAGTGGCGTTTCTTTCTCTCACTGTTCCAAGAGCCGGAAAACCGCTAAAACACCTGGAGCCGGCCCTCGGACGGATCGACGAACGCGATGGAAAATCTGATGATGATCAGGGGAAAAAAAAGGGAAAATTTTGTTCGGAGACGATGCCTGGAGAGTTGAGCTCTCTCTTCTCTTCTTGGGTTGATTGATCAGCTGGCTGGTGAGCAGCAGCAGGGACGCCAGCCCGGTCACCACCATCCTCTTGTTGGCCTGCGGCGGTGGGGTTGTTCAGCTTGCTAGCCGCCGCCTCGGTCTCCTCCTCCGGCAGCGTCGGCGACGGCGACACCACGACCGTGATCATCTTCTTGTCTTCTTCTTCTTCTTCCCCGCCGTGGGGGAATGTCGTCGTCGTTGTCCGACCCTTTACCTTCGCGTCGAACCGTAGCTCGAACTCGCCGGAGAAGGTGGGCGCGGATATCGGCGTCGCGAGCGCCGGCGCCGGCGCTTTGTCCTCGTCGCCGTCGCCGCTGCGGGCGTGCGGGGACAGCCACTTTGCGCGCATGTACTCGTGCTTGCGCCACGGCGGAAGTGGAGCCCGCGCTTGCGGAGGCTCTGCCGCGCGGCCTCCGCCACGACGGCCACGATCCGGCCAAGCCGCTCCGGCGTGCCCACGAACAGCGGCGGCAGCGCCAGCAGCGCCGCGCGGTACGCCTGGTGGGCCGCGCCACCTCGAACTCCGACCGGAAGTCCACCTCCACCACGAGCCGGGAAGAAGTCGCCCCGGCGCCGGCGCCGGACACGGGCTCCACCACCACGACGTCGATGTACTCGTGCTCGCCGGCCGGGTGGGACGCCGTCTTGTCCCACCGCGACGTGCACACCGCCGCGTCGTACCCGAGCAAGCGGAGCCCGTCCGCCACCGCGAGCCGGATGTCCGCCTTCTTCCGGCCGCCGCAGCCCTTGCCGCAGCGCTCCGCGATCCGTGACGCGTCGGCGAGGAGGTTCCGCTCCGCCGTGCTCGCGCACTGCACCAGGCCCTGCGAGAAGGGGGAAATCAATTCTTGAGTCCTTCGGAGGCGACGACAAGAACGAACACGATCGAATCCGGACAAAAGCAGACGGGTACCTTGAGCAGCTCCAAGGCGTCGCCGGCCGCGGCCGGCGCGGCTGTGGCGGCGTAGTTGGAGGGCAGGAAGTCGAAGTCCTCGTCGTCGCTGATGCTGCCGTCCTGGTTGCCGTTAAAGCAGCTGCTGCATCGCCCACGCGGCGGCCGCTCCACGGCCGCGGACGAGTCCTCCATGAAGCTGAGCACCATCTTGTCCAGCGCCACCGACCCGACATCCGCCTCGGATGCCGCCGGCGGCGGCGGCCTCTCGTCCTTCTCCCTGCTGATCTCCTTGCTGCCGCCGTCCCCGCCGGCGACCAGCCGCTCCGCCGGGGTCACACGCACCATCAGCCTCCGGAACATCGACACCCTCGCTGGCGCAGACGGCCTGCCCTCCATCGTACCCTGCTGGTTCTTCACCGGGAACAGAAACGTCATCGACGGCCGCCGCACCCACCCTCCACCCAACCACAACCACCGTCCTCCAACACTTGTGTGTGTGTAACGAACCGAAACAATGGCGCGTGCGTCGTGCTCTGTCTATGACGTATAAAGCCAAACAACCGCTACAGTCTACGCTGTGTCTTACTCGTGGCCCAAAGGAGGCTCGCCGCCGGCGTCCATCTCCGGCGGTCCGTGCTCGGTTCCTCACTTCGGAGACGAGGACGACGGAGGAGTGGGACAGTGAGGTGCCCCGCAAGGTCTTATAAAGAGGAGGGAGGGGGGTGACGTGGATGGTGGGTGGGCCCGCAGAGTACGTGGCGTAGTGGGTGTAGGAGGTGTGGGGACGGGGGGAAGGACGACGTTGACAGGTGGGCCCGAGCGGTGGGTCACGGTGTTGTTGCCGTTGTTGGGAGGGGGACGGAGGACTCCGTGGGCGCGGAGGGAAGTGACGGATTTACCCCTGGCGGTTGGGGTTCAACTGGTGCATAGATAGGGGTAGAGTCGTAGTTTTCGTAGGAAAGGTCGATTTGAGCAGGGAATTGGCAAGTCTGCCCTCCCTTTGGAGTTTGTCCTTGTTTCTTTTGCTGCCCACCGTATTGTGCAAGAATGGTTAGTGTGTGTGTGTCTTTGCTACACTTTCATCATTACACTTTCAACCATAATCAATCTACTTATATAGGACCTTGGCCGTCTATTTACTGAACAGAGGAATTTATAAAATGCATTGCTTTATGATATTGGTAGATGAAAAACTATGGAGTACAATCATAACACTTCTGTTCTAGAGTCTGCACATTAATGCGAATAGATGGTACGATATTCATAAATTGGCAAATCACAAGAAGTTTTAACACTAATTGGCATTCCAATTAATGTGGTATTAGATTGATCGCTCCATGTTTGGCTCTCTTAATTACGTATTCAATAATACATCTCGTATTTATTGTTAGAAATAGGTTAACACTTGACTAATACGGTATTAGCAACAAAAGATCCCTCACCACATGTTAGGGCACTCTACGAGTAGTCTTGACACGTTCCGTAGTATAGATTCAATGGCATTAACTATCTTGCCATATATTCCATACTAATGTGGCGAGAGGGTTATTCACACTTCTATTCTTGAATGACTGCGGATTAATGCGAATAGATGGTTTGATATTCGTAAATTGGCAAATCACAAGAAGTTTAGTACTAATTGACATTCCATTTAATGTAGTATTAGATTGATTCCTCCATGTTTGGTCCCTTCCCGTATTTAATAATAAATCTCGTATTTAATGTTAGAAATAGGTTGCGAATAGTTTTGACTAATGGCAAACGGTTGTTTAACACACACAAAAGATCTCGCCACATCGGGCACTCTATGAGTAGTCTCAACGCGTTCGCTATATAGTTTCTTTGACATTAACTACTATCCCGCCATAGACTCCATACTAATGTGGCGAGAGGGTTATTCACAAGAGAGAGGAATAAATTGCTTCTCCACTAAGAAATAATCTCGTCGCATCCTATAATGAATGAAGAAATCAACCAGATACGTGTCGGGTATGAAGTGTGGTTGATACGCACCGGGTGTGAAGTGTGGTTGATATGTGCCGGGTGCGAAGTGTGGTTTCTTCACGTGTTTTGTGAGGTCTATCATGAAACGACCACCCTAAACTCGTCGTTGCTATTGGCACACTTGATCTACCATAAGATAGACTCACCATTGATGACCTCATCTCTTCGTCATCGGATTCATCACAACAGTAGGTGGAGAGAAAAGGGGTTTGCATCACTTGACCCCACCAACATAGATCCGGGCCTTGCCGCTCCATCTCGAGCCTCACGCCTCACGCCTCACGCCCCAGTGTCCAACACCGAGCGCATATGGGAGAGAAGAGATATTGTGAAAAATAGGATTGGGGACAATGAAAGGGATCGGTTAAATTTATAAGATGGGCCACACATAGATACCTTGTGTATTAAATGGAGTTTCAAAAAATCTCGATCTTATTGATATGATACATATAAAAAGGTCTGTAGTAAAGCCGCATGTCAATTTAGATTGATATTGGTCGTACCCGACATTAAACTCTATTGATGATCCTTAATCTTAAGGATCACATTGGTCTTGTTAAGTCAATTTAGATTTTACTAAAAATGCATATTGTAAATGTTCTTTTCTCCTAACGAAAAAGAACTCCCTCTCCATTCTGAATCATAAGATGTTTTGACTGTGTTAGATACATTACTTATACAGAGTGCCTAATACACTTCTTGTACCTTAATGTGTGTCACACATACAACCACATGTACTCATACACTTTTTGTACCTAAATCGAAGAAAACCTCATTTGCCCATGGAGCCACGTAGCTCGTTCCCAAACCAGCAAAGCAACAGCCTAGTGTCAAAGCCGTAAATGAGGCACACAGCCAGGGCAGGCGCAAAACGAGAAAGGCCGGCCATAGGAAACCCACCCACTGACGACCGGGTCCTGCTCCTCCTCCCCCACACGACCCACGCAGGAGGAGCCCAGACGCTGACGGGGACACGTGGCGCGCGAGGCATGGCCCGGGCGCGGGGGAGACAGCGATGGCCACAGGCGCGTCACGCAGGGGATGATGCCTTCCGTGCACTGTGCGTAAACCGCCGAGCCCAGCACGGACGTGGCAGCGCGACGTGCCTCACGGGATCTTGTGTGGCTGAGCCACCTGTGCCCCATTCTCTTTTTCTCCCTTTTCCTGGCGCCTATGGCATATGAGGCTTTTTTTAGCAAATATGAGGCTAGCTATGATTTCATCCTTTTGCGTGGTCCGGCCCGGCCGGGCAGCGGCTGGATTGGCTACGAGGTCCTCTTGGCCTGTTGTAGGTTGCCCAGCTACATAGGAGGCCTTAGAATATGTAGGAGGTTGTTGAAAGGTTTTTGTTCTTTGTTGCCTTCCCTTGCTAGAGATCGACTAGAGACCAAACGAGGATGATGTGTACAAACTAGATGAGATGGAGTATGATATGCTAAGCATCGTTTTTTTTTACGTTATGTGTGGAAGCATGAACAGTTTAATGTGTTGTTTTCATCTGTTGTAGTATGGTTCATACTATATATTTTGATCTAGAAGACTATGACAAAAGAAACCGTCTGTCTGTAATAGTAAAAAAAAAATTTGCTTGTCCCATGTATAATTTATGTTGCATTTTTTTTTCTATTGTTACCTTGGAAGCTAGTGTTATTTTTTTTTGTGTTTGTGATTTTATTTTTGTTACTGTACAAGCTTTCATTGGCCAGTGAATGTCATTTGTCCTTTTCTACTTTATTGCTCTATGTGGACTTTGGGTAACCATTTGAGAGAGATAGTGATGCATGCATTGTCCCATGACCTGTTATTTGCCCTACAAACTTACCTAATAATGTTTTCAATATATAAACATAATTCTTAACTTATTTCAGAAATCAGGTTGTAACCAGTCATTTCAATTCACACGAATAATAATTAATTAAGACAAAACCATCACTAGATACGTTGCACATCGATCCCACAGATAGGAACTGAATTAATTCCTGGTGTCCAAATGCAAGTTTAACAGGTGAGAATAGCAGATCATCATCCTTTAGTTTTGTGTATGTGAGAAGGGACCTGCCTAATAATCAGTGGGTTATTTGTTCCTATCCACTGGTGCAACGACTTGATTCTTCCTTGACACTGTCCCCTAACCACTATTCTCTGCCCCCATTAAGAACTGACGGCTACACCTTACGCAGCTGATCGATGGCCTGATGGACAGATTGGCATCTCATATCTCTCATGTAGATGCAAGATGATGCAGAGTGTGTACTGAGCCAACTAACCCACCATGTCTGATCACCACAACTCTATCTTTTTTGAGAAATTCTTAGATCACACACAATGTGTATATGTTTGCCTTATTTTGATGGTTTGCACTTTTGGGCCTTTCTATCTCGACTTTCGGCTCTAAAAGGTAGGCAACATGGTTCAGTACTGTGCTGAAACTGAATCTGTGTGTTTGTGGTGTGTGTGTGAGAGAGAGAGAAGAGAGAGAGAAACCCTTTCCTTCATAAAAAAAAAAATTGCAGCTCTAGATTCAATATTTTGTAGAAACTCATGTATATGCTGTACTATCCAACTGTTATCCTACTAAAAGTTCAGTTGTATATATATGAACAACATTTGATTGCAAATACCAGAATCCATGCAGGCCTAACATTTGTTTTTGGCCAAATATTTTTTTTCGGTATGGGTACCTCACTAGAAGATGCATGTATCCATGGTACTGTATACCACTTTTCTGGTTTGAACCCACTAAAACCTGTCGTTTCAGACACAAAATTGGTAAGAGTAGAAAAGGAAGTCATTTGTACTGTCTGAAACGTCATACAATTAATTGGCTGGAAGTAGTATAGTATATACTCAGAATTAAGTGATTAATCGTAGACAAAGATGTAAAAAACTAGCGTATAATTGAACTTAAAAGTAGTTTGTGGCACCATTACATTAATTGCTGTGTCATATAACAGACTCAACAACTCCTCCCATGCCATTTCGTTTTCAGATGACTCCACAGTGGATAAGCCAAAGGCACAATGATTTAGTCTGAACAACTGGCTACATGACGTGCTTAATTATTGTCTGATGGATATGCTTAATGGGCAGCTAGATCTCGAAACCACAAATATATCGACATTATAAGCTGCTGGGTATGTGTGTGGTCTATTTTTTCGCACAAAGCTCAATCCATGTGTTGTAATTTACTACAAATATATTGAGGAACTAGAAACTAATGAATGTAATTTACTACTTTTGCAGACTTAGATTTAATCCATGTGTTGTAGCAAGACATGTATGGTGAATATATTGTTGCACGTCCCTTTCATCCAATGCGTGTTTACTGATGTAATCAATCCATATCCTAAGTGCGGTTTACATATCTTCCGGAACCGGTCTCAAGATAGGATAATGGCACTCTTGCCCCTGCTATGGTACTAATTGTGATTTCGTCCTTGTTTTTTAGGTTTCTGAGAGTTTTCCTCTACTTGTACAACTTGAATGAACCATTTGGCCCCATGTGTCACTCTAATAGTTGAAGTTGGAATAAAGGAAAAAAAGGAAAAAAATCAAAAGAATTGGTAACAAAATTATCGGTAAGCTTGTATTTTTTTTTCATGCACTTTCATATGTTTATAGCTAAATATTTACCAAAGTTTTGCTCATGTTTGAAATGTGTGGAGATTTTATCAAGTTTTGTTGTCAAAATTATTTCGGTATCTATCAAAATGCTCTAAATGTCAAAATAGGGGGAAAATTGACAAAGTACTCATAAAAGCAGTGGTAATTTTGCACGGAAAACTAGTCTTTTATAGATGACTCGAAACCCTCTTAATGGAATATAGGCAAAACTGTCTTTAGTTCAAACAAAGTGCACAATCACATTGTTGAAAATATATGAGCCCAAACTGTCTTGTATAATAGGCTCTGGATTCCTTAAATTTTCACACTAGATCTTAATCAAGCCCTTAATTAATATGGAAACCATTAAAATGAACATTGCAACAAAGGTGCAGCAACTTGACTATTTCCTGTGTGTTCAGTTTGTCTTGTCTGTTTTTTGAGCATTTATACTTCACCCACAGCTTGATCTGATTTGTTAATCTATCCTGATTGAGTATGTGAAGTTTTGATCACGCCGTCCTTAGCGTCATGCCTAGTAAAAAAGTCTTATCCAAATGAATCTCCTTTTGTTAATGCACTAGAGACACACCGATCACTTTGGCAGGTAAAGGTAATTTTTTCTCTCTTCTCCTAATATAATTCGCCATCCCTTGAGTTTAGAATTAATGACTCAGCATCTTGATCCTAAATTGATTCTGATTTGCCAATGCAGAATAAGATAAAACATAGCTTCTCCGAACTGTAACATGAAAATTGTAGAATCAGCTGATCATAGGTGGCCCCAGCATATATATAAAGGCAACCAATACAAATATTGCTACACTTTTACACAACCACACGCATGAATGCAGCTCTTCAAGTGTTCTAAGCACTACTAGCTACCTTAGGACCTAACTAGGAGGGAGGCTCATCATCGAAACCAAACCATAATGTTTGTGAGACAGAACCCTGTCATGCAGTCTATGTGCATAGTATAGCAATCAAAAGAACCATACATATAGTATAGTCCCTAAGCTACCAAAATAACACGCACCTTGAAAAGCTCACATCAGCAACTGCTCAATCACTTCAAGGATTGATAGGAAGTGATGAGGTTGACTGAACTATCTTCTCACCAGCAATAGTGCTGTACTGCTGTTCTCAGCAAGATTTGGCAAGATTTAAGTCAGTTTAACTAATCAGCGTGAAACAAGCAACAAGGGAATTTCATTCGTTTGTTCAATTAGGGCCTCTGTAGTTTAAGTGATCTAACTTTGGAAGGAGATGCTAACCTTGAGAGTTGATGAGAAGTTTAGTTGGTATATATGAGTCCAAACCGTTCCAACTGGTTATTTATTACTGTAATAATAAATGTTAACTTGGTCTCAGTGGTTGAAGAATGCCTTTCCTATGGTCAAGACCTACAAGGCTACATCAACCAAGTGCACAAGGTGATGATTGGTTGAGAAATTATTACACTAACAATGCATATATACAAAGGAAGAAACGAAAAATATAAAAAGGTAGGATGATTTGGTAGGGAAATCATGGAGGATGCATGCATGATTTGCTCTCAGGCCCTTTTGAAATGAAAGAACAGCAGCACACAAGTCATCCAGTATTGATCACTTTCATGTGCACTCAATAGTTGGCCTCACTATGACTGTGACACGTGTACTGGTCCCCACATGCAGAGGCAGAGGAGAAAGGGACTTGTCCGAAGCATCATATAGACTGAGAGCTCCACCAGGCAGATGAGACTGAAAACTGAATAGCCTTAGCTCTAAAGGATGCTCCCTGCTTTATCTCTTCTAGCTTGCTAGATAGGCTTTATCACCTGCCCTTTTGTCATTAATCTTTATTTTACCTGTGCTAATTATTACGTTGCACAGATAATGATTCATCCCTGTATGATATCATGGAATTTTTTTTTTTTGTTATGGGTACTATGAATGGCTGAATATTCAGTTTACTGTGCATTTCACTTGTTCCAGAACAGTGTGCAGACTTGTGAATGTGACAGCACATTTTTCTTAGATGTATGATTCGGCAACTTTGATGTAGCGAGGTCGTCACATATGTTGCAATGAAAGGAAAGGTACGAAGGACGACAGTTCAGTTAAAAACAAAAACTTTCTTCAGAAAAGAAAGAAAAACAATTCAGTTCAGAAATCAGTGATCTGGTTACATCATATACAGAGGAATACAATATGCTGGTGCTGTATTCTCACATTTGAAATATATTTATCTTGATCTTTGCTTTCGGTTGGTCGATAAGCTGAAACAAGCCGAAACAAGCTAGCTGAACATAATTACCCCATTTACATATATTTACTGATATACATGCAGGAATCAACTTTTGGTGATTTATTTTAACCATGGGAATATATGTTATATTATATGCAAGGACATTCTAGAAAGGGGGAGCACAGTGGGCCCACCGACCTACACCACTTTCACTTGACAAAATGTAAATTGAATTTTCACGCTCTCTCCCTCCATGAAAGCGATGCCTTTTTTTGGACCCTTTGTTTACCACAAAGCAGGTGTCACGTCTATTTGCCCCATACTAAGCGTCTGATAGGGATAGAAGGCCGGTGATGATGATATCCTATAGAGGATAATGAGATGTTTTCTATGGTTTGTTGGTTTGGTTGGAGAGAGACCATTTGGTGCAAAATAAAAAAGTGTGTGCTGTTCATGTCCTTTTGCGAGTTTTTTTAATTATAGCTTGTGTGTCTTTTTAAATAATGCTTCAGTAGTATATTAGACGAAATAAGGCTTGGTTTCCTAGGTCAGTTTCTTGGCTGGGAATTAAGAGAGAGGTTTTGTGTGGTTGGGTTTATGCCAAAAAGGAGCTGACTGATGTCTGATAGGTGTGTCTTCACTCATCAGCTAGCGTCCTCTGCGAAATTCTGTGTATCCTTCCAAACATGTCTCTGTGTTTCACGCAGGAACCTCGTAGATCGTCTATATACCGTGTTATTAAAATGTGTATTTCTTTTGGAGAATATGAGAGGGTACCTTTGGTTGATGGCACGCACCGTGTGCAGAGTAGGTACAATGTATGGAGCACGATAATTTCGAAGTATATGTAATAGAATTCTAATAAGGCTAGGAGAATATCTTGATGAACTATGCTGACAAACGTCCAACAGGGAAAATACTGAAACACATAGGAAATTGTGATTAATTCTTCCTGTGAGTTGTACTACATAAATCCACAAGATATTTGCAGTATTCGTCGGAGAAACTGACGAGGTAATCTGTGTTTTTCCTGTGAGTTAGCCAAAATAAACCGGCAAGTTGTTTAATTGGTTCCTTGTGTGCCTTTGTATAGTACAAGAGAAAGGTCGACAGAACAGACGTAAGCAAACTCCGGTCTAGGGTAGTGAACAGAGTAGTACAGAGCGGGCATGCAACTGCAACAGATATGATTTTCATGTGGTGTCTCCCTCCCCCTAGCTCAGTTGTTGTAGCAGGAGTTGAAACTTAAGAGCATTATGCTTGTTGAAGCCAGAAGGATCCAGCAACAGGCCGGCTTAGGTTGAGATGAGGGATAATTTGTCTGGTCTTGGTGTACCTTTTGTTTTTATTATTTTTAATACTACTTTTTTTTATATATATTATCACGTGATTTTGTTTTTGTTTTTTTTTCTCTCTCTCCCTAGGTTTCAACAACTCTACTCAATCACCTAGCTAGTGGAGTTAGCCATAGAGATTAGCTGCTGTAATTTTTTTTGAGGCGATAATGTTGCCCTAAAAATTTAAAAGTTTCTGAGCAATGTGGCTGGAATATGCATATGTACGCTGCGACGGAGCCAGCATTAGGCTAGCCGGGCTCTAGCCCTCCCCACATGCCGATAATCAAGGTTAAACCTGTAGTAAAAATAAAAAATCACCACTAAAACTTACTATGGATTGTGTCTAGTTACGAACGAAGTTGCTGGAATAATGCAATGCAGGTACATACGGTAGGAAACGGAACACGGAGATGGTCAAGAGTCAAGACTGCAAATCTTAACTGGTAGCATATATATAGCATGCTTATCACGACTGACGGAGGAGCTCTCGCGCTGAATGGACAGGCTAACAAACCATTAATTACTGCTTGTCACAACTCTTTATCTTTAAATTAAAGGGCTCTCAAGTCAAGTGATCAAGTCAGAGTGTGCAGTGGCATGCTCAGCGACCGTACGTTCCGTGGAGCCAGAGACGACGGGAGAGCAGTGTAGTGAGCACCACCACCGATCCCGATCAACACGGCATTTTTTTCGCCTTTCTATCTAGTTTGTCGTTGGCGTGTGTGTACGTGTCCTGTCCTGTGGACGATGATGGATGGATGATATGGATGTGTCGCTCGCATTCGCAGGAACGAACAGCTGCCGGAACGAGGAAACTGCATGATGCATTCAGTTATTGATCAGTGTGTGTGGGTGGGTGAGTGGCTACCTCGATCCAGAGCGATGGCGAGTCTGAATCTATCCACATCGATCCAGGTTGCTTTACATGCTCTACACTGCTGGCCTTGTTAGTTGTTACTACACGGCATCGATCCAGGTTATGGCGACTCTGAATCTATCCACATCGATCCAGGTTACTGTACCTCTTGTTAGTTGCTACTACACGGCATCGATCGATCCGGCACTGTCAGACATACGTACTTAATCCCTATCCCTAACTATGTTAACAACCAACAGTAACAGATGTCCAACCAATCCATCTATACGCCTAAGGTAGTAATGTGTACAAACAAGGCCTAAACGACAGAAAGAGTTTAATTTCTGCTTCACAGGCACAGGCTAGTAATCTGAATGCGGCGAATTATTGCTGTAGTGGCGCTGGATCGATCCGATCCAATCCTCTGGTCCTACTCCCCAAGTACTGTAGTTGATTACCCCAAGTACTATAGTTGATTGGTTGTCCAATCATGTCTAATTACAGCACAACAGGGAATAAGTTTCAGTAGTACAATCAATGAGTCGTGTCGTCCCTGTTGGCAATCAAGGCGGTGTCGAGTCCACCTCACACAGGGATCGCCCCTTGACACGGGAGATTGCTGCTCGTCGTCGTAACCTGGATGGGCCGGGCTGCAGCAGCATGTGGACCATGACATCGTCGTTTGAGACAACTGTACAAGACGAGGCCCAGGTTACGTGTTTGATTGGGCCAAGCCCAGGACCAGGCCCAGGAGGAGGCCCGCGTTTTATGCTTCGTTTTCTGCTTGTGCTCGGGGCATCGGGGCCTCTGTCGGACACGGACACGATCTGCTCGTCCTCTTAATATAAGCCGCAGCACCAAGCAGCGCGCGCACCCTCGATTGTTTCCTCTGTTTAATTATTCGCCAGCCGCATTATCCCGCCCATATATCGATGTCGACGGCGGCGTATCATCAACATGCACCGTCGTCCAACACCGGGGACGTCGGCGGGCAGCAGGAGCAGCTGCAGCTACAGCCGCCGACCCAGCTCCTCGGCTGTCTCCGCACCGTGGGGCGGCCAACCAGCCCGACGAACCCGCTCCTCGTCGCCGCCGTCTACACCGCAACGAAAGCCAACATCTCCCGCGTCGACGTCAAGCTCGTGGACGTGGCGTCGGGCGCTACGGTCGCCCGGCTGGACAGGCAAGGCAACGGCCACTTCGGCGTCACCGGCGGCCTCCTCTGCCTCGTCGGCACCGGTGGCACGGCCGCCGTCAGCGTGCTCGACCCGGCCACCGGCGACGTCACCGACATCCCGGCGTACGCGACCGGTGACAACACCTCGTCGGCGTACGTGTTCGGCCACGTCCCCGCCACGGGGAACACAAGGTGCTCCGCGTCTACACCGCCGGCGCCGAGCCCTTCGGTGCGCGTCGGCACGGCGAGACCACCAAGCAGTCATGCGAGATCCTCACCCTCGGCGACGGCGACGGCAGCGGCGGCGGGAAGCAGCCGCGGTGGAGGCCGGCGCCGAGTCCTCCGGTGCGCGTCGGCACGTTGGTGTCTCGGCACTGGGCGGTCATCGGAGGGGTCGCGCACTTCCTGATCCCTCAAAGGGGCGAGTCGTACGACGGCATCGCCTCGTTCGACATGGCGACGGAGGAGTGGCGGCCGGCGCTGCTCCGGTGCCCGCTGTCCACGGACATGCAGAACTGCTGGAGCGACATGCTGAGCCTGGTGGAGCTCAACGGCTGCCTGGCGTTCGTGCACCTTGACTACCTGGCCTACGCCATGGACATGTGGGTGCTCACGACGACGAACAACCTGGACAAGGGGACGACGTGGCTGAGGGTGGAGTCTCTTCCTCTAGGCAAGGTTCTTCGCAGCGCAGGCGAAAGGATGGTGAAGCCGTTGATGGTGCTGGACGATGGACGCATTGCCTTCTATGTTCGAGCACCCAATGGCGTCGTGCGGGTGTATGATCCACGGACTGGCGGCTGTGAGGAGGTGGTGAATTTTGGAAAGTTGTGTAGTGTCGTTGGGTTGTACCGGGGAAGCCTCTTGAGAGTCGAGTAGTGTGTCAATGACAGTGCAAGTGAGTGTATTTACCATCTCGTTTGTTTTTAATGATCTGTTCTATAAAAATGTTGTTTATGTGGAACGATCATGCGTGGTCCCTCTGAAATTCAGGTGTTTGAAAGTTGTATACATCACTACGATTTATAACAATACAAATCGTCCATCACTGATTTCATAGTTTGAATTTCATTTTGTCTTGTACTCCTATATGTTTGTAACACGTCACAAGAGCAAGTCTTTCAGGCCCACACACGACATGACGGCCTTTCAGGCCCACGTGCCCACGGCCATTTGAGAAACCAAATTCTGATCTAAAAATCCATAGCATTGCCTCAGTGTATGCCAACATCTAGTAGCAAAGGTGTCTGATCTGAGATGTCTCCAATCAGAGCCTGGACAAAGGCTAATGGAAACTTTCGTTCCCAATGTTGTTACTAAGATACGATCTAACTTTTTTCAACGGCCAGAACCTCTGCATAGTGTCTCCATAGGTGGTTTTCTGTTTTCTAAAAAAACTGGTTTGATTTCTAAAAAATCAAACAAAAATATCAAAACTTCTACCAAATTTATTATAAAAAAATAATTTTCTCATTTATGATTATGATACTTATTTGGAGTCAGTTTATGTCTATTCCTATCACTTATTTGTAGAAAAAAAGGAAACTATATTTGCCCAGTTTCGATTCCTCGTTCGACAGTCTCCGCCCTTCTTCCAATCCGTCCCGAAGACTAACTAAGACCAATTGAGTCACGTTTTTATGTTCTAATTGAACACTTTCCATTTATGATTAAAGGAGAAGATTGTTCTTTTACTAAACATTTGCGGATCAAATCACGTCTTATAATAAGAAGAAATCTTTCTCGGTATCAATCCCCTTACATTAAAACGTAAAAAGATTTTTTTATGTAACCAACGTCCGTTAGGCACCTAATCCTTATGTCATAATAGATTTCGTTTTTGGCACGGTTGCTGAAGAATTAAGAGAATTGAATTTTACTAAAATAGTTTCATTAGCTCACGAAGTATTATAAATACTAGTAGATGAGATATAGATCAAAGAAAAAATTAGTAGATTGTGTCGTGGTGGTGGTGGGGAGTGTGTGTGGCCTGCATCTTGGAGGTTGAGAAACCCTTACCCTGAACTTCCGTTTTCATAATAAATGAAATGTTCCATGAATATTAGCCAACAGTTTCATGGTTGATTTACTGTCGGGGTTCGGCTAGATTGGGCCGGGCCGACACGTGAATTGGGGGATTGGGAGGAGGAGATGGGGGCGGTGGCGATGGTGGTGGCGGTGGTGAGGGGCGGCGGAGTGGCCGCGCCGGCGCGGCGGCGGGGAGGGCGGCGCGACGGTGGCGGCCCCGGCGGCGTCTTGGCGAGCGAGGGGAGGAAGGGGCGCGGGAGAGGAGGAGAAGCGGGAGATTGGGATAAAATTCTTTATTTGCTTGTTGCTTTGAAAGATTCTGAGACCCCTTACTTATATAGCCCGGCTAATGGGACTTGTATCTCAAGCAATCTCTCTAAAGGTTTCCTTATAGATTGGAATACATTTTACAAGCATATCTAATTTATTTATTTCCTAATAAGGGTCTCCCTTATAGATGAGATATCCCCTTGCACACCAAAAACGCCTAAAGATAATCCTAGATATTTTCCTCCTTTATTTCGGATTAATTGTCGAAGAATCTGCGGAAGGGAGGAGAGGCGGAGGGGGGGCGCGAGCCCAGTGGGCGGCGCCCTGCGCTCCGCGGGCCTGTCCTTCTAGGCCTGATTTCTGGGTCATGACATCTCTCCCCCATTCTCCGACCCGGCGCGTCCTCGCGCTGGATGAAAGTCCATTCAGTGACACCGGGGTGGAGATCAGCTACCCCTGGAACGATGAGCTCAACCTGCAGTATGAGTCGACCCTGCATCGGGTTCCCGAGGATCATGTTCTCCCCGGTTCGCTTTGGATCAAACTCCGAGGAGGTAGTGCGGGTTGCCGATGTAGCCGCGTGGTAGATGTGCCGGTGAACAGCACGCCCTCGCTGCGGGATTTGTCGACGACGGCCGCCCGGTAGGAGCTCCGCGGAACGCCCACATCAAGTTGCCGATGCACCATATCGCGGGGTGGGCTCTCCACGAAGCGGAAACGCTTCGATGGGAGGAGCGTTGATGAAGAGCGGAAGGAGACGCCGGATGGTGATGTCGCGCGTAGTAGGAGGAGTAGCGCCAAGTTCAACATCGCATCGTACATGAAGGAGCCGACGTCGAGAGAGGGGGTGAGAGCTGGTGGACACCCTCTCGCATCGTGAGGCGATGTGGACGTTGTCGACGGTGAAGAAGAGGCGATCCATGCCGTCGAGGAAGACGATCGGGCCGGGCCAACGTGGTGGCGCCGTGGCCACATGCACCCGCCAGGATGGTGGTCGGTGCGGGAAGTAGGCTCGGCGTGTAGGCTCCCAAGGCGAGGAAGTTCGCCCCGCGAACTCCGCCCCCCGAAGCAAAGCTTCCAGCCAGATCGGCAATAGTGGGAGAGGAAGGGGAGGTAGAAGCGGCCATCGAAGAGGAGGAGACCGTCCTCCGGCGTCCATGCCGGAGCGGCGCCGCCTCGCGGGTAACGTCGAGGGCGATGCGGCGTAGGTGCCGATCCTCCAATGTTGCTGGCGTAGTTGGACGAAGACTTCCGGTGGACGTGTCGTCAGAGGTCAAAGGCGCCGCATGCCTTGAACGTTTCTCACGCCCGGTTGTAGCGATCCGGACGCCCGGCAAAGATGCGACCGAAAGCAGGCCGGGGCCGTGAGCACCCCCGCGGGGGGGGTGGAGCTGATGTGAACGTGCTCGGGCGACCGTCACGGTAGTATTGCAGCTCATGGGTCGCGAAGTCCCACGTCACTCGTCGGGCTTGCCAACCAAGGCATGCCACGGATGACGCCGACGCCGTCGCCTAGCGGCATGACATAGGCGTCGATGTCAAAGGTGCCGGGCGCGTCGGCGTAGTGATACGTCAAGGTGGCAGCCCGGCATGTCGAAGTGGCGCCGGTGCTAGTGGTGATCGGCCACACGACCGGCCGAGTCCGGAGGCTGCCGTGGTCACCACGCTGGGGTCGATGTTGTTGTGCGTTGCTCCCGAGTCGACGATGATGTTGACACCCGTGCCTAAGATCATACCGACGAGGTAGAGAATGAGCACCACGCATCGGGAGTCGGGGTCCCCGACGGGACCTTCAGTCGGTAGCTCCTCTTTGACGTCCGCCCGGTGGGGCGTTCGTCGTATCGCCGTTGTAGTCGTTGAAGACCGTGATGTCGAAGAGGTGCTTGCACTTGTGATCCCGTGTAAACGGCTCGTCACGATTGAAGCGAGTCCCGCCTTGCGTCGCTCCGTCATCTCATCGGTGTCGGCCGCTGAGCGGCGGGTCGGTCTTTGGCGACGAGGGGGCGCGGGGGGGACAGAGCGAGGGCGGGCGCGGGTGCCCTACCCTTTGCCTGTCTTGGCTTGTTGGTGTTGTAGAGGATGGCGAGGCGTCGCTCGACGCCCGGTGAGAGACATGGGCCTCCATGTCCTTGGGGTTCTACATCTCGACATCCGTCTTGAGCGGTTCGCCCAAGCTTTCTTGTGTAGATGTTGAGCTCTTTGGGTCGTCGAGGTTGCTTGGCGCGGCGCCACGTGTGCGGCGCTTTTGTGTACTCATCGACGCCTGTCTTCCTTAGCGATGCCGGCTCACCCGGGTGGATTCCGCCCGTTCATTTGGGGCGAAAGCGCTCGTTGACGTATTGGGCAAAGCTTGCCCTTGTCGCCACTAGTTTCTCCTAGGGCTGACCTCATGTACCATTCTTTGTGCTCCTCCCGTGAGATGATAGGAGGCATACCCGGACTTGCTCTGTAGGCGGGCGTAACTTGTCCCCGAAGAATTGCTCGCGGCCCGGTTGATCCATGGGAGGGGATCCTCCTTGCCATCATAGGTTGGGAAGGACGGCTTGTGCGGGCGGGAGGAGGGAGCGGGAAGGTGTCGGAGGGGGAGGGGAGGGGGGCGGCGCATGCGCCCCCGATGGCGGCGCCCCTCGGCGCGGCCTTCGCCCCCCAAGTAGCCCCTTCATCGGGTTCTCGGATCACCGGCCGTGACCGATCGTCCCGGGTCTCGCTTGCCATCGGTCCGCTTCTTGATGAAGTCGCGGGCCGCTGTCTCAACATCGTCTTCATTGCAATCTCGGCGTCATGGAGTTGTTGGCGCGGCGCTTGAGTCTTCTTTGGATCGTCGCCGAGAGGATAGAGAGCTTATCCTCGATCGTGTCCATCCCGATGTTGAATTTGGCGAACTCGTCCCCCAAGTTCTTGAGCGGCTTCTTCGATTTGGCGTCCATGGTGGTGGGTGGATCGTAGTGGTCTCCGGATACGGTTTGTCGGGTTCGGCTAGATTGGGCCGGAACCGACACGTGAATTGGGGATTGGGAGGAGGAGATGGGTACGGTGGCGATGGTGGTGGCGGTGGTGAGGGGCGGCGTGGCAGCGCCCGGGCGGGCGCGGGGGGGGGCGGGGGCGGTGGCGGCGGCGGGGCGGCGGCGGCGGCCGAGGGAGGAGGGGGTCTTGCGCGGGAGAGGAGAAGCGGGAGATTGGGATAAAATTCTTTATTTGCTTGTTGCCCCGAAAGATTGCAGACCCCTTACTTATATAGCCCGGCTAATGGGACTTGTATCTCAAGCAATCTCTAAAGGTTTCCTTATAGATTGGAATAACTTTTACAAGCATATCCTATTTATTTATTTCCTAATAAGAGTCTCTCTTATAGATGTGATATCCCCTTGCACACCAAAACGCCTAAAGATAATCCTAGATATTTTCCTCCTTTATTTTTCGGATTAATTGTCGAAGAATCCGCGGAAGGGAGGATGAGGCGGCGGGCGGGGCGCTGAACCAGTGGGGCGGCGCCGCGCTCCGCTGGCTTTGGTGGGCCTGTCTTTCGGGCGATTTCTGGGTCATGACATTTGTCGTTTTTTTTTCCTTCTACAGTTCATTTAGAGTTTCTTATTTCTTGTGGACATTTTAGATTTTGGATTCTCTGTTGGCGGTTTGTAATTCTAGCACAATATCATATATTTTAGTATGTTCAGTTTGACCAATTATATATAAAAATATAAAGGGATTTTAGTGTTTCTATCCCCTACTTCAAAGTCTAAAAGTGATTTTGCCCCTATTTTTTCACTTTGTAATTTTGCCCTCACTTTTTTGAAATGAAGCATCCGTTTGCCCCTCCTCTCTAACACCGTTCATTTGCTCTTATTAAAGGGCTAAAAAAAAAAAAAAAAAAGGAAAAACATGTGGGGCTAAAGTCAAAAATGCCCCGAGGCAAAATAAACCATCAGTGCGCTTCTCGGGACTCCTCCCGACCCCATCCGTGCGCGTCGGCGCCTCCACCCTTCGTGCGGCTGCTCCTGCCGGCGTCCCTCCTTCTCCGCCGGCTTCTCCACCTCTCCCCATCGGCTTTCCCCTCCCCATCTCCCTCCTCTAAGTGGCGGCGAAGGTGCTCCTACAAGGCTGGCGGGCACGGCTAGTGTTTGGGTTCGAGGTGGCAGCGGCGCTACAGGCGGGTGGCGGCGGAGATTCGGCGGCCTGTGGCAGGGTTCCTGGGGGTCGGGTCAGGGATGACGTGTTTCGCCTCTTGGCGGTGCGCTGCTCGCAATGGCGCTCGTCATCGCCCTCGACGAGGCACCTTTGCTCTTCCGCCCGATGGTAGCACACGACATTCGGCAGCGACCGCATCTCTGTCGAATCGGGCTTCCTCACCTACCAATCGAGCTTCCAGTTTGCCGAATCGACGTTCCCAGGCTCCCGATTCAAGCTCCCTGCCTTGAATCAACCGTCCCAGGCTCCCAATTCGACATTCCCAGGCTCCGGAATCGTGGTTTGCTCCTATAGGGCTCCAGCGGCGGTGCTTCTACAGGGCTCCGGCGGCGGCGCTCCTAGGGGGCGGCGGTCCTTAAGAGGGAGATCTAGAGCTCGACCTTGGGTCAGCAATGGCGGCCATGGCAGATCGGGTGGTAGGAGAAGGTGCTGACAGGTGGGGTCCACATGTTAGTGGCTTAGCGGTGAGGGCCCGCATAGACAGCAGACATGGGAAAAAACATAAGGAAGGGTAAAGTTGTCCATTTGTGCAAAAGTTAACACCGTTACAAGGTCTTAATAGACCAAGGGTAAACTCTTCTTTCGTTTCAAAATTGTAGGGGTAAAACACAAAGTTAAAAAACAAGGGCAAAATCCACACGGGCTTCAAAAGCAGGGGTAGAAACGCTCAAGCCCCAAATATAAATATAAATAGCTATGACATCAAATAAGTATCATTAGCTTTTTTTTATGAGATTCATTTTCAAAACATATTTATTTAGTGCCAAAAGCATTAATGATATACTCCCTACGTTCGAGAAAACAAGCAACTCTAGCACAAGTATCCTGTTTTAGTCAACCAAGTTTGATTAATTATAGATAAAAACCTATACATAGTTACAATATTAAATAAATATCATTAGATTAATTAAGAGATATATTTTTCATAATAAAATAATTTGGAGTCATAAATTTGGATACTATTCGCTAAAAACTTGGTCAAAGGTGGGCTACTTTATGTGGCACGCAATCCATAGTTGTAAGGTTTTTAGAACAGAGATAGTATTTGGTTAACCTTTGTAGTATACTTTTACCGTGCACCCGAGTTATATTCTTTTTAGGACAGAGTCTGAACTTGTTTGCACACACATGCAGGCGCTGCACGTTGGTGATCAGCAACAACCACCACAGCAGGCGCCCGACCAAATGGCTCCAAACCCGTTGCCAACAGGGCCGTGGACTTTGGTGCAGTACTTAGGAGTCACCCACTCAAGCCAACAACTGCCTACAACGCAGCATGTCTCTCTCAATCACTCAACACAATCCCAAGGTATGAGCTCTTCATTTGCAGGTAATGGGCAAACCTCCATAGAGAACAGGTACATCATAAGATCCCCAGATGATCTCCCTGGAGTCAGGTGTTATGTGGATGCCTCCACCACCCCTGATCGACATCAGCAGCAGCCCAGAAGAGCGGGACTAGGTATTTTAATTGTCAATATGCAGGTACAACCGGTCAACACTATCTACATCAGGGCTACATTGGAGGAGACATACTCAGTCTTATCATCGGAGGAGGCGGCGATAGCACTTGTAGCCCACTTGCTTGATACACTTGACTGCAACGATGTCTTCTTTCTTTCGGATTGCAGCCAGCCGGTGGACTTCCTTAACTCCGTTGACCACAATCACCCGCCAAATTGGCGAATGAAGCGCTTTACGCAGATCTTCGACAACTCCACAGAAAACAGGAGGCCAAGGGTCTACAAGATTGATAAAGACCATAATGACACGACTGATGCTTTAGCCAAGCTAGCTTTTTCTTTGCGTGTGATTCAATCACAATCTTATGTACCGGGCTGCTCATATGAGCCACATTGTCAACGGTGCCCTTTAATGAAGGCGCGAACTCGTTCCCCGCCGGTAAGGTTTCTAGCAGCTTTTTCTTCGCTAATTAATGAATCTATGTTTTTGTTAAAAAAAACTAATTTTGTTTTGTGAATGAAGATAAAAAAATGTCCATATTTGCTCGGTCAAAGCCCGAAGAAGACAAGATGCCAAGCACGTGATCCGCCGCCGCTTCGATTAGTTCCCCACCCACTTCCGCTCGCCGCCGGCTTGTGGGGAGTGCGCATCATCGCAGCGGTTGCAACCTGCATTTCAGGAGGCGCGGGGCGCGTGGATCGCACACGGCTGGCGACGACCATGTCGATCCCTCCGCGCCCCGCTTGGTTGAAGAAGTCAAGCGGATGATTGGGCCGGCGCATCCGCTCGGAAGCCTCACCACCGAGGCGCGCGCCAACTCTGCTGACGAGGTACTCCCATCGATCCAAAGCCATTCCCCCCCCGCCCGGTCGGGGCAGCGGCGTTGGTGTGGGCCCACCGTCTCTCTACCCCGGAGCTGGAGAAGTCCATCGGAGAAAGTTATCGCTCGGGGAAAATCAGCCCCGAGGACGCACTCGATCTGTACGACGAGTTGCTTCCTCGAGCGAGGCCTGCCTCCATTTACGCCCTCACCCAGCTGCTCAACACAGTCGCTCGCGCCCCGGTCTCCTCCACCGTGCGCGATGGCCCTGCCCTCGCCGTGAACATGTTCAACCGCATGGCCCGAGCCGGCACTAAGAAGGTGGCTCCAGACATAACCACCTAATCCATCCTCATCATTGCTGTTGCAATGCAGGCTGCCTGAACCTCGGCTTCGCTGCATTGGGCCAAATCTTTAAGATGGGGCTCAGGGCAGATGCCGTCATCTTCACTCCGTTGCTTAGGACCCTTTGTGCTGAGAAGAGGACAAGTGATGCAGTGAATATTGTGGTCGAACGGATGCCTGAGCTCGGCTGCACTCCAGATGTCTTCTCCTACACCACACTTCTCAAAGGGCTATGTGATGAGAAGAAATGTGATGAGGCTGTCGAGCTGATCCACATGATGGCTGAGGATGGAGGCCACTGCCCACCTGATGTGGTGTCTTATACCACCGTAATCCATGGCTTCTTTAAAGAGGGTGAAGTGGGGAAAGCGTACACCCTGTTTCGCGAAATGCTTGATCATGGGATCCGGCCAGATGTTGTGACCTACAACTCAATCATTGATGGCTTTTGCAATGTTCCAGCAATTGACAAGGCTGAGGAGGTACTTAAGCACATGTTTGATGAACATATTATGCCTAACTGCACTACATATAACAGTCTGATCCACGGATACCTCTCTTTAGGACAGTGGAAAGAGGCAGTCAGAATTTTCAAACAAATGTCCAGATGTGGGCAACGGCCAGATGTTGTTACTTACAATATGCTGATATACTATCTTTGTAAATCTGGAGGGTGTGGAGAAGCTAGAGATATCTTTAATTCTATGATTCGGAGTGGTGAAAAACCAAATGTTGTCACCTTTACAAGTCTGCTTCATGGTTATGCTATAGAAGGCAATATTGTTGCAATGAATAATGTCAAAGATCTAATGGTACAAAATGGAATGCAAATTGACCATCGTGTCTTCAACATACGATCTATGCATCTTTGTAATTGTGGAATGCTAGATGAGGCTATCCTTACATTTAACAAAATGCAGCAGCTTGGATTGATGCCGGACATAGTCACCAACAACACGATTATAGATGGGCTTTGCAAGATAGGGCGAATTTGGATGATGCAATCCGTACATTTTACAAAATGTTTGCTTTCGGATTGATGCCAAACATAGTCACCTACAACACGGTTATAGATGGGCTTTGCAAGAAAGGCCAGTTGGACGATGCAATGTCCCTATTTTCTCAGATGATTGATGATGGATTGTCTCCCAATATCATAACATTCAGTACTCTAATTCATGGGTTTTCTATGTATGGCAAATGGGAGAAGGCTGAGGAACTATTTTATGAGATGATGGATAGAGGCATTCCTCCTGATGTCAATGTGTTCACTGCAATGGTGGACAAGCTATCCAAAGAAGGAAAGGTTACAGAGGCCCGAAAACTCTTTGATTTCATGCCACGTGCAGGTGTAGAACATAATGTTGTTTCCTATACTACCATGATTCATGGGTATTTCTTAGCTGGTGAAGTGAGTGAAGTGATGAAACTCTTTGATGATATGCTCTTGATTGGCTTGAAACCCGATTCTGTTACCTTTTGTACTTTACTTGATGGCATGGTCTCTATGGGATTGAAACCCGATCTTGTTATCTGTAAGACTTGGATTGACAGTTACTGTGAAGATGGTAGGATAGAGGATGTATTAACTGTGTTCAGAGAAATGTTGAGCAAGGCAGATAAAACTGACACTATCATGGAAAATATAAAACCGTCACTGTTATTTGAGAACTGAAGGACTGTCATTGGGGTGGAACTCAAGCTGCTGATGACCAAAAGGTGTAAATAGAGAACTGAGTCTTAACCTTAACTAGGATGTGTTATGTTGTGCTAAAGTACTTGAAGATGATTTGGAGGTGTCATCAACCTGGAGAAGTTAAGGTATAGTTTCTTATCTGCCCTGTAGTATATATATGGTAGATCTTCTTGTCTTTTTAAATTTTAGTGTTACGAATTATGCAAGTTTGATATTTTCTAAAGGATATGTATGTGGGGACTCCTTTCAATATAAGGGCCATCTTTATATCTGCCTGTGTCCTTAGGCATTTTTTTTTAGAGCTATAGCCTTTATGTTCTTTGAAGAAAAGCGTATTTTGCAAGCAAAATCTATAAGCTTTAAAAGTTATAACACCAAATAGAGCTAGTTCATGCATTTGAGAAAGCAAGTCTATAAGGATGCTTACAAAGATAAGTTACTAATTCAATACAAGGTAGTCTTCTGCTGGTTCCAAGAACTATTTATATCTTAAAGCAAGCCAGTGAAAGCATACCAAAGATGAACAGAGGGAATCGTTGCCGGCACGTCATGGTCTAGCCACTGTCAAAAAAGGCTAACAAGCAAGTTCCCGCCATTATAGCATTTGTGCGTTGCTTTGTTAGATTTTGAAATAGTGTGGCAACTAGCATCTTTGGCTGAATATACCTAGCTCCCGATGCCACGGCTTCACCAAAGTGAGGTGATCGCCCTTCACCCCGACGGATACCCACCATCCTTCATTACATTGTTGCCCATGGAAGGAACCTTCAACGTAATCGCTTTTGCCATCTCGCCCCGACTCGAGAAGCCAACATGATGTGCTTGTGCTTTACGAAAGAAGTCCAGAATTGAAATGCACCTTCATTAAATTTGTTCCCCCGCATTGCGACCATTTCTTTCATTCTAGAGCATCCATAACCTTGTCTAGAACCCCCGGATTCGGCCGGGCCGGTTGTCTCATGTCCTGTTTATTGGTGTTTGAGTTGATGGGACGAGAGCATCTCATGTCTTGTATGTCTCATGGCCTGTAATTTGCTAGTTTACGGACTCTTTGTATCATAGTGTTGTGATCTTCTAGTACTTCAGTTTCCTCCCTGATCTAAAAGAATCATGATTGCATCACATAGTGGAAATTTTCTTGCTTATAATGGTTGTTGTTAGGTAAGTACCATGGCCATAATCTGCTACTCTGCTTTCCTATTAGGCTCACACGGGCGTTTTTTGTTGAGTTGTTCTCCATTTGTGAATGACTGAATTCACTATATATGTAGATGCATGTTGCTCCAACATGTGTCCTTTTCCTTTTATTACTTCCATTATTTAATTTAATGTAAGGAAAAGGAAAGGAACTTTTAATTCTTATCCATATCAAAGCTTTCCTTCAAGTTGTATGTCGTGGGAAAAAAGAGAGCAGCGATGGTGGGCCTTTGTGGTCCATGGACTACCTTGTTGCTCAATTAGAACAAAATCTTAGCTTAATTATTTGCAGGAGCAGTTTCAACAAGTAGTTGGATAAAAAGGTCTTAAGTGCAAAGCACTTATCAACACTTTTTATTTATCTTATCACACACATTAAATTTCTTTATTTTGTACGATCAATACACGCAACTTCTTCCTCATCTTATTCGTTAGTGTGATTTAACTTTATTATTAAACACCAATTCTTATCAGTTTTTATAGTTATCGAGAGGACTAAATGATAGCTCACTCTTGCACTGAAGTTGTGTTTATCTTTGGTTACATGTGAAGTGGCTCGCTTTTGTTCTTGGGTTCTTGCTCGTAAAACACTTTTTACCGTGCTTGATTTAGTTTCTTTGGAATGTCTATGTTTACTTAATTTGCTTTCTACAAATTTTCTCGATGTAGGAAGGCGGTCGTCACCGGTCCATTAGGTTCTTGATTTTGGTTGTTCCCGCCTTTTCTTGATTTTTGTGTGCAGTTAATGGAGAATGCTTTTAATCAGTGGGAAAGCCTCCATCATCGTGGTGTATGTTTCAGATAGAGAAGTGAGACGATCACAAATAGATGTAATGTATCTTTGAGGTTTGGCAACAATAGGAGCTCTCGTATGTAAACGTAGGTCATCAGTGTCCATGGCAAGAGATGTGCTGCTGTATTAGCAAGTTGACACAAGCCGGTAGGTAGGTATGACCGGCCGGCAAGTCATCATGTGGTCAGGAAAGCAATGTCGAAAAATTTAGACTGAATGTTGTGATTAGTTACATGTTGCCTTACGGATACATTATTTACAAAAACATCGGTTGAAAGATCAGATGCATAGATTATTTGGTTATTTTATTAATTAGCTTCTTCCTGTAGATTACAATTACAGTCTTAAATTATTGATACAGGTTTTGGCAAGGGTACTGCTGCTTTTACAAAAGATATCCAGTCTCTTAGTCATAGATATCATGTTTGTCCTGCTTTCTTTGCTGAAAATGCAGTTACCTTGTTAGTACCAAGAAAGGTTTCTGGTGTTTCCCTGCTGAGAGCTATCATGTTATGTATTTGAAACCTTTTCTCTCAGTTAGTTATAGCTTGCTAGTATCATGAACATGAAAGCAATGTAATTGACTATTCTATAGCTTGTTTCGTTGAGCAATGTAATTGACTGTTCCATAGCTGGTTTTGTTGAGTAAGCTGCAAGCATGTACTGAACACTGCATGTTGGTTTGTTGCAGGAGGTTCCAAGGTCAGATACTCAATGCTACTAGAAAGGCATAGGACAAGACCATGGTCTGAGTATAAGAAGAGGATTTGTCATGCTATTTTATCCTTCATCATCATAAGCTTGCTACCTATTGGATTTAGAGAATAAGCCTTGTCAGTTCTGTTTATGTGTTGCTTTTACAATCTTTCAAACATGTTTCAATAGGTTTCTTATGTAAAGGCTCTTACCTGGGTATTAGTTTCCAGTTTGTTTGAGAGCATACGATGAAGATTCAAATATGTTTGTATGTTTATGTAATGAACATGCATGTGAATTTAGGCCAGTTTGAAAGCCAACAGCGCATATATGCAATGTTTGTTTGTGTGAACTTGCAAGGCATGTGCGACGTTTGATGCTGAAGTGAGTAAGGTTTTTTCCTGTGCAGCCCAACAATGACTTTGAGGGAAAAGATTGATTTCTTGTCTGAAATTGAATCCAGCAAGATTATGTGAACCAACCGGATTCAGTGGATCCTTGACCTGGAAGCATTCAGGAAGGTGGTGAATTGCTTGCTAAGCAAAACAATGGCGCTCATCTTACGACCTCAGGTGAATTGCTTGCTGCCCTGAGTCCCTGACATACATGACAGTTGACGTCTCTGATTATGAGCTAATTTGGGCTAATGATACCTCTGAAGAACTGCAGGGTCTGGAGGGTGGTGGTGCATGACAACATGCTATATATGTTAGGAAGGCCGACCGGAAATTCAGTGTGTTGCATCTGCCATTTTTATCACGTTTAAGCTGGGACGAGGATTTCCGAAACATTTCTCCATCGCTTTTATTTATTTATAGTTACAACCGCCAGAGCAATCGCCACACATGAACACTCGAATTTATAACACTAGAACTAGAAATCGTCCATCACTGATCGATTTGATAGTTTGAATTTCATTTTGTCTTGTATATTTGTAACACGTCACAAGAGCAAAGTCCTACTGACTTTGTAACACGTCACGGGGAAGACCTTGCGCCCTTGCCTCCTGTCGGTCTCCCATCATCATCAGACATACCCTGCACAAAATATACAATATACAATATTTTGTGCATGAAAAAAATAGGGATAATTAGGTGGAGGGCCCCGAAAAATTTGTTTTTTAGGTATTGGACCTTTTTCTCGATTTGGGTGAAAGCCCCAAACAAAATTTTGTTAGCTGGAAGGCCTTCCGTCCATTTGGAGCACTTGACGGTGTTAAGTACTTAGTAAAAAGACGAATTTACCCCTATGTAAAAAAAGATAGATAACAGAATTCCCTATATGTATACTTTATATTATGGGAGATTTATGGGAATCTGAAAAAAGAAATTCATTTACGAGATTTACGAGAATCTGCACTGCAATTAGAAGGAATTACCGTAACTTATGGTTTGCAACAGTGACCACCAAGAAAAGAAAATTAAATACATTGCTAACTTGTTCATCAATCATCGGTAATCCCATCACATGAACAAAATCAAATACTACACTGCTTGCTGCGCCACCGCTGGACTGCCAGCGCGCGACGGAGGCCCTGCAGAGGCCGCTCCGCCATCGGGTCTGCCATCCGATTCGAGGGAATCGAAGGTGTCTGCGAAGATGATCCGGATCTGTGACGGCCGGCCGGTGCTGACATGGTGAGGACTGAGGACGCCGTTGGTGCTGGGGACTGGGGAGGACAGTCGCTGGTCCCGGCCGGGGGGTGCTGGCCACGCCACCCTAGCGTCGTACTGGCGGGCTGGGCTCGCCACGCCGCCCTGGCCGCCCAGCCCCGGCCGCGTGCGCGCCACGAGCATGGCCACAGCGCCACCGGGCCGGCGCCGGGAGACAGGACGGCCGCAAGGAGTCGAATCCACCAGGGGACGGCGGAACAGGGGCTTGCGGGGCCCGATCCAGTCCTAGGTGCGCCGGCGGCGGCCATGCCGCGTCGTCGGCTTTTTTTTTTCTCCAGCGAACGAACGAGAAAGTCACAGTTCAGTCGGCGCTCTCGGCCTGCCTCGCGTGCGAATGGGAAGGGAGGGGCATAATTGTCTATTCGTTCGAGCTACAGTACGAAAACAAACAGACTTCCTTCACTGAATGGACTGAAGGCCTCCGGCTAACAAAATTTTGTTTTGGCGCCTTTCACCCGAAAAAAATAGGCCCAATACCTAAGGCAACAATTTTTCGAGGCCTTCCACCCAATTCTCCCAAAAAAAATACGTGAAGGAAAACGATTGAACAGCGTGGGCCGGCGACCTCGGGCGATCTTTCGGGCCCATAATCGCAGCGAGGCATGAGGCCACATATATCACATGACGGCCTTTTCGGGCCCACGTGCCTGTGGCCACATGATGGAGGAGGGGCTCATGTCATGAGGGTACTCGCGCCTGGTTCATGCCAAAGGAGCAAATTAATTAGCGACAGATCGCGATGTCAAAACACTGAAAATAGGCGTCTAGTTACTTTTAGTCACTTAAATCTCAAACAAGAATGACTACTAATTAGTCAAGGGTAACTAAAGCTTATAAAGTGCTCTCTTTCTCTTCCTTAGACCAAGTGACTGGCTCAAACTCTCTCCCTCTCTCTTCTTTAATCCTTTTTAGCCCCTCTTTTCAGATGGTAGGTGACTAAATAGTCACCTAACTAGATATTTTAGTCACGACTAATGTATTCAAACGCCCTCTAAAACTTTTACGCCGAGGTGCACAACCGTCTCAAGCGGAGACGGAGGGGCTTGATTGCTCGTGGGAGTGAGAGAGGGGAATCGACCGGATTCGGGCTCCACCACACGCGTGCGGAGCGGAGATGTGCGCGGTTGGCGCGTCGGAGTTTTCGACGCCGTGATGAGGACGGTCGATTCATTCCCTTGCAATTGTTTTAGATGTAGAGTAAAAACGTATGAGCAAATTCGGGTGACCCTTATTTTTTAGCCTTGTCATTTAGGATTAGGGCAAGAATTTGGTGGCGGTAATGCGTGGCTTATGACTAACTGTGTTTGGCGGTTGAAATGACAGTATCTTAACATATCAACACCATTTATGCATGAGTGGCTCTTAACATAGCGGGCACACTACCGTTACCTAAGAAAGCGAAGCAAGGGAAATTTTATAAAATTGCCCTGTTTGAAACAATTTTTACAAATAGCCCCGGCAAAACCTCGGTGAAAATGGGTCAAAATAATTAGTCAAGGGTAACTAAAGCTTATAAAGTGCTCTCTTTCTCTTCCTTAGACCAAGTATTTGGCTCAAACTCTCTCCTCTCTCTCTTCTTTTAATCCTTTTTAGCCCCTTTTTCAGATGGTAGGTGACTAAATAGTCACCTAACTAGATATTTTAGTCACGGTAATGTATTCAGCAGCCCTCTAAAAACTTTAAATGCGAGGTGCACAACCGTCTCAAGCGAGACGGAGGAACTTCGGTGCTTTCGGTAAGGAGTGAGAGGGGAGAATCAACTTGGATTCGAGGGCTCCACAGCGTCTTGAATGTCTGGCCCATTTGGTTAGGCGTGCGGAGTTTTCGCCTTGCCTTAAGTGATGATGAAGCAGTCGATTCATTCCCTTACCCAATTGTTTAGATGTAGAGTAAAACGTGAGCAAATTCGGGTGACCCTTATTTTTTAGCCTTGTCATTTAGGATTAGGGCAAGGAATTTGGTGGCAATGCGTAGGCGCTATGACTAAGCGTGTTTAGCGGTTGATAGCGGTATCTTAACATATCAACACCATTTATGCATGAGTGGCTCTTAACATGCATCCCTAAGAAAGCGAAAAGCGAGGAAATTTTATAAAAGCGGTACCTAGCCTCGGTAATGGAGCAGGTCAAAAACTGGTAGCGTTAGGGTAGCGCCGAGGTATAGGGACTCGGCGCTGCGACACCTGCGTCGAGGGTCGCCACGTCGGCCGGCGGCGGCGAGTCGCGACATCCACGTTAGCGAGTGGGGCCGGGAGGTCGGCGCCGATGAATGTGCGCCGGTGTGTCACCTTAGCGCGCCGAGCATAGCGCCCGAGGTTCGTTGTTTTAATTTTGAGGCGAGGCCCTACGAAAATGTTGTTGATGTAAAAGCAGCGCGCGAGGTTCGTTGTTTTTGAAAGTCGGGCGAGGCCTACGAAAATGTTGTTGATGTAAAAGCGATCATGCATGGTTACGCGCGTAGAGCGACACCTCCCGTCCCACGCCGCTCGCCCATGCCATGCCACCCCCGCTTGCGTGGCGATTGCTTGCCCTTGGCACCACCCCCATTCACGATGTCGGACTTGTGCCTCCCCATTACGCCGCACTTGTTCTGCACCATGGACATGCAGGCTCTCTACGGGCATCCAGTACCGCGGCGTTGAGCTCCGCATGGAAGAGCTCCATTCATCAAGCGACAAGGTGACATTGCGTTGGAAACAAGTGTTAGAAAGCATATGTTTGAGTATTTCATTTTGGTTTAGATGTATGTTTCAAGAGTTTCATATCGATGTTGCAAAACTAGGTCGGAAAGTTGCATATATTTGCAATGGTTTTACACTTATGTTGCAAAAGATTGTGCCCAATGTTTCATCTATTTTTCTCAGGAATAAGCTGCAAGTGTGTTTATCTAGAAGTTGCATATTGTTTCATATATTTGCAAATGGCTTTTTATCTGGATGTTGTGTACATGTTGCAAAAGGTTTTCCACGTGTTTTTGTAAAGTGTGTTTATCACGGAAGTTGCATATGTTTGGCCGCTATATGTTGTATTTGTTAGATCTAGATATTTCAAACTAGATCGATTGTCGCATCTTCCTCTCCACTTTTCTGTTGTCTTTGTCTCGGTGCCATGCGCAAGAAGTGAAGAATGTCCTCATTGTGAGTGGGCCCACATGCTTGTGGCGGAACAAGTTGGTGGGCGGAGGAGCATGGCGTGGGGCCGGGACCCCAGCCCCGGCGTCGGATGCGACATCGTGTCTAAACGTCCGGATGCTAGTGTTGCCGATGCCAAAAAGAAGCAAATTAATTAGCGGCATTTCGTAATGTCAAAACATTAATCGTCGAAAAACCTTTTTAGGTCACCGTGATTTGAGCGATCGGTAAGGTGCACAACTGTCTCAAAGCGTGAAGGCGGGTTAGCTTGATTGCTCGCGAGATCTCAGAGTGAGGGGAAGTGGATTATTTGCTCCACCAGGCACGTGGGGTCCTTGGATGTGCCCTGTCTTTGGGGAGGGCGATTCATTCCATTGCAATTGTTTTATTAGTTGTATAGAGAAAAAATGAGTAAATTCAGGTGACCCTTTTTTTTTTTTTTCACCTTTTCTATTCCACATTCACGAACTCGACCCCCTCCCCTCTTGATCGATTCCCTTTTCTGGGTGTCGTCGTCTTCATCTTCCTCGCATCGGCATGCTTCGGCGGCAAAAGGCGTAGCCAGGTGAGCATCTCCCTCCCCTCCTCCCCTCCCCTCCCTATGTGAGTTGTTCCTATAGAAAGATCATCATCTGGTGGTGGAAGAGGGTGGCCGCCGTTGGCGCTAGGGTTTCAGCCACCCTAGCTCCACTTGGCCGCTGAAGGTAACTGAGTGGGAGGCGGTGGGAAGGCCCCGAGAGGAAGAAGATGAGCGATGCGAGGCAAGGAGGAAGATGAACAGTGTGGGGCTAATTATTGGAGGCGTTGGTTTCGGTGCTGAAAATTCGGCGTCGCGTGAAATCGAGTTTTTTTTTTTCGGCTGAAATACTCGCATCTCCCCTATTTTTTTTTTTTTTGTCTTTTAGGGGTTAAAACTAGAATTTGGTGGTGATAGCTATGACTAACTGTTTTGATGGATTTGAAATGATAGTATTTTTAATCAGCACCATATATGTGAGTGGCTCTTAACATAGCGGGCACACTACCGTTACCTCAAGAAACAAAGCAACGTGGCGTCCTCTGCTGGTCAGCCGGTGGATAAGGTAAAGAAACCGAAGAATATAAACCATGTGCGTCAACCGTACTAGTGGATATATGATGATAAATAAACTATATATAAACCGTGTGCGCCGAGAGCGATGGCAGTATGCCACCACGTACCAGCAGACACACACGCATGTCGAAAAGCCACCGACACCGCCGATCGATCCCAACACAAAGCTTATAAAATCAATAAATCCGCCGCAATGCGTGAACGAACGATGTCTGTTCTCCCTTTTCGTTGAAGATAAAGTCGTTTTCGATCATTCGGCATAGTATGCAGATCAGGCTGCTGATCGATGAGCTGTCCTCCATGTTATCCGTCTCGTGCGTTCTAGCTCTAGCTCCATGGGAACGTCGCCATCGCCACCTCAACTCCACACGGATCGATCAGGCCGGATCGAGGAGGAACAAGAACAATCAAAAAGCTAGCTGGCGGCTGACGCTTGGCCCGGTCAAACTGTCCTTAATTAGCTGCCGTAGCTGAATTCCACGCATCTGATCTGATCCTATAAATACCAGAGTGGATTCTAGCTAATCCTTCACACACCGGCAAGCAAGCAAGCAAGTACAAGTAAGCAAGCAAGAGTAACAAGAAATCATCATCGATCGATCCATATCCGGCAACGGCGGCGCTCGTCGGAGGCCGGTCATCAGCCGTGTCCTCCTAGCCATGGCGGTAGCCGTCGTCTCCCTCGCCGGCCCGGCCATGGCCGTGGGAACAAGACCGGGCGAGGTGACGGTGTTCTGGGGCCGGAACAAGGCCGAGGGCACGCTCCGTGAGGCCTGTGACACGGGGCTCTACACCCATGGTCATCATGTCGTTCCTCGACGTCTACGGCGCCAACGGCAAGTACCACCTGGACACTCTCCGGCCACCCCGATCGCCGGCATCGGCGACGACATCAAGCACTGCCAGTTCATCGGCGTGCCGTGTCGCTCTCCATCGGCGGCTTCGGCTCCGGCTACTCGTTGCCCCTGTCCAAAAGGCGGCGCTGGACCTCTTTGACTACCTCTGGAACGCCTTCTTCGGCGGTTCCAAACCCGGCGTCTTTACCGTCCTTCGGCGACGCGTGGCTGGACGGCGTGGACATATTCTTAGAGCACGGCACGGCGGCGGACCGGTACGACGTGCTGGCGCTCGAGCTCGCCAAGCACAACATCCGCGGCGGGCCGGGAAGCCGCTGCACCCTGACGGCGACGCCGCGCTGCGAGTTCCCGGCGGCGGGGTACCTGAAGCGCGCGCTGGACACGGGCATCTTCGAGCGCGTCCATGTCGGATCTACGACGACGCCGACTGCGAGGCGTACTGGCACGCGGCATGGGACAAGTGGACGGCGGCGTACCCGGCGACGAGGTTCTACGTCGGGTTGACGGCGTCGGGATGACGCATGGGTGGGTGCACCCCAAGAATGTGTACTATGATGTGGCGCCGTCCGTGCAGAAGGCTGATAACTATGGAGGAGGGTTCATGATCTGGGACCGGTATGCTGACAAGCTCTCCAACTACACCAGCATGGTCAAGCCTTATGCTTGATTGATTGGTTTCTTAGCGATCGATTCATGCATGCTGTGCTGCGTCAGCATCACTACTGTCTCTCTCAACCGGTGTGTGTGTGTGTGTGTGTGATGTGTGTTTGTATATTTTGCAAGAAGGAATAAAGTGATGAATAAATAAATGAATGAATAAACAAGTTTTAAGTTTTGGAGTTTGTGTTAGTGATGAACGTGTAATGGAGATCTTGTAAATTTGTACTCCATCTGTCGTAAAAGAATATAATTCTATACAAGTTTAAGATTTGGGTTTTGTGTCAGTGATGTCCACTAGGGTCTGACAAGCCTTGTAGATACATTCTTTCTTTTCTTTACTACGCTGCAATCGACCCCAAACCGGAACCAACGTGTTCTCACGAAATCAGACCCTGCAAAATGTTTTAGGACTACATTTGTCAACATTTGTGTCATAATTTTACAATGTTACAAAGTCTTAATTACGTTTTTTTTTGTCAATTTTTTTCATAATTTTGTAACATAACTTTTGTCATAATTTTAACCAAGTTGGCACACTCTTTACTTAACCATGATGTTCTTGTGTATTTGAAGGCAGAGAGAAACATGGTGATCTTCAGTGATTGCTGGAAAACAGTGCAGTTTGTGCTTGCAGAGAAGAAGACAAGAGTGCTCCACACTTGGGTTTTTGGCGGCAGGAACAGTCCTTACTCTCCTAACGATTGCCAACCCTTTTTGTGAGTAATTAGCTATGGTTTCATCTAAACCCTCGTGCAACCTTCGGCGCGCATGCATGTAAGGTGCTCTATATCAATTCTATAGTCTCTTTTCTTATTTTCAATGATAAACCAGATCTCTTTTTTAAAAAAACAAAAGATTTAGGGCCGTAAATTCTTGATGCGTGAAATACTAAATCACTTGAGAGAGAGTGACAAAAAAGTGACAGGGCAGATAGGAATTAAATCAAAGCTAAAGATATTATTATTTATCAACAGTTTTATTCTTGCAAGCTAGCGCGCCAGGTAGTGAGATGGACAACGGTACACTACAGTTGAGACGAAACACATGGCAACGGCATGCATCCGCTGCACGAGGGCGGTTCGAGAACAGGCATATTCGGCATACTCTGCGGCGGCCTGATTTATATGCCGATGAATCGAGGTCGAATCGAAAGCGACGTGCATCGATCAAATGAACCGGGGAAACAGATCGAACAGTGTGTGTTGGTTCGATCGTTCACGCGCTGACGCATGCATTGCGGCGGATTACGAATGTGCTGATTGATGCACATGGTGCTCAACTGCTGATCAAGCAACACATATGCATCTCGGCTGTGTCGGTGGCTGATCCATGCCTTGTGGTGGTGGCCTCTCGGCGCACACGGTTTATATACTTTATCATATATATCCACTGGTACGGTTGGTTGACGCACATGGTTTATATATATATATAGCGTTCTTCGTTTCTTTACCTTATCCGCCGGCCGGTTTACCAGGAGCAGCCATGCGTTTTAAACGTTAAGTATTGCCCTGCAATTTTAACCAACAGCCGCCGGCGTAATGTATATATATGGTACGGTACTGACTGTCATTTTCAACCATCAAACTAAGGATTAGTCGTACGTAGCACCTACTACCACCTTCATTAATCCCTATGCTAATCTAAAAGGACAAAACTAAGGATAAACGATCACCTGAATTTGTAAATATATATAAGGTTTACTCCCTCCATCCCAAATTATAAGTCATTTTAAAAATCTTGTATAGTCAAAAGCTTCTTAAGTTTGACCAAATTTATATGACAAGATAACAATATCTAATGATGCCGCGATACAAAGGATCATATTAGATTTTTATTAATTATGTTTTCATAATATATATATTTGATGCCACAAATATTTACAATTTGCTCTATAATTTGGTTAAACTTAAGATACTTTGACTCTCGACATTCTTAGAATGACTTACAATTTTGGAACGGAGGAAGTATATTGTTAGATTCACCATGACAAACATTTTTGTAATACGCAGTGTAGACGCAGATACTCCGGACCGTCAATCATCCTAATCCGCCCCTAACGAAGTGTTAGTGAAGGAGGGCGCGTTTCGTTAGCAATGGGGATTTCACTACTTATAAAAAGCTTCGGTGACCCGGACACGAGCCGCTTCCATCTCAACGGTAACTCGCGCAGGACACAGCGTCTGGGACGGTGCTCGCAGCTCGCCCGAGAAAACTTCCGCTAACGAAGCTCTTCGGCGAGCGCTGGAGGTATAACGAGCTCCGCGGGAATGGCGCAGCACTTTTCCTACTCGAGCGCAGCTCCCGACCACCGAAATCCGGAGAGACGCATCGGGAGCAATCCGGACACGGCGATGATGTAGGATTGGTACCGCAGCTTCTGCGCGCCGGCGCGCGCGACCTCATCGACCGGATCCCGTGCGCGCGGCGAGATCTGCCGAGCGATCGCTGGGCGCGTGGGAGCGCATGACCATGCGTATGGCGCACAAGCACAAGAGATCAAACCACTACGCGGCGCAAGAATGGTCTCTCGACGGACAGTGGCTTGGAAGCTGCTGCGCTTTTCGAAGCTCTCGCACAGCCTACGCTTTTCTGCGAGCACCAAGTACAAGGCGATGTGCGGCACGGCGGCTTCTCACTGCACTGGAACATCGAGCTTGGCACGGCTGCTGCGTGCGACGCTGGCAAGAGCGGCGCAGTAGCGGAGTACGGAGCGGCGCGAGGCTCATTGTTTCCTCGCGTAGGCCAGCGAGCCGAGGCTGCCGACGCCGCTCAGATCGCACTCCGTATGTCGGGATGCGGGCCGCCTCTCTCTACACTACGCTGACCGGCGTGCGAAGTGTTGTGAAGTAGGGCGGCGACGGCCTGCGCCCGGACTGACAGCTGCGGCGTGCGGAGCATTGCTTGAGAGGAACTTTTCCTCTTTCACCCCCAAGGCTTTGTATTCCTTCTATTTTGTCCTCCAGCTTCGCGACCCTCGTGGAGCTCCACTGCTGACTATAAAAGGGAGGGGCTCAGCACGTGGTAGTAGGATGCAGCTCTCTTGCACTACTCGAAAACAATACACACTCACCGCTTCTATTCCACTCATCACACGAGACTGGGGAGCTCATCTCCCTCTCGCCGGCTTTCGCGTTCGCCCGATGTCACGGCGAGCGGCTGGAGCTCACGATGTGCGCGCGGACTCGAGCGTAGGGTGCTCGGCAGCCTCGAACCAGTATAAACCCCGCGGTCATTGTTCTTTGAGCTTTCAGGCCATCGCTAGCATACTACATTAGCTGCCGATCGATTCTTTGCGTGACGCGTGGTATACGTACTCACGACACGTGAAGTCGAAATGTTTTGGAATCCATGTACAACTTTTTAAAAACAATTTCATAGCCAAAGTTATGGTCGCTTTGCTTTGAGGTCTGATCGCTTGATCTTCATGTTGTCATTGTTCAAACAATCCTTGGATCCAAATGAATTCAAAACTTTGTGTAGTGGCAAACCACATTAGTTCGATCATTTGATGATACTGTCAGTCAACCACTAAAAATCATATATGACCCATTGTAGGTGTCATTTTTCCTTACAATACCCACGGTGGCGAAAAGCATTGTGTGCCAGTTCAAGCCAAAAAGGCCAGCATAACCTTCTCATCGTGGTTCATGACATGGCTTGCACGTCTGAATTTAAGTATACTAATTGAATTTAAACAATTACAAAAAGAAGTATTATTAAATCTAGCATATACAAAATGTATTTTCACAATATATAGATGGTTACACTTTTTAAAAATTGATTAAATTCTAAATAGTTTGACTAAAGATACCTTGTGTTCTTTTGGACGAGAGGGAGTATTGAATAGCCAGCTAGGTTGATAGGACCATATGGCGTTATTTTTGTTTTATGTTGGACCAATCAGCGGTTGTGTGGGAGCCACGTTTGAGCAACAGCAAGTTGAAGCAGTCAACTCCTTTTACCCGGTCAATATATGCCGACAATGGTTGTTTTATTCCCCAACCTGAAAATAACCAATTTCTAAGTGGAGACCCACATATAAAAATAGTCAATGGTTCCTGATTAAATGGACCCCCTATGAATACACTGAACTTGCATTGTGACACATGACTTCAACTCTACCGATAATATAATTGATGGTCAACTGATAGATGTGTCATGGATCATTCCATTTAACCATTATACCGAGATATAAATATTTTTGTACTCAACCAACAAGGTGAGGCGTAACGGTGACTTCAAGCATCTTCAGATCTCCGTGCTCGATCATATTATGAGCATCTTCTCTAGAGATAGGTGTCCACCGTGCCGTACTCCTCACAAAAACATTGGCTGCCGTCACAACTACAAGTTGAAGTACCTAGCTTGGGTTAACTTTTCCGTACATGATGAGTATATGCGCTGGCAGTATTGTATATGGACGACATAGTTCTTGTCACGTTCTGTTATTTTAAAGGTTGATTGAGGAGGACAGCAAATTCATTCGCCCAGCCGACAAACTAGTGTGTGCCCAATGTTTCACTAGTGTGTGCCCAAGGAAGCATCTGGGAAGCTTGGCTTCTGGTCAAACACAATGCAAGAACATAGTCGATCTCGCCGCCATGCCCATGGATCTCACAAAGCTGATGTGTACCACGTACTAGTACTAGTTTTGTGAGCTGTCCTGCACTCCATGTTTCACGATCCGATCCAAAAAGTAGACAAGTCCAAAAATGAGCACAAATGGGTCCATGAGAATATTGTACTATATAAGCACAAGCAAGAGTGGGAGTGGTAGCAGCAACCACCAAAGGCATCAACAATGTATGTCACAAGCAAGACCCTACCTCTCTCAGGCCACCTATGGCGGCCCTAGTCACCGTCGCCGTCTTCCCTGCCTGCCCAGCCTCGGGCCACAGGGAAGACCGGCAGGTGACGGTCTTCTGGGGCCGGAACAAGGTGGAGGGCATGCTCCGCGCGAGGTTTGCGACACGTAAATTCCACACCCCTCGTCGTCAGGCCTCTTCCTCAGCGTGTTCGGCCACGGCAAACCCCCGACCCTGACCTGTCTGCCACCCGATCGCGGCACGGCGACGACATCAAGCACTGCCAGTCCAAGAGCATCATGGTGTTCTCCATCGGCGCAAGTACTCCCTGCTGAGCGCTGCGCCGCCACGGACCTCGCCGACTACCTCTGGTACGCCTTTGCTATGCTTTTCCTGGCGCGCCGACGCCGCGCGCCGGCGTGCACCGCCCGTTCGGCGACGCGTACGTCGACGGCCTCGACTTCTTTTCCTCGACTACCACGGCTCGTCGCCGGAGTACTACGACGCTGGGCCACTCAGGCTGTGGGAGCTACAACAGCAGTTCCGGGCACGGGTGCCCGCGCAGATGTCGGCGACGGCGAGGTGCGCGTTCCCGCCGGACGAGCAGGTCCAGCGGCTGCTCGCCACGGGTCGTCACCGCGTCAACGTGAGGTTCTACGGCGACAGCACGCCGCGGACTTCCGCGCAGGAGTGGGACAAGTGACGGCGGCGTTCCCGGGTCCGGGACGGCTTCGCCTGCCGGCGTCGGAGAAGACGGTCGGCAATGTACCCCAAGAACTTCTACTACGCGTCGTCCCCGTCGTGCAGAAGGCGGCCAACTATGCCGGGTTCATGATCTGGGATAGATACGCCGACAAGCAGAGCAACTGCAGCAGCTACGCCATTCAGTGGGGCTGAGCGATGTCGATAAGCTCCATCTCCATCCATGTCGTATACTCTGTAGTCTTTGTCCATCTCCTCAATAGCATGCTTGCAAAGAATAAAGTGACACGTGTGCATCAATAAACTGTTGGTAATATCAGCGTCGGTTTTTGTATACAAAGTGTCACGTGTCCATCTCCTCTGAAATATGCAGCATTTGGAATTTACTCGGCATTACAAAATTTAGTTTAGAGGATCGCACCAAAAACCAACAGATCCAAATCTCACGTGTCATTATTCTGAATTGAAGACAGCCGGACAGCCAAACATTACATGGCCAATCTGCAGAACCCAAAACGAATCTGTTCTTGGTAGTACATGGAATTGTTCTTCTGGAACAGAACTGAACAGAGAAATTTCAGGAATAAAGGTAAACTGCAGCTTCCACATAATTCTCACGGTGCAGTAGTTATCACGTCATATATGCCACAAAAATGTCAAAAACGATACAGCTCGGGCGTTCTGTTCTGGAAGAATAAGTGAATAGTAACACTTATTTTTCCTTCAGTTTTGCTGGCTGTGCTAGACTGCAGCTATCTTTAAGCCTGGTACTAGAGCCACCACCTCTGTACAAAAGTTTCTTCATGCCAGAATGATTGTCCAAGACTCCTAGAAGATAAATACTAAATGCCTAACAGAATTGAGACAACTAACAAGGCATAGGTTCCAACCAAAACTAGCCTGAGGGTCATGAGAAATCTTCTGAACATCATTGTTCACAGACTCTATATTTTGTGCAACTTTTTGCTGCCAGGGGTCGATTGCATCTCGAATCCTAGCATAGTCTTGCCTGTTGAGATGCAGAGGCATTACAAGCCTTTGAAGATCGAAGTCATCTCCATGATAGGCACGGAGCCGTATGAGCACTGGCAGCAGCCAGGCTGTACGCAGAGAGGCTTGTGGCTACTTCAATGGTTTCCAACATTTTAGGCAAATGCTCTTTTACTCCGTCCCAGAGCATCCATACGAGCCAACAAAATGATGATAATGACCAAGGTTTGTTGGGCCGCAACGCCTTTCAGTTGAGATATCCGTGCTGTTAATGATTTATGGATGCATCCTGGATTTTTGGCGAGACCATCATTATTTTGCCTCCAATCCTGTGATTAACTTGTTTTTCCTCACTGACAGCTTTACCTAGCTGTTCACGTAGTTCTCTTGTATTTGACTTTTCTGCTTCTAATAGCCTGTTGACATGGTCAATCTGGTCTCTCTAGAACTAGAGAAATAAAAAGGAACATTGTAAGAAACATTCTATTCTGATGAATCCTGAAAACTGACGCTTTCTAGCCCGGTGCGGATCACCACTACAAGACATCAGCATAACAGTCGTTATAAACATGCTCACAGCCAGTCTAAGAGCAAGCGGTGAAGTCGTCAGCATCAGTCTCCCACGCTTTGAGCTCGACGGCAATTTCTCTCTTGTGCACCAACCGCAGCATCCCTCTCCTCTTCAAGCTTACGGACACCATTTTCTGGGCGAGCAGCTTCTGTGGCTAAAACTTCAAAAGCAAAGACAATGGTGGTGAAAGACAAAAGAGAATGCCTACATGACCTCCAAGCATCGAACACCTCCAATTCAAAAGGAACAACGGCAGGAATCAACTATACCACCGTTCCTCTCCTCTTCAGCAACAACCGCCAGCTTAAACCCTACCTTGCCGAAGGCTTCATCCATCGCTCTGCCAGCCTGGTCCTGCACCTGCTGAGTCCAGCTAGTTTCGGCTTCTCGGACGGACCTCCATATGGGTTGACGCTTGGCGCCGCATCGTGACGCTCCCTCCGGGCGCTCATCCAGGCTCTTCATCAGTGCCTCCCAGCAGGCGCCTTTCGTTCTCGCTGGCTAGGCGCTTTATTTTGCTGACAAGGGGGTCTGCCTTGTTCAACCTGACGTTGCCACGCTTTCGACATTTGGAAGAGGCTCCTAAGATCCAGAAAGCAAGCAAAATATAAGTAACAGTTCTCCTGGATACAAAGCGCACATATACCAGGTTCCACCTTGAACTCACTCTTATTACCTTTGTGTCCTCATTGACAGCTTTACCTCAGCTGTTCACTCTAATTTCCCTGTATTTGACTTCCTCTGCTTCTAACAGCCTGCTTGACATGGTCAATCTGGTCCTCTGTGAACTGTAGAGGAACAGTTACATTGTAAGAAAACATTCCATTTTGACGCAGTTAGATGCAGACTTAGGATAATGGTTCAAACTTTATACCTGCATTTCTCTGTTCTGACCTGTGTGTTCCTTTTCAGCAATCATAGTGAAATTATGCTCCTTCAGATTTTGCTAAGCTCCTCATTCTTCTCGGCTATCTCCTGCTCTGAGGGCTCTATTTTCTCGAATCCGCTTTCAGAGCAGCCCCAGTTTCTTGTGACCGCTGATTCACCTTTGAAGTCGCTCAGCCTGCTCTTTAGGTCTCCTTTAAGAACATTTGTCCTCGTAAAGCTACAGCAAGCTCTGATGTTGCATTTTCCAACTCTCTCTCGTGATTTAGATTAATATATTAGAGCAAGTTTTGTATTATTAGGGAAATAATTTGTAATGGTGCAAGAAATCTTACCTATATTTAATCTGGCAAGAACTTTAGAAACCTGACTTTGGATTCCATCCGAGTGGTCAAATAACTGGCTCTCGCCTAGGGAACTCTGGAGATGCAAAGGATTCCATCCCAAGCCTCTCATTTGCCTTGGTTTCAGTTTCACTGTCCACTGGTTCAGCCTACCAAACATACATCTGGAAACATAGCAGACCTTAATTTGGTAGCCATGATAAAGTTTCCTGTAAATTATGGAAAAGAAACATGTAAGAAGAATAGGATAGAAAAAGCACAAGACCTCATTGAAGAAGTGCTAGAAAGACCAAGCTCAACAAACAACAATAGAGTTGAGGGAACTTCACTGGTCCCTAAACTTGTTAGAGGGTGTCATCTAGGCTCTTCAATTATTATTAATTCGAAGTCCCTAAACAGGCTAAGTGTTTCCCCTCGAGGTTCAATTCAAACCTTCTTAATCAACATCTATTCGCGATATGTGGCATGCTGCCTGTGTGCCATTCTTTAAAAACATTAAACGTGTGGATCCATGGGTTAGTGGGTCATCTCTCTCTCCCAGCCTCCCTCATCTCTTCTTGTACAGTTGGTCTTTACCAGAATTCTTTATCTGTTTATTGACCCATGTTGCACTAGTGATATAGGTTATAGGTAAATGCTGAATTGGTAAAATTGGGGTGACATAGATGCCATGAGGATGAAAAGGTAGGCAGATAGGGTCACTAGGTGGGTTTAACCTGCCCGTCAACCCACCTGCTCAATGCTTTTAGACGCATTTATACGTTCACATGGGCTGCACTGCTACTTGTATTATATACTATAAAGATAGAAAGATGTGACCGCCTTTATAGATAAAAGTCTGGTGAACATTGTCGCTATATGGTACAAAGATAGCACTCATAGAATTTATATAATATTTGGTGGCACTGAAGGATTTTAAAATTTCTGGCCAATTTTGTACCTTGCCCTTCATCTCAGTTGTTTAGTTGTTTTAAAAAGAATTTTGAGATAACTCACTCCCTTCTTCTAGCAGTCTTTGCCTCTGGAGGCCTGGGTTTCGATTTCAATGAAGTCCTCAATCATCTCCAAAATCCTTGCAGTGTTCTTGATAAACATGTTAAAGCCAATAATTAGGAAACTTTAAATTCTTCCACTCATACCCTTTTAAGTTAGTCAACCTTCAACCCCTACCCTCTGCCTCACAAGATGGTGTCCCTTCCTTCTGCCAGCGTGTCCACGGTAAAGTTCATAGGATCACCCACTCAAATGTGCATCCATTTTGTAGCCTGAATGATGTAAGTCTCATTAGCTTGGGATGTAACTGATGGCAGTCGATACCCACCTCCTGGATGCCGATGGATGAAAATTCCTCCATCTTACGCTTAGTCAGGAAATATCACTGAGCTTATGCATTGCAGGCTACGCATCAGCTCTGTAAATTATTAAAAGCAAAGCACGATCACAGGACTATCATATGGAAGCCTATTAGAAACATTATAGTCAGCTTAATGAAATAAGTTTCTCGATAGGTCCGCTAGAGAGAGTATCAGTAGGGGCTCACCCTCAAGCTTGACATATATTTTATTTTATCATGCACACACATAGACAAAAGTAAAACTCAAAGAGGAACACGTGCTAGTTTTGACATTTGACATAAAACGCCAAACAAAAAGTTGAGTAGTATACATGCCAATAAACTAGTTGAGCTAATACGAGAAACATGCTAGGGAAGCCTTCCTTGGCCATGAAGCATACTACCATAACCTGATGCGATTGACTAAAACCAATTTTTGCCAAACACTTAAGTCTGTGGGTGGTGGATGGGTTACACGCCTGCTTATATATATATTGAATGAAAGAGATGCTTATCAACACACAGTTAGAGGAGGGACAATGGAAAATTAGGTAATTACACATGTCATGGGACATCAATTGCTTTTAAAATAAAGAAATAACTGTCAAGGACATCCCTGCCGGTCATAAGAAAGAGTACTGGAGTACTGAAACCTTTAGGAAGGTACTTCACATGACCTGCAAAACACTCTGGTTTCAAGCCCAGTTGGAGGCTCTAACAACCGAGCTATGCTTCCATTCTCACTAGACAAAAGTTGGGAGCGTGGATGCATCCAGGGAAGCCAATATTGTTAAACAACTACAAAAGAAATTCCAAACTTAGTAACATGCATGAATACAAATTCCAAAACCGCCTAGAGAGAAGCAAATACTATGCATCTTGCATGCCAAAAGAGTACAGTGCAGCAGACATGATATAAGAATTCAAGTGGCTAATCTGTAACAATTCTTAAGGGAAACAGTCAAAGAGTGATACTATAAATTCATTTCAGAAGAACAAGAGCAGATAATAGAAACTAGCTAATGCTCGATTACTGATCAGCAAATTGGCCAACCAAAGCCACTTTTAGCTACAGTTTCAAAATGCTCACTCACTTGAGCCATCAAGGAGATTGAAACCTCTCTTTATGCGGCTATGCCTCTTTCACGTATAGAATCCCAGTCCAATACGCTTTCACTCTTACTGTTAGCTTTGTCACTCTTATGTACAAAAGAAATTTTGTCCATCATTTGATCGAAAAGTCATGGAATATGAAAAAGAGAAGAGCCTTGGTGGTATAATATAATGAAGCATGGAAGCACACCTCGACAATTGAACTAATACCTAGACAAGCAAACTACAAAAATGCAACCTTAACAGATAGTACCAGAAATAGACAAGACCTGAGCTTATGCCAAAAGGGTCACAACCCAAATCGATGCTGCACTTAGGGCAGTGCTGCTATTCTCATGTGTGATCTCAGCAATCGATGCATTCCCTGCAAACTGAAACAACAACGCTTTAACAATTTAATATCTTAGCTGGAGCTCTGGAAGCAAACCTAGATGTAAAGAAAACATAGTATTATATGAAATCATTCAGGTTAACAGGTTATAAAACAAACTAAACTCTGGACATGGAATCCAGAGGTGAATAATGAAGTTTGGTACAAAAAGCAAATGCACAAGGAGCATGTGAAAGTAAAACAAACTAAGTATGATTGATACTACACCTCATATTCACATGTCTATTATGGCATACAGTCTGGTGTGAAATAAATTAATAAAATGCATACAGTCTATGTGAATAAAATTATGTAAAGTACTCATCATTAACACTTTTTGCAATCAACCATAACCATGCACGGATTGATGGTCATCAGTAATATACTGAACTGCCATCAAATAACATCTTCGGGTAAAACAAAGTCGAGATGGAAGCTATCGCTATTTGCAAGCGTGATACTAAAAACTAGCAGCAGGTCAGGTCGCGATCATAGCCAGCGCTGCGGTGTCCAGTGTCCACTGTCCAGGACCACTTTTGTGGGTGCATCACAACAGAAAAACAACTATTCAATCACCAAGACTATGGTTCACTTTTTGCGTGTTCCTGTAGGACTATAGTTTCCTTCTGAATTCTGGAAATCTTGACCATCAATTCGATTGACATAATAACATTCTATACACAACGCAAATGGAAGATTACTATATTCAAAACAAATAGGCAAGCATGGTAGTAAAGAGTAGCAGGTCAGGCCACTGCAGCATCATTCGAGCCCGTGCATCACATCAGAAAACAACAACAATTCAATCGCCGCAGGCTTTGGTGACTCCTTTAGAACAGAGCTATTGATTTGAATAGTTGAATATGTCCATCCTCTCTTGCATCAATTTCCTTTCTAGCTACATCGGTAGGACAATCTGGAGCAGCCAAAACATATAGTAAAAGCAAAAATAGATGCTAGCAACCTCGTGGTAAAACTCAATGTGGCAATGCTTCGGAAGAGGCAAGCAGGATCTTACAGGCGTGGAGAGGCACTCTCAGAGATGGCGGTTGCATCACGTAGGAAGCAGCCGCAGAGAGCCCTCAAGAGGTGACGCAGGCCGCGATAGTTTCCTCGGACCGCGCAACCATCACCTCTCCTCATCTGAGATGTCATGTGAGTCACTACCTGTTTGCCGACCTCTCATGATGTTTAATTTCTGCATTACACAACAGATAGATAGTTCATACTACCCATATATCATCTTCTGAAGCCAATGAAAACACCAGCATAATTCCTGAACACAGCATTGACATGCAGTTTCTGCCTTAAATTAAATTAAGAGCCACTCACAAATAGTGCTTGTTTGTAATTCTTTAAATTAACATCCACTTCACAAGCGAGCGTTATATTCGGAAGGAGTGTTATTCGGATTCTTTTTGAAGAGAAAGGGTTAGGCTCGTTTGCTTTTCAGGCAAAATGGCACCCGGAATCATTCCAGGTACACAAAACTAAAACAATTGGATTAACGATTTCGGCGGGAATTCCTGGTGGTGTTGATTCCAGAGAAAACGAATCGGAACATTATTCGGATCTCACTCTACGGCGTGATAGGCTCCCCAGCCAGAAATCAGATTGTTAGGAGTCTTGCAGGTTGTGCCCAGCCCAGAGGAGGCGCGTTTCAGTCGGAGCGGAGCCGCAGGGCCATGAAAGGGCGGTCCGTGGGCGATGCGACGTGCCACGCTGCCACGGCAGCAATGCGAGGAGTCGGCTGGTCGCGAAGCGGGAGTCATCCGAC